>SMGT01000003.1:26909-90971 GCA_004794575.1 Lanistes nyassanus | reverse complement strand
CCCCCCCATCTCAAACCTCTCGCCTGTATACATGCATATACAATCATACCCAAACACACGAGACGTTCAATATCCATATCCTTTTTTTCTGCCCACTTCTACCAACAATCTACCAACCTAATCTACATCATGGATGTACGTTTGTGCCAACCATGGTTTTATTCCGCCCATTAACAAGGGAAATGAATTAAATATATCATCCACGACCCTATAGGTACCTCCCGCACGTCGCATTCTCGCACTACAGTACTGCGTTCACAGAAAATACGTTATTACAATTGTTATGGATAGAGGGAACCTTAACAGCAGGAATTTGCTGGTCGACATCGTGGTGGGTTACATCTGAATATTAAAAGACACTGAGTTGCGAGAGAAGCACAGCGGTTAGGTTTCCTTGCGCTGTGGCACGAACGAATGAGCGAAATGAGTCTTTAAAAAATAAGCAGCCACCGCCTGCTCAATGATTAGTCAATCACAACTCTACATTCCCTTTCTTTATCATATTGGTTCAGATTAACACGTTCCCTCGAATAAGTCACACTTCTCCACGACGGCAGGCTACAATCAAAGAATCCATATTCTAGTTTATCAAGAATCCTTGTTAAAATCCTAAAAGGGAGGTAATTATGCTGCTCTTAAATTTTCTATTATTCCAGTGCTTTGCTCTCTTGAGTCCTCTTGGTGCACACATACGTCTCTCATGGATGGCAAAGTTACATTTTTCGCTAGCACGACGGGCAAATAACTTTTAAAATTCACTATCCCAAAAGCCCAGTTTTTTTTCGGGGGTGGGGACTGGGGTGTTGTGGTAGGACAGTTTTTCTTGGTAACACATTTGACCATAGACACGATAAGGAATCTCTCAAATACGAAATTGAAAACAATCACGAATACATTTGGTGTTACTTAGAAGGGTTTTAGAAAATGATCCTCAAGCTGTTATACACATAGCATTCTAGTCAGCAGTTAGAAAAACACATAAATGCCTTAGCATCAGTCAGAGGGAGGGAAGGAAGAGAGATCGGCCGGCGGGCTAGTAATCTGCGATTTTTAATAGCCCGGCAAGATTTTGCAGTTGCCACTGCCCATTATCATATTGTTTGTCAACATCGACTTTTCTCAATTAACGTGTTTTTTCTGTTTTTCGTTTGAGAGTGCTTCCGAGGTGCTCAGGTGGTATGCAGTTCAAAGTTCAAGCAAACGTCAAGATAACTTCAAAGCGCTTCCTTGAGTTCCTTCGTCACAAACTCACAACCTGTAGGTTCACTGAGCGTCAACTACTCCCAGAATCACAGCTAGAACCCTTCTTGTAAGCAGAGTGTTTGTGTTGTGAACTTAGTTGCTGAGCTGTGCTTTTTAGTTTTAACTTCTCAGCCTAACGATATATAGTGCCTCTACAACCACGCTAATGTGCCATTACCTGCTGATCTACTAAACATGTACGCCAGGTCAGATCTAGTATGGCATCAAATTAAAACGATTTCCACCTTTCCACCATCCCTGGCAGCAGCTTACCGGAAGCTGAGACGTACAATGGAGATACAGTAGAACTAGAAGGAAACTCCTGACTGGACTCTAGAATGTTTGATAACCCTCACAGGGCCCCAACCTTCTGTAAGCGGTGCTGTTATTAATGGCGCAGTCTGTCTCTCCCTCCCCCCCCCCTTCACCTTTTCCTCGTCTTTATGGACATGCATCTATCGACGATCCTATCTTTATCCCAGATTATCGCTTTCCAGCTTCCATCCGTATAGCCGTAAGAAAGTAGGCCACAGTGAAACGCCTCCTGGAAAAAGCTAAAATTGACCATGAGGTAATAGTTTTGAATGCTTATCTATGATCTCATAAAACCCCTTCATAATGCTGGCTAATCTATTTGCCCACCACCTCTCTCGCTCGCTCGCTCGCAGTTGCAAATGTCAGTTTTTTAATGGAACAGCAAGGAAGAGCGGAACTGAATGATACCAAACAGCCTGGTCGATATAGCGATGTAGAAATAAGGCGCGAAGCACTGCTGCCGTCAGTTCTAGAGTTATTTGAAGGAGTTATTGCTGCAGCTGATCGTTTTCTTTGATCCAGACAACAGCGTCCTGAAGGCTTTTCTTGCACTGAACTACAGCACAGCCATGGATCCTGCGCCTGGATACTAGGGAATGAAGACTGGCTGTTCACACCTGTTTGCCCAGGGAAGAGATAATTATTTCGCGAAGATTATCTGGGACTATATTTCTGGACACACCCAATAATAATATTGTTTACAACAGAATACTGATGTCATACACAGACATACACGTCATGCCTATCTACGTGTCATCCTAGGACATCCTCAAAGAAAACTTGCATGACAATTTTTCCTTATTTTTACCATGTAATAAGGTAGTACTGCAAACCCATACAGTCAAACTGTTTTCTCAAGGCATGGCACGGACTCCGAACATACCTGTAATTACTAAAAGTAGAAGTGGACGGAGAAGATTTTTATGAACTACTATTACACAAGTACTCAAAACAGATGTCGACCATAATAAAATCAACAATGACAATTCTCCAATCATCTTTGAATAACCACCCAACACACTCCTATTTTTTAGAAGCCGTGCGTATTGTATTGTCTTTTGGTATGTCGCTCATTAGACTGGCAATGAATATCTTTTATCAACGGTCTGTTGAGAGCAAACCGTTGTTCTTCTCGCTGGATCTATAGAAAGTTTCAGCGGCGCACGCCACAGTGTTTGCGTTTTGATCATAAAAGCTTTATCCGAGGACACCAAATGTATCATCTGACATTAGAGGACCGCAGGTAAGGGAGGTAATGGAAGAACTCAAAGCCGTCAACCTGTCTTGTGGAGCAAAAAAAATAAAAAATCGCCAGACACTGCAGGAAGTGATCGAAGGACAACTGTTGAGGCACTTTGTCCCAGAAGGAGGAAATAGTATTAAACAAAGTAAAGAAGAGGGGCGGAAGGTGAGTGAACGGATCAGGACCTTGGGTTTATTGGATGGCATTGAACAATGGTACACGAGGTTCTGAGGGACAAGGGGATGAAGGCATAAGCTTATCACGAATGATGACCGAGTGGCAAGCTAGCCTGAAAAAATCCAAACAGCTTGTCGGGTACGTTCGCGTTAGTGGAGTAGGGAGGAGGCGAAAAGCAACCACTTGTTATCCTTCACCATTAACTGCCTCCGATGCGCCTGCATTCAAAACGCAAGATGTGAACAACTTTTCATTTTTGGAAGTGGGGATGGACCAAAATGTAGTATAGTTGTATTAAACTGGCCAAACATTGATAAATGTAAAAGCACCGAATAAGCAAGCCTGCCATCTGCAGTAAAGATTTCATGGGATTTTGGTTTCCCAGAACGATCCATATCGTATACCACAAAAATAATAATTTTAATAACACATCAGTCAAAATATACTAAGGCCTTTCCACTTGGAGACAACTCCAAAAACCTCTATTAACTTCCGCGAACAAGAAAGAACCGTACTTGAACACGATCGTCAACACAACAGGCGCAATCTGAATCTCGTGCGAGAGCTTCTCCAATCTGCCATCACAGACGCAGGAAGCTGCGAAGTACACGAAGACAGCACAAAATCTGAAGTTCGTGGAAACTGGGCCCTTAAACTCTGGTTCCTAGGCGCAGAGCTGAACCGCGAATTTCGCAGCCGATTAGCAGAATACATAAAAGCCATTCCTTCCTCGTTCGACGAAGATCACCGGAAGCCAAGGCCGTGGTGTCTATTTGGTTGGGTATTGGTTAACGTCTTGGTGGCAACCAAGGCTCGTGGCGGGATGACGCAGGGGAACTAGATGATAGGTGTTGGATTATGAGACAGGTCGATCCGTTGAGATAAGCACACATGTATTCAAGATAGTAGTTTCCGTGTTGCTGTTATGTGGGCCTCGAGCAGAGGCTGCACTTGCGGTTTGGAAGTATAACATAATACCATCAAACCAACTTAACATTTGAGCAGTTTTCGTCAACAGCAAGCCAATATTTTGAAATGAAAATCACCAAAGGGCCGCCAGCTATCTAAATGCTGGACAGTTATACTAAGGTTGCTGTTGCACCTCTGGTGTACATGTCCTAACTATCCAGCATCTGCAAGACGCCTGTTTGTCCATCAGCTGCCCAACCGTTTTACCCGAAAGCGAAATTTCCCACTTCTAGTCTGAAGGGTATCGTCAAATTGACACAACTGACGTGACGATCTGGAAACGCCCACTTACAGATGTAGAGACGTCGCACTGCAACGAATTGTCAAAATGAGCGAAAGCTGGCTATGATTATCCGTAGAAGAGTGGTTAAAATGTTGCGAGTTGCAAGATAGCAGGTTCGATACCCATAGAAGCATTTGGTCTTTATTTGTGGTCAGGAGTAATAGGAGCGGGGTCAAGGTTTACGATTTAGCTGAGGGACACCCCCGTTTGCGTATTATGCGAGTCAAAGACCGAGATCGCTGTATCCTTGTGCTGAACAGGATGTCTGCATTCCGACTTGGTAAATGTAAGGAGTAGTGCGAAAAAAAAAAAGCTCTGCCCGAATCAGCACGCGCATTCTGTGGGCAAAAGTTGTAACCTGCTACATCTGCTTGATACAGTATACTTCAAGAAACAGAAACTACGAAAACGGCATGACAGACTGCTGCAGACCTCGACAGGTACTGCAAGTGACTGTCCACAATACATGATGACAGGTGCCCTTTCTCGAAGTGTTCCATTTTCCGAGAAATGTTGCAGTGTGGATCCTAATGATAGTCGCAGAAAGATCATGACACGCAATGAAAGTTTGGGCAGCTGTGCTAACGTTCATGACCCAAACGGGGGAAAACAGTTATTAGACGGAGACGTTTCTTGAACGGACAGTTCGCGTGAACTCATGTAGGATTATTTCCTGCAGTTCAACATTGCATGATTCCCCCCCCCCCCCGCCTTAACTTTTTTTTTACTTGCCACCTTACCGCAGCTCTGGGAGTTCTTTCAGTGCATAGTTTAGTAGCAGTACCCTATTAAAAATAGCAGCGAGGTGGAACCTTTCCAATCATTCTACGTCAACACCTCTGGACCTAGTATGATCGAAAGTTGCAAATACCGCGGCATTCCTTAAACTTGACTATTACAAGACGGCTACTAGATGGCGATAGAACTTGGCACGGCCTTTTAGTAGTTTCTTGTCAAACTGGCTCATTGTTTCAGTAACGGGACTCGCACCCATATAATTGGTCCACATTCAATAATTTTTTACGAACACTTTATTTTGAAAATGACATTCACCATGAACAAAATAAATACCATGTCTGGCCAAGCTGAGTACAGACAGGCAGGTGTTTCAGATGTTCATACAGCCCTGCAATGTGATGACTTAACACAAGAATTATCCACCCAGTTGCAACATTCACAACCAAACACAAAAGGCCTCATGAAAAATCCAGTGATGTTATCTGCCACATTTCTGACGGAAAATTTTATGCTGAAAATTTTTATCCACTGGAGACAGCATAATGAAATTCCTGATGGTGGAGTGAGAAAATAGTGCGCAAAGACGCCACATTTAACTGGATATATTAAAAAACTGTACATTTGGTCCACTTTGAATTAAGGCTGCAAAAACGCTTCCCATATTACCACTTTTGTGCAAGCAAATCCCTGCAGTGTAATCATGGGGAGGAAGAACTCGTGGATTAAAAAATAGATGCCACTACAGATGTCCACTCATGAAGGTCAAACTTTCACACGGGCGAAAGATATGCAGTGTTAGAAATTCTGAACTCCCAATTGGCAAACAATAAGTTAGAAACTCATCTCCTTGAAGAAAGAAGAAAAAAAGGTTGAAAAGAGCACACAAGAAGCCCCGAATTTGGGAAAATTCAAGCAAGAAAATCCCAAGCAAACGAACACTTAATGATATCTTAAGCCTTTTTGAGTCTACACACCCTATAGTTTTCAATCAGTTTTCAAATGCTGTATAGTCCATGACTTGCAATGAAGCTGTCCTGGCCTAGTTGAAAAAGGCATCATCCTCTGCATCCATGATGACCACAGGTGATGCTGGAACCCCATCCAGCTCAACTTTTTCTAGGTCATGACCTGTTTTAAGGATGGGGATTTTCCCAGAGGGCAGGTGACTTGGTCCTTTTACTTTCAAGGCATCCGGGAACATGTGGTACCTTAAGAAAAAAAATCAGGAAATGTTTAGGTGAGCGAAGATTTTTCGAACTAAATATTGCTTGTTTTTACAACCAAAACAAGAATTAAGACAAGAACAAAATTTAAAAAATAAGAATGCAGGTCGCCAGACAAAAACACTTACCAGACTAATTCTGAGCAGTGGTAGATCATCTCAGGACGAGGCATGCCATTGAAGGTAGTTCCAGCCGCCGTAGTGTATGCTCCCATGTTTGGGAAGTTCAAGTAGTCTCCAACACAGAGCTCTGGAAGCCGGATCTCCTTCAATATTTGGTCCAGTCCGTCACATGTTGGTCCCCAGATGCTGGTCCTGAACTCCATGGGATTGACTGGTGCCTTTGAAATTAAAAAGGTTGCCTTTAAACATTTGACATTTAAATGGATTTTCATCCATCTTACCATTTGTGCCACTTACTGCATTTCATGCAAATTTTTTTATTATCCCACAAACACAGTAAGAATATAATTTTTTGGGTTGGGTTGATTGCTTTCTTGCTCAACGTCCTCTTGCAAACTGGGTGCATATCAAGAGTGTGTATTATAGGGGTGATTTGAATCCTACTGCTGTTAATGTGCAAGTGAAAGAGATAAACCCCATACGAGATGACTTACATTGACTAATGAAGCTTCTACTTTGGCATGGTCATACAGCAAACAGTTGAAAGATCCATAAACCCCATCATTAACGTAGTACATGAATGCTGGCTCGTTGCTCCTTTCAGCAGAGTGGTTGGCCTTGGAATCTGCACAAGAACAGCTCCATTAGAAAGATAAAGAACTTAGCTGCATCAGAAACAATTGAAAACAAAAGGATAACTGGATTTTTAATTTCACAAAATGAACGCCTCTATGGTCACTGCAACCACAGTGCTGCTTTGCATTTAACATTGTATTGCAACAAAAAGTCATCTTCTTGGGCTGTAGATGTGAATGCAGTAAAGCTGCTGTGGGGACCCCCTCCCAACCCCTTTGGGTCACACCTACAACTTTCTGTACCTGCGGTCACCATGCGCTTTGCAATGACGGACACTGTCAGATTGAAAGCAGATGACACCATGTATCGCCCTGGCTCTGCAATGATCCGTACATTCCGTTTAGGTGGGAAATACTTGTTCAAAGCTTCATTCAGCACCTCAGCAACCTGTAACATGAAGAAAAACTGAACATTAACAAAACAACATAATAGCTTTTCGATACACGACACAAGAACTGTGTATAATTGAATAACTAGAAGGGCAATAATCAAAACTGTACCTCCTCAAAGCTGATGGCTGAGCCTGCATGACCTGGGAATCCACCACCAATGTCTAGAAGATCGAAGTCAAAGCCCAGTGACTGTCCAATGTCAAACACTTCAGCTGCTGCCTCCACGGCAGCACTGAATGCTGCAGCCTCTCCCACGCCACTTCCACAGTGGAAACTGTAGACAAAGTACAACATGAGAATTTGTTCATTGTCTAAATTATTTATCATTTACTTTGGTTGTGTTCTCCTTTAAGTGAAAAAATTTGTGGCATATGAAGAAGGGAAACGTAATCCCATAACATGTGCAACTATCTCAAACCACACGATCACCAAACACACTGGTTGGGCCCAATTAACACAAGCAGAAAGCTGGAACATGTTGACCACAGAGCACTTTTAAAGTAACGCAAGTCTGCACAGTCCTAGTCAACAGCATATGCAAACTGGTGTAATCCTCGCCAACAACCTTCCAACAGTCTGCTTGGTTCACTACCAAGATTTTGTAGTTTCTTCTGACACTTTTCTAAACCAACAGACACTACTAGCACTTCTTATAATGCTTTTGCAAACACTACTCGAGCACTTCCTTTGACACCAAATTAATTTCTTTTATAAAAAGATTAGCTTGTCACAAGTAATGTAAGGTGTTGACCTGATGCCAATTACATTCATATCCAGTTCTTGTGCTTTCGTAAGGAGTGCACGCGCATCTTTGGGATGACAACCAAATTTGTTTCCAAGCTCACACTGCACTTTAAAGTTCGCTGGAGGCAAGATTCTCAGAACAAGACTGCAACAGGGATAAAACAAATGCAAAAACTAGTCACATAAAATGGCAGAAGCAAAAGTTTGCACAATTTATGATACAATCAAATAAGAACCACAAGGATCCAAAGTTGGAGAAAAGCGACTCAAAACAATAAAGTGTGATGCAAACCTTGAGGGTCACTCCTAAAAACATGCCAAACTTTAATTAAATGGTATTATGGTATTATATATGCATTTCCAAACAAGTATGCACCACTTACCGGGCAGATGGATAGGCAGCTTTCACTTTGTACAGCTCTGCCTCATTGTCAAATGTCATCATTTGAACTTCTTGTTTAGCAGCATATCGGATGAAAGCATTCTGCTTGCAGGGATTTGCATAAATGATCTTATTTGTAGGCACTCCAAACTTCAGTACACGAGCTATTTCATCCTGAAAATTACAGGCACTCATTCAATGGTCTGCTTTTTCCAGTTTAATAATTCTCAACCACTTTCTGAATGATGCATCAACCATGACAAACATTTATTAAAAGAAACTAAACAATCCTCGCTGTGGAATATTCATAATGGCAGGTTTTAGAATGAAAATCATTTTTGAAAAAATGTGCAAACCTTGCTCGCACAGTCGAAGCCTGCGCCAAGATGTGCCAGAAGCTTCAGGACTGCAAGATCTGGGTTGCATTTCACCGCTGGACAAAAAAGAACTTCGTAGAGCCAAGGAAACTGATGCCCACCTTGGATCGTCAACAACAGTTCAAGTCTAAACAGGTAAAAAGTATCTGTTAAAACAATTTCGGGAATGGTTATTGGGAGACTGGCAACTGTTTAAAATGTAAAAAGAGTGTAAGACATTTTTAAAATCTCACCATAAAATGGCTCAACTCGTGGCAGCAGTTCTGTCCATTTTTCGAATTTTTTCACAACATCCCCAAGATCAGCCAGGAAAAAAGCATCTTCTTTGTGCTGCAAAACAAAAGAATCAGGTAAATTATAAAATCCTAAAAAAGATGATTCCCAATTTATAGCACTTTTAAGTATGTTCAAAGTAGACACTAATTTTTGCAATATCTCAATATACCTTAATAACAAGAGATGCATTTTACGAAAAATCCTGGCATTTATAATTCATTAAAAAACGCGGACAAGCCCACAAAAGCTTTCCTCACCTTCATTTCCATTTCTGCCACTTTTTCTTGTACTAGCTCCATGATGGGTTTACCATGGCCGTAAAGCTCAACTTTGCAGCCCTTAGCGAAGTTGTATGACCTCATTTTTAGATTACTATTAAAGAACTGTGTACACAATTACAGGACTGTATGAACGATCTGCAAATAAACAAAAAATGATCGTGAACACTGATGTTTGTAAATTTACGCACAAGTGTTTGTTGACTAAATGTTTCCAGTCACATGAGCAAATTATATAAATTTTTGCTCACCTGGCCAGACGAAACACCTGCTTATGCTAAATACTAGCTGGGGTCCCACGGAGGTTCCGCGTTGAAGTTGAACTTTCGTTTCACAAGACACAAACCCTCAGGGCTTTCGAGGTAGAAGACAGCCGAGCGGGTGCCCTGTAATAAAAGTCTTGATTACCACTGCATTCAATTACTGTTCAAAAAAATCTGAACTGTTAATTTGTTTTCAATCAGGGCATTAATTTTGATACAAGGAAAAGTACATTGGATAACTAATGAACGCACCATCCAGCATGAATAGTAATTCTTTACAGAAAATGTTGGCAACTGACGTTTTCAGTTAATAGCAGGAACATTCGTTATCCTAAGCTTAGCGGGCGTGGTACGTTCTTACACGTGATATGCACGTGTGGTATGACCCAAATCTGCTCAGGAAAAATCCTACTATAGCAACTAATAATCCCAACATTTTAATGCTTCACTGAACACTCGTAAGCAACATCGAATTATCAATCGTTTCCCCTCCAAAAATGTTGACGTCACAAAGCAAATTTCACAAATTGTGTAGTCAACATTACTAGAAACATTAAAGACTTGAGATGTAAACTCAAAGCCCGCTGCGTATGTTTACTCTTGACATGTTTTAGGCATTTTAGGCAAGGTCCAAACATAGGCACGACGGCTCGGCCGCTAGTACCCTGCCTCGTGGTAGGTCTATACGCAAGCGGTAGATCTAGTCACGCGTTCAGCATCATGACCCATCAGTCGACGTACAAGTTGGCACCTAAACCCCAATATTGGGTGGCTTCAGAATTTTCACGGGACACTTGGATTTGACAAAATCAAATATACTATACATCTGTTGTCGTGTCGTACGTAACTGAATTAAGAAGTATCTATCGATCTGCGAGAACATGGTCATCGTCATGATGGTGGTTGTGACGGGTCGCATCCACGTGATTTAAGAACAGCGTTTTTGTTTCCCATTCCGTTTAATAAGAAACTTACCTGAATAGGAGGCTCAGACCGCGCTTCGTGTTCTTTTGTGGCCGTAATTTTGCCGGGTTTCCGGGATCAAAGAGAGAAACAAGTATTCATCAGGCCCCGACTTCCCCGCTGCTTGGAACACGCGTATTAACTGTACGTCAACCATGCATAGACTGAGTTCTTCGCCAAATATGGCGGACTACTTAAAGGACTATGGCGTATGAATATTTTCACATCTTAATAAAATAATTAAGCAGAAAAATGATAGACCGCTTTTTAGGGTTTCAGAACACGCTGTTCTCTAAAGTAACACAGACTCAAACTCTACTTATTAGTAAACTAATAGTACACGTTTAAGAACTATAGTTTCAATGCGGATGAACTACTGACGTCATCGTGAATAAGACCATCGGCCAACCTGAGCTATTATTATCAAATAGGTCAAGATGCCGTATGGGGTGTTTGACTAGCTCTTTCATAGAAGTTACATATGTAGGATGTGACGCTGTGTGTTTAGAATTAAAGAAATTCTTAGGGGTATATAAATTCCAATTTTTATATTATGTATAATTATAATTATTATTATCATCGCTGGTAACGGAAAGCCAAACTACAAGTGTTAAGTGCAAACCGAAACAACTTTTGTTCAGTAGTGTAAGCGGAGCGAAATCATTGCTGGCAGCAGTTATTGTGGTCTTTGCGTGATAACCTTAAACAATTTTCACGTTCATTTAAGTATGTGAAATAATTAAAAAGTAATTTTACTGCAGTGACTAACTTTATTATGATCGTTAAAAATAACCTCGTCGTGTCGGCGGGAAAATAGTCCCGGCGACCGGCTGAAACAAGGGGCTTTAGCACTGAGTGACATGCAGACCGGCTCAAACTGGTTTCAGCAGTGGGACGACAAAAGCCCTCGGTTTAAACTTTGGGTTAGAAAAAGGCGCCCAAAAGGTACACGTCGGGGCGTAGACAGTTTCGTTTAGAGGGGTTGCTTTCTTATACAAGACAAGTGTCCGTAGCTAGCGCTTTGCAAACACACGTGGTTCAAGCATCCAGTACTGTGGAAGGAATGACAGGATTTTCTCCCCACCGACACTCTCCCTCCCTCTGTCAGTCGGGAACCCGAGTAAAATGAAAAGCATTGTCTTTCGTTCTTTCTGTTCTCACCATCGTAACTGACTCGTGTCCTTGTGCGACTGCTTTTGCACAGAGCTATTCACTGACAGGAGCCTTGGGCACTTCAAGTCACATGGATAATTATCGACCCATGAGTATTACTACTCCGTCTATCCAACCCGTATTGCGTCATACCTAGGTCTCGGCTGCAGCCCTAGCACCAGCAGAAAAACCCAGCCAACAGTAGAACGCGGCATCACTACAACGTCCGCCAGCTTCAGGTGATCAGTGGGAGAGATCCGATGTGATCAGTTCTGACAGTATAATGACACCTATACTGCGTTATATATTCTAGTAATCCTTTCGTGCGATTAAGAGCTTAATTTTTAGACAGTATAAATGGTTGGTTTAGTGTATGCTGCTGCAATCTTTATCATTGACTTCTGAGGCTTGTGTTAAAATATTAAATTATATATTTAAATATACGTTTTCCTGTGACAATGATCTCTGAAGTCGATTTTCTAGCTTTTTATATAAAGCTATCGGTATCTCACTATTGATAGTACTAGACAATATTATGGTAACGATATTTAATTATACAAGGTGTCCGTTTTTACTTGAGTTCTCTCTATAGGTATAGACCTGATCGTCAGCTCTGGTACAAGGTATCGGCGGAACCTGGATAGGTGGATAATATGAGTGTTCGTATCCCTACCATTTAAAAATAAATAGTATGGGAAAACAAAACACAAATGCTCGTGCAACCCTGCCCTACATGTCGGCACCAATGTGAAAAGCAAGGGGTCCACTATATGTGAATAATTATTTCACCTGATAGTCTGTATGGCAGCATTATTGTAAAGGTTTTGTCAATCCTGCCATCGTCATCTTTTCCCCTTCTTTCTCCACTTCAATCCTGCTCCTTGTGGATACGAGTTCGCGCGCACTAATTTCACATTCTCAGCTTACATGACAACAGATTAATTATTAGGGTAATGGCAAATAATGTTACATAAGACGCCTTCGAGTCTGCCGACAGACAGCCACCGATAACGATACTTGGTATGACATCTGATGGTATCGCCATCTCCCCCACATTCTAAGCGTGCGATCGCTGTGCTTGAGTTGTCTTTCTAAGTGTTTACAACCACACTTTCCTGATAAATTTAACGCGAGAAGACTTCGCCGATTCTGACTCCCTTAACAAATGAACGAGTTTAGGTCGAAGCAGGAAAAGTAGGGAGGCGCGTTGTGCTTGTATGGATATCGCAGAAGAAATCGCTGCTGGGTGTATGGTATAAGGCACGCGCTTAGATTTTCAAAACATCAGGGATTTACACAGATCAAGCAGGACAGTGTCCGTTGCAACTTGTTAAAATATTTCCCATTTTTTAAATGTTAACACGCATGACCAGACTATCTATATCTCTAACCTTCGAAAACCACTGTAAACAACTTTATTTGAATAGGTGTTATAGCCACAAGAAATATATACTGAAAGAAGGGGAGCAAAAACGATGATGTTACATGTAAGGATACATATTCACCCGTTGAAAACGTCGAGAAACTATTGTTGGCAGTAAAACTGACGTGATAATGTTTAATTTTCGTAAGAATAAAAATCTAACTGATGTGAATGTCGGTCACCTAATTACAGATCGTGTTTGTGTGTGTTTCTGAGTGGGTGTGGTGGTGGTGGTGGTGGTGGTGGTGGTGGTGGTGGTGTGTGTGTGTGTTTAGTGGTGGGGGCCTTTTTTAACCAGGCGAATATGCGTCCGACCTCTCCCATTTAGTCACACGTGACTGCGCTCAGCGAATTATAAACTATAAACGTGCTCATTCGTCCTGCTAAGAGAATCCAAAAATACATTATTCTGTGGCATTGATCACAGACTTACAAAACTTGTCTTCACATAATGTAGCCGGAGCTGACATGTCGTGGCACGTGTCAGATGTTATGTTGATCAGATTGAACTGACATCGCTGTCAGGTGAATTAGTCCTATGTGCTTGACACATGCACAAAAGTGCAAAAACACGTAGAGTTGAAAGCATACTTTATCAACTGAGCTGATTTAATGGTCAGGCTATGAGCAGATTTTGTAATGTGATATGATAACTACCGTGAGGTAGAGGCGATATTTATATAATATGAAGATAACGAAAGCTCCTTCACATACAGTCCTGTACGAGCCTGGGGTGGGTTGCATGAGCGTCTTATCTCCTGTTCATTCGTAAAGGTGCACGCAAAATACACAGAGCGAAGGAGCCTTACGACCATACAAGCCATCCTGATCCGTCGCAGTCCTAACATCTTGGAGAGTCGTCCTTAGCTAATGGAATTTCCACGGAGTTCGATGGTCGCACAGGTATCCCATGTAGTCAAGCATGCACGCACGCATCCGCACAGCCCAGGAATCTTCACTGGCAGAAGAGCATGCAGTACGTTGCTGGGTTACAGCATCTGGTACAATATCTCCAAATCGAAGTGCTGCCAAACCCTTAGTCGTTGTTCACCTGCTCCCTCTGCCATCCTGCTGTAGGGCCTTATTAACACTAAATAAATCGTCCACACCCCTGCCGGGGAAAACCAGTTCGAAACCGTTTAAACTTGACTAATTATCGAAAATGATACCTAATGCTGCCGCTGTTACTATAACTGCTACAAAGACATTTCACTGTCACCACATGCCATAGCTATGTATACTGCTGTTGTTTGTTGCTCCGGTTGACTTCTAAGTCCGAATTAAAGTCGCCATTTGGAGAAATCGCAACGCACGACTTCTCGCATCCCCCTCCCCCACCTGTTCACCTAATTACTCTTTTTGTGAGCGCATCTGATTTCTGTCGTCAGTTTAGATGCTGTCCAAGCAGAGATCAATTTTATTTTGACAAGGTAAATAGTTACAAAAGGGTTACTTGGTAGAAACGATGCATTGCTATGGTAATTAAAAACAGGTCTGTTATATATTTTGTTTTAATTGTGTTCCATTTAACTACAGCTTGAGCAAAGTAACAGGTATTTCAAAGCAGTACACCAGCATAACCACTTTGAACACGTGCGCAGATCGGCGTGGCACAGCGCAAAGAATAGCCTGGAGGAAGCAGCGCAGCTTGCGAGGATGTGAGCAAAAAGGTACTGCACTGTGGAAACTACTCCTATTTTATAAAGGCCTTTCTTTTATCAGGCGACTGTGCCGATTCAGTCACTATAGCATGGCCGGAGATACATTATTCCGGTAAAGAAAAGCCTTAAAAGATTCTCTCTGTGCATGGTGAATTGATGACATTTAACAGATATGGTGATCAGGTTAGCGAGAGCTGATAAGTTCCAGAACAGATCAAGTTCGTTTGTTACTTAAGCTTAGCTATGGGGGTTATGCGATTTTATTTTTTGAGGGAGTACGACCAAGCGTTTGAGAATAGTTCAGTCGTTCATTATAACAGTAAGAGAGGCTGGAAGGAGGAGCGGTGTAACGCTTTTCTGAAAAGTGATCGAGTAATCGTCCGGCCCTTGCTCTGCGTCATAAATTTAACTCGATGTTTACTAGCTACACAGCAGCGCTTAATTTTCAGTTTAATGTTATTTACAACCCTGTAAAATGTGTGTGTGTGTGTGTGTGTGTGTGCGCGTGCATGTTTGTTGGTTTTATTTTGTTTTCGGTTCACATGTCATTATGCATATATTTGCACATTTGTTTTACCTGCACCTGCGCCAACACTTTGACGTGTCGGCTAAAATAACATTGTGCCAAATCCCATTTGGAAACAAAATAATTAGGCTGTTGTCACGCGATGACAGTGACTGTTCCAGCTTGCACAGCTTTGGAGTTTATATTTATGCAAATACTATATGATCTTTTCACCATATACGCGTTTGAAAAATTTTCACCCGCCGGCAGAAACTTTGGCAGTGCTTGTCAGTTACTTGAATGAGACCCCGTCTGACAGGTTCACTGACATTGGTGTCTCAAGGTCGATGTCTGATTACCCGATCTCTATATTTACCTGGGGCTAGTACCTTACCCTCAATAGTCTACTCTAATTTCGAGAAACCTGATCCCTCCAGCTTCAGATAACCCACCCGCGTCTCCCATGGCCACTCAACAGGTCAACGTACGTACCCAAAGCAAAATTTTCCTTTATATCTCTCATCCCATCCTCCTCAAAATCTTGTAGCATTTGTAGTTTCAAGCTGCTGGATTCAACTGGCTTTTTTTTTTGTCTCGTAATATCCCCCCACCCTTCCCTTTAATCTCGCGGCACACTAACAACTAAACAAGTGTCAGGAAGAAAAAAGAATGACACAGCAACCAACACTTTTATCTCAGTTCGCATTTGTTTTAATCGCTACCTCTCCGCTGCGGTGTGCATGCACGCATGTACCTCGTCCGGGACCAGTCGCCAGCTGTAGCCATTATCATAGGGCTGTTTCAAGTGAACAGATTGGGTCTGCTCAGCCGGCCTTTACTGGTGCAAACCGGCCGTTGCTGGTTCGACTTTGTGACGTTTAAGCCGGTGGTCAAACGGAAGCGATGAACCGGAACTGTCGGTGCCGGTGCGGGACTCAACTGTGATTCGTAGTTGGTCTTAACGATCACAAACACCGATTACGCGTTAAGACAGTTCTGGCCCTGAGGTTACAGTAAAGGGCAGAGAGACAGACAGACCTTGAAACTGACAACCTGTCACTGAAACTGACAACCCTTTCAGTACAAGCTTCTAGGGCATTACAAGTGCAAGCTAACTCGTGTTTGAGTTTTCGGCGGGGTTGTGTGTGTGTGTGTGTTGGGGGAGGGGTGAGACTAAGTCCGTGTCAATCTAAAGTATGGTTCGGTCCAGTCCTATCAGGTCTTGTCACTTGCTGGTTTTAAAAAAGAAGCCGAGAAGTCTCCCCTCCCCCGAACAAAATAAATGTAGGCGAGAAGGGAAAGGGAGCAGTAAGATTTTGTTCAGATTTTTTCCGTTTTTTCCCCTCCAAGGTGCGCATCACCCATAACATTCTGAATTTGCCCTCTCTCTCTCTCTCTACACACAGATTGTGTAACTGCAGTGAGGATTTCTCTTCAGTGAACTTTGCCCCGCTTAGGCGAGTTATTAAGAAGGGGGCGTATTCTGTTTGTGTGCAGGAGTTATAGCGAGCGAGTTGCTTGATTTTCCTCCTCCCTCCGTTTTCCTTGTTCCTGATTTTTGCCCCTTTCTTTACATTTATTCAGCGATTTAGTGATGGTGTACTGGATTGCTTGAACACCTCTTGCCGGATCAGACAGGACTTTTAATGTCATTTCGGTGTGTGTGTAGAGGAGGGGGGAATTTACAGGGATTGGTGTTTTGAAACATTGATGTAGCTCTCAATAATGACGTCTTCTCGTACAGGTATCAACGCCCTGTTTTTTTTTTCATATTTAGACGTCTTGGCAGGACAGAGCTATCTGAAGGTGCAGATCTAGATGTTGCTGTGGTGTGTACTCGTATTTCATTCGTTCTTTTATGTGACCTCGAGTATTATTTTCCCACCCAGCCATCATGTCTCTTTCCTGTCGGTGAAAAATACGCACAAAAAAGCACGTACTGTGTCTGCCAAAAGCGTACTCCTTAAAATTATATGTTATTAAATAGTGCGCTCGAAAGTGGGTGGGTATGGTAAATGTGACACAGTGGTCCGCACTGGTAAATTCCAGTTCTTAATTTTTACTTCTGTAGCTGTTTGTGACCTGTGGTTGTATATATAAGTATAGCTTTTCGTGATATAACGCGGTTTTTGATACATAAGGCAGTTAACGATTTTGAAACACATTCTTAATTTACATGCAGTATCATGAACCACCAAACCTTAAACTCAAACGTCGCACGTTGAGCTTTCTAAACGACAAAGGGCATTGAGAGTAGGGGAAGCAGACTGAACCCTAATTAAACTTCAACTTGCGCGCATCCATCTCGCGGAAAAATATGTCTTGACTGTAATGTTCGCACCGGACTCACAAAAAGGGCGGTATAACGGAGTGGTTTTTAATCTGCTTATATATGTAATGTATATGTACAACCGAAGCTAACTAAAATTTGCTTTTCTGAGAGAGAGAGGGAAGATAGACAGGGAGGGAGAGAGAGCTCGGCATTGCGTCATCACCCACATGTTTACACTAATGTTACACACTCTTTTATTATGCATAGTTGCCAATGTTTTTTACCCACCCCCTTCCCGTTTCGCTGGTATGCATGAGATCCGCTTTGCGTAAATGTGTTGCGTCAGGCGTATGTAAATACTGAGAAACGAGCGAGTGGGTTACTGTGGTCTTATTGTTAATGACATGTTTGTAATAGAGAGACACCTCTATGTAATTTCGAATAAAGTTGCTTTTAAAAAGAAGGTACTATTACGTTGTGTACACGTATAGAAGAAAAGAAAATATTAATGCCGATTTCATTTTGACCTTCATATATAGTAGTGGTGTTAATCGACAAACCATTTGTCATGCAATGTTTACATATGGGGCAGTGAATAAAGTGCAAGTATGTGACGCAACATTCTAGTATGTGTTTGTGAGTGGGTGGGTGGGATAGTTGACGAAACGCTACTGACGTAAAACCAGTGACAACAGTAAATATACTGGGGACAAAATGAACTGCATTTCCGACACTGTTTGCGTATTCGGAGAATTAATTGCAGCAATTTGTCTGTTGACCCACTTTTATTTGCTCCACCTCAGAAACGAAAACTACGGTCGTAAAGCTTAATCAAATTAATTGAAATACAAATAACTAATGTTTGGTTTCCTTATTGCATTTCGGACCCTTTTACATTTCTCCCGCCAATACCCCGCCTCACTCATCCTGTCGTTTTAGCGTTCCTTTCAGGTCAGGAAAATAGGGAGCAAAGTAACCCTCTGACCCTACATTCCGCAGCACGTCTACGTCGCGTGTGCTAGCTGTGAACTACAGCCGCGATCGCGACCTGCAAACTGTGACCTGTGACCGCTGGGGTTCGCCGTGTCCTGTTGACCTGTTCGAGTCAGGTCAGATACCAGACGCACTTTGCGGACGTGAAATGTAAGACACGCGTCACTATTATCTACCTTAAAGCAGTTTAAGTTATTTGTTGTCAAACTGCAGCTACAGATTACATGGCAGACGCAAGTTGCATAAGAACTGTCAAATAAGAATGCAGTAAATAAAATGGAGATGTTTTCTGCCGCCGGCAACAGCAGGTGTAAGCTAAGCGTGCATACTACGCCAATAGTATCCACAACAGTCAGCCAACCAAAAAGGGGCGGAGACTGTGGTAGTCCAGTTGGCTGCATATATAATTATAACAGACTGAGATTTCATTAGAATTGGAAAAAGTCCCTTCTTCTGTACGGCACAAGGGTCACCTTCACGGCAAGGACGCTAAGTATATTTTTCTTCACCTTACTGGCCGGATCACTTCACTGGTTGTCGACTAAATGCCAACAACAGAGCTATATTATGTCACACATGCAGAATATTTTTACTCACACTCCTTCCAAGTCTGCCGACACTACTTTGTTCTACATTTTTGAAATGCATGTACCTCGGGGTCAAACGTCTGTAGGGAGCTAGGGATGTCTTCGAAAGCAAACCCTTGAATGTCGTCAATATTGGTGTACTTTGTGTTGGTAACCTGGGACAGCGGCCCACTTGGCTTACAGCCTTAATTAGTCGGCTGTAAAAGGAGTACGTATTGTCGTCGACAGAGGTGAATGACCAGTTCGCTGCAAGCGAAAGAAACAGTGCCAGCTTTGTACTGAAAAACCAATATGTTATGAAGTATTTCGCTGGGATTTGTGTGTGTGTGTGTGGGGGGGGGGCTGCTTTGGTGGGAGGAAAATGGTTTATTTTCTGACCTGCTGATGAGCTGTACCTGACACGTTTCTTAATTTTTGAACAATTAAGGAGGGGGGTGGGCGTTTACTATCATGTGTGCTTAAAATATTTGGTTAAGAAAATGATAGTTATGTATTTTTTTCAGTATCAAGATTAGTCGTCTGGACAGTGGAGTTAATCACAGGTTCTATAGCTCATAATGCTACGCCCCTGTGTCTGGGCAGGCATCACCTGAAAGCAAATATAAGATGTCAAAATTACAGCGATCGATTAATTCGATGTCGATATATATATATATATCAGCTTTTCTGCTCATTTGCTGTGGCTAGATGGTTATTCCGACTTCTACACCCTCAAAACAACATGTGTTGAAGCAGCGAGATATCCTGTAAAACTGGCAGATGATTTTTACATTACTTCAACTCTTCCCGCTGGCGGCAACCAATCAGAGAAGCGGCGTGGGAGGATACGCGTTTCGTCATCGTAGTGTTGTTTCTCTCTCCAGGGTAGGGCAAATCCGCGTTGCACACTGCGTGCGCGAATACTTGCATTTGCCAGACGCCCTCTTCTCTCCCCCGCCCCCCACTTTACATCAGATTGGAATCGTAGTTCAGTTTGAGTTTCGGTCTGATTGACGACAGCACAGAAATAAGCAGATCATGTTCCACATACTCGTTTTAGTGACGCACAGGTGTCTGACGTCTGTCAGTGTGTGAATGCGTCTGTGCCTGCGTGCGGTGTGTGTGTGTGTGCTGCGCGTTTAGTCGGAGGGGACAGTGGTTGCCAAGACAAGCGTACAGTCCTGACAGCAGCCTGTGCTTTTTCTGTAGTGATCGAGGTACCATCTCTCTCGTGCACCGTGCTTTGTGTGATCCCTGGCGGCAACTTGACAAGGGCTCGAAGGTTAGACGGGAACCGGTATAAACCGGCCAAACCGGCCATCGCCGTCACTGCTCGCACGTGTCTCGGTCACCCTCGACGATGTATGGCCTGGTTGCGTCGGGGTGCTGCGGGGGGACTATTTCGCGTGCAGCAGAAAAAGCGGTAGGGAATTTATTTTTAAACGTAAACCCCATCTGGATTTCCATGTAGGGAATGGATCGGGGACAGATCTAGTTTGTCGGCAAGGCGACCAGCCAGAGTGGGCAGGCTACGTTCAGGGTTGTATGGTGTAGGAGGTGCAGTTGCACCGCACCCGCCAACGGGAACGCATACACGGTCGCGCGCACGCTCGCTCAGAGGGAAGAGCTGATTAAACAAGGAAGGGCGGGAAAAGCACCCTATGGTGTGCGAGAAATTTCCATATCGTTATCTGATTTCTAGCCAGTTTTTAAATTCCACAACGACGATATCCTTTAGAAAAGCTTTTCCCCATTTCCAGGTCGCTTCGTATTTGTTTGCGAAATAAACGAATTGCAAATTTTAAAAAATATTAATAACATATTTTACTATTATGCTGAAACTTGATGTTGGTTTTTGGAGGCTTTTATGACAGCGTGGGTGGTCTGCTTGTGAGAGAGAGAGAGAGAGAAACCAAAGTTACTGGTCCAAAAAAGTTGTATGTGAGAACGAAAATGATGACATTGGCGAACGTTTTTACACTACTCTCAGTCATCGATTGATGTGCATTTGTTGTTGCCTTTTACATACACTGAATCACTACTACAGCATCGCAAAAGCCTGTTGGCGAGAAGCAGGCATGCGCTAGTGGTTGACTGGAAAACTAGAGCAAGCACGCGCTTTAGCTCTGCGTCCATCGCCCGCTCACACACGGATGTTTCCCCGTTCCTCCCTCCAGCTCTGTGTTTGGGTATGCGGCAGCGAAGTGATGAGTGCAGGAACAGTGCCGAACAGCAATTTAAATACAAGGAAGTTGCCACCAGGTGCTAATCTGATGGGAAACTCGAAATACACGCGAGTGAAGCTAGGTGGATCGAGTTGCAACAGTGGATCTCTAACGTATGCCTACTCCATTCCCGACACTGGCATCTGCGAAACTCACACATTATAGGTTCACCAATGGGTTGTGTAATCTTTGGTGTGTTCCTTGTAGTATCCCGCAATGTTTTTAAACACAGAGACGTTTGTACGTTGGGTATGGAACGGGTTAGAACTCGACATGGATAAACCATAGTTGTAAATCATTTTGATGTATGCTTAGGAGTATAGAGTTCTTTTTCTGGCTTTAGTTTGAGTAGGCATTGTATTTTTGTTTTAGTAATTTAATTTCCAGAGAGATGTACTTTGAGGCGGTTATAATCGTAGTTAACATGAGAGAGGTGGGTTTCGTATATCAAAGGATCGTCATGAAGGTGTAGAGTAATTTTAATTCGCATATTTTGTTCGAGCCGAAACCTTGATGAAGATGCGAAAAATGCGGATGTCTTCGAATGCTGCGATGGCTTTAGACCGTCGTGGAGTAGTGTGGCTGTGGAAGGTATTTAAGCTGATGATATATTAATGAATCTGTTGAAAATGTTGTGTTGGAAGGTTGTGTTTATGCTGGAGAAACATTCAGGTAAGAAATAATGGGCCGCAAACTCGGTTCTAAGAGTGTGGAGCTATGCTTTGTGATAGGTGCAAGCAGCCATTGTGTGAATGTTCGAACTGTTGGTTGTGGAGGGGTAACCGAGAGGAGAACCACGAATTCATTTTCTTGTTCATCTACCGAATTTGTTGAAGTTTTCCCCTTTTTGGTCAGTCTGCTGACTTCACACTGTACGTCATGCAGGCCTAAAAGTGCTGTCACACCATCACCTGAGCCAATGGTTTAGGTAGGCTGCGTCTCTCCACGGCTTACGTTTTCCGAGCACATGACGCATAAAAGATAGGAGTGATTTTCTGCAAGTGTACCTGAGACAGTCGGAACATATGCTTCCAGATCAATCCAAACGTTATCTGTT
Organism: Lanistes nyassanus; assembly: GCA_004794575.1. Classification (NCBI taxonomy): domain Eukaryota; kingdom Metazoa; phylum Mollusca; class Gastropoda; order Architaenioglossa; family Ampullariidae; genus Lanistes; species Lanistes nyassanus. The sequence continues at coordinate 68,494 of SMGT01000003.1, read as the reverse complement.
TATTAAGGCGGCTCTGTATCTCGTGAGCAGTTTGACTGATCTGTTTAGGGGCCCTATAAGGGTGTGTCAAGTGAGGGAAGATTTACATGTATTTGTCCCTCAAGTTGTGAAAAAGTGAGTAGACCCATGAGCGTTTTAGCAGCAAATCATCTAGGCAGACAAGGTGCTTCGATTGAGAAGGGCTACAAGTAGTTGTTTGCTGTTTAACGTCAAGTCAGCAAAGACGTTTATAGCTCACAACGGGGGAAAGAAAGGAAATGGGGATGATGTTGCTGAGGGGAAGAGAAAGCTTAAGACCAGAGTACCGGAGTAAACTCCCGACTTCCAGCCCTGGAAATAAATGCCTGGTGCAGGGACTAGTGCCAGAAACGGCATCCGAACCTAAGAACGTCTGTATCTGTGGGTTACTATACTAGAAAGTTATATTTTTGAGCAATAAGTGGGCGACATTGCTGGGTCGCTTAGACCTGGGGTAATCGTGACATGATCTTGGGGCGATGGGACATTTTTTTTTTATGGGGGACGATGAGATATGGAGCGACCAGGCATTAGGGCGAAACGTCTTGCACTCGTTTCTTTGACAAGCGTGCAACTCTTGGTGTCACCCCTTCTCAAAGTTAGTGTTAGACATGCGCGGCAATGGCGACCGAGAACCTGCAACTCACGCAGTATCACGTGACAAATCGACAACGCAGAGCGTGGTCAGATGGTGTGAACGAACTCGACTGAAGACGAGAAACGTTAGCTAGTCACGCCCTCTCGCCCCACCCCAAGCACGAGCACCATCTTGTGCAATGAAGGGATCCGTCGATTTTAATAATAAAAAGCTTTCTTCACGAACCTCGACCCTACTCTACGAGGTCAGTCGCTCTGATTCCTCACCTTAGTCTCTCCCCGCCCACCCAAATACACTTTCAACCTCTGTCAGTGATTCATAATATATTCTTTGTAATGCATATTATTGTGCAGACCAAAGTTTTGTTGTTGTTTTTTTAAAAAAAAGTAGAATAGTCCCTATAGCAAAGTCAGACAAGAGACTCCTACTCGATGCATAAAATGTAGTAACGGACGAGGCCAGGTTAATTACTCCGGCAGACAGGGTCAACGTTTTGGGGCATTAGACTTAGGACAGAACAAACCACACACACGCGCGCGCACACACACGAACACACACACACACAGAGGTAAATAGAGCAGAATATTATATATGAAATATTAAACAAATAGGAGGAAACATAAGGAAAAGAAATGGAAATGACTTACTTATATTTGAAAATGACCATGGTTTGAAAGGCATATTATCATTTAGAGGAAGTGCGCCATGCAGAAGAGAGAATGTCCCAAAACGATGACTTGGTCTTGCTAGTTAGGTTACTTCAGTACCCGTTTCTATGTAGTACTTTTCTTAAATATTTTAAAGAGTACAGACAAAATTAAGTGCAATAGTGTCTCTTATTTATAATCTTGAAAAATTTCGAAATATGTGGGTTTTCTTTGGGAGAGCTTTTAACTGTGAAGTGACTTTATGTATATATATATATATTCTGCTAAGCATGCAGAGTTCTGGTCTTCTGGTAGATATGCACCAACTCTAACTTTTGCATCAGCTGGAAAGAAAATCAACAGTTCGACGGTCTATGATTTTTAATGGCCCAGCAAGATTTCTAGTGGCCATGGGGCACCGGGTCACCGTATTTCGGGCGCGTATATGTGTGCATACGTCGGCGTGCGCCTTGATGGGTCTCTCTTCGAGGACACTTTTACATTTAAATTTGTTTACTGTCCATAGCTTAAATTGTTTTAATAAGTTTTATTTTGTTAAAACGATACATATGAAACATCCTCCACCTATTTTCCTTTGCAAAGAAGCATTTTTCTCTCCACGGATAGCCGATTAAGTCTTGACAAAACGAAGCTGAAATATTATTTTTAATTGCTCTTCAAGAGTGTTGTCTTATTTAGTTTTATTACAACTTATTAGGGCAAATTTTATGCTGTGCAGTTCGGGCATCGAGATAAACGCATCAATGAGGGGTAACTATCTCGGAAACACGGCCCAGTTCATGTTGATGGGGTAATGTCGAAGCTTGAGTGCCTTCACAGTGAACATTTGCTCAAAACGATAGCGGGTTACAATGATCATACGATCTCGGAAACAAAGACTTCTAGTTACACTTTAAGAGAGAGATATATATATATATATACACGTGTGCACACACTTAGCATACACAGAGCAAGCAATAGATAGCTCGGGGGAGTGGCGGAACAGATAATTCATGTCTGCATAATGTATGAAAGCGTAATAATAAGACCAAAGAAATTATAATAGAAGCTAAATATCAGACTATAAGATTAATTCCTACATCAAAATAATACTTGGAGTTAACATCATACATTGTGAACAAAATGAAGTCGTTACACACAACGTCCACTGCATGCGCTCCTATATTTTACACTGTGTTCTCTATTACCTTTTCATTATGAGTACTTAAGTAATTGGCTACTTGAGTTTATTTATAATTTCCTTACCTCAATGCACACCCATCTTTGTGATTATGGCTGCTGGTTCAGGACGCACGCCGTGAACCTACACAGTGTTTGACGGCTGTTCACGACATCTTCAAAACCCAATATAAAAATGAAATTCCAAAGTCTTGAAGCAGCGGGATTCCGCAGTAGAGGTACACGTTTGTCCACACATCCAGAAATATGCGCCTCAGTTGCAATAAATATAATATACAAGGGCAGTTAGAAAACTAAATTTAGCTTTGACACCGCCAGGTTATTTAATAGTTTTTTGCACTATCTACTCATAGGGTGTCATACATGCTTAGAGGTGGGAAAACAAGTGGAAAATTTCTGGCTACAGAATGTTCCAGATGGCCATGGATTCCACAAAAGAAGTTTCGTGGACAATTTTGGGAAGGGTGTAGACTGTCATATAATACGCTCCGGTCATATTGTTGCCAGAGCAGATTTCTCACTCATGATCATTTCAGAAATAATCAGATTATGCCACAATCGGTTAGGTAATCTAATATTTTTCCCGCACTGGCATTTATGCTTTTCGGTTACTTTACAGAAAATCTTGAATTGCTTTTAGATTCTATTAACGCTGGGAATGCTTACGAACAAAGATGCGGTCAAACACAATGCACTTGCATGCATTAGGGGATTAGTGCAAGCATACATAACACAAGACAAGAGAGAGAGATCTTCTTATCTAATGCAAGCATTAATCGCGACAATCGCACAAACGCACGCGCGCGCGCGCACTTACACAAGCCAGAGCGCAACTCACGCCCGCACGTATGCATATCAAGACCAAGAACTACAATCAAGTCGTGTGGGTGATGCAATCCCAGGCCAGGCTCGCGCTGCCACAGAGTCGACGTGGATTTTTTTAAAAAGTTTGGTGCGTGCTTCAGCGTCTGTCGATGCCATTTATTTCTGAATCAGTCTCTAAAAATAACTCCGTTAAGAGTAGGAGAGGCTAGAATCGTACCAAGGAAACCATGCAGGGTTGCTACGGTCACACGCTGATAGCATCGTCGTCATCAAATCATTATCGCGGCCAGCTCACCAGTCGGTGACATCACAGTTCACGTTCTCGTAGTTAAACGAGTGTAAGCATCTCCACGCGTATTAAAAGAATGGCTATGTTTGGAGCTGACAGAATTCTGTAAATGTCTTCAGTTATATGAGTAGCTTCATAATTTTGAATGAAAGTTTCAGACTTTCTTTCTAGGGAAGAAGTTGGCCGAACGCGGGTGACAAGCAATAGAAAGGTGGTAGTAGGTCAACAATAATTTAAGCCTTATTTACCACATGTGATTCGTATGTTCTTAATTATTTCTGTTGAAATATTAATACAGTTTTCATGTAAACTGAAAGCGGGTATGTATGCGGGCTTACTTTGAACGAATTGTAAACTGCGAGCACCAGCTGTGAATGATTGTTAAAAATCTGGAAATAAGCCAGCAGAAAAGGCGGGAACCCCCATATCGATCGTTCTGGGTAAAGAACCTCGATCTCCTTAAGTAAACAAATTATGTACGGAAGCCCTAGTCATCGTCAGCTATTTCTGGAAGCTTCGTCACTGGCGTTACTGCAAATGTTGCCATAGTCAACACCAACAGGCACCTCCCACACACCGGTCATCAGCTGCACGTGCCTTGATTGCTATATTGCCGCACAGATCGACGTCAGCTACAACGCACATAACTCTTCAGACGGAAAGGTTAAAGGTTACCTACAGCACACCAACTTCTAGAAAGCCCTATAACTGTAGATATACGACTATTTTTCACGATAACACTTTCGATCATGAGTTCTTTTGCTCCTATACATACAGTCCTATACTGCAACCACGACTTCGAGATGTAAAAGAATTAAAGCACGAATTCTAAACCCACTTTTCCGAAATTTAAAGCGCAGAGCACATGCAGAACTCAACATAGCCCCCCCCCCCCAAACACACACACACACACACTCTAAGAGGTCAAATCCTGTCGGACGAATTAATACCGATCGACCCTATGGTCTAGGGGAAATCACCGCGAGGTTGAAGCACTTTCCCTCAAAAACAACGTCTAGGGAAACAAACCATCTCTGCCGTGTGTAGTGGTAAGAGCTCGTTAAAAATGTATTTTGTGGTTACTTGTTTTGACTGTCTGAACCATATACTGGTCTTATGTGCGGCAGGACTATATATATATAATACATATACGTACAGTAGTGCTTGGATCACAGAACTAGGAATAAGAGAATACATTTAAGTTATTCTTTGTTTCGGGGTATGGTTAATTACATGCTGAGGGAGAGATAATGCATAATGAGATAAAAAAATGTTTAAAATACTGAAGGCATTGTCAGCATTATACACAGTAGTCAGGGCAAACGCTGGTTCCAGTGCAGATCAAAAGTGAAACAATGACAAAAAGATTGAGGACACGTCCCAGCAGATCGAGGGGTACGTATTTTTATATATCCCTACGTTCTCAAGAAATAATTTGGACTATTTTTTCTTGCTCCCTCTGTCAGTGTCTGCAATACTGGGCATGTGCACTTTATCGCTCCATCGATGTCTGCTGACAAAATATTTCACTAGTAACAAAGATTTTTTTTGAAATCACAATTAGCTGGCCGATCAATTTAAATTACACTCAGTTTTTATTTTACTGGGACTGATCGTGACCGGCTGATGATGAACTCGATCAATGGCGCATTGGAAACTTTTTCAGCAGGAGGCTTTTGTGTTTCGCGCAAATTAACTGACATGTAGACCTGAATATTAATGACTGAGCTGAAGGGGTTTCGGAAACGCCACATGTAAACATGACCTTTTGAAAGGTGAAGCTGCCAAAAGAGACATATAAATATCAGTGGGCAGCTTAATTATAGATCCTGCTTGTATCATAGTTCTTGAAGATATCATGAAATGTACTTACTGCTACTGTTGTGTTTCAGAAAAAACTTTAACTCGAGTAAAGCGCTGTATATTACGTTTTAACTGTTTCTTGGGAACTACTTTTCACTGTGGAATAAAACGAAGAGACGCCAGCGGTGCTGGGGCGGCAACCATACCAGGTTGCAGTTAAACCATAACATTTTCAAATAACTTCACACAATTATGGAAGAATCATGAAGCTAAACAAGCAGGTGCGCAGTCTATATAGATTAGATATATATTTCTTACAAAACTTTTATCCTGGCAAATCTGAGGTCGTGTTTCTGATTTTACAGATTATCCAATCCCGCTGTCATGGACCATTGCACGAGGCAGAATTTTTAGATCTATCGAATCTTGGGTTAGGTGAGTGAGATACCTTCCCGCAAAAAATCATCCGTTATGTAGAAGGATTTAAAAAATGAAATCTATAAAATATCCGTTTATAAAATATCAGTTTATTTGAAGTATACGTTTTCGCCCGAATTGTTAACAGTCGCAAACAAAGGCGCGCCATCCTTTAGTTGTATATAAATAATTATAATAGTATATAATATAGTATATATATACATGATATTCTATATAATGTCTCAAAAGGTTTAAGGGGTTCGTCTATTTTAACAGACATAATCATTTTGTGTTTAAGTCCATAGTGGTGGAGTTGAAGCAGCACAGCTTTTGCATTTCATGTTAAAAGGGATGAATTCTGCCCTCTCTTTAACGATCAGGTGTCCATGCACGTTCTTTCGCACATCTTATTGTAATCATGCCATGTGTTGATTCCGTAACATATAAAAGATGATCAACCAAATTTTAGTGTGACCGATCTGCATGCACAAAGTTGTCTTTTACTTTCAATCTCAAAGATGTCAAATGTCAACAGAGTTTTCACTTTCACTTCTGATAAGCCTCTGACAGTCTGTACTCTCTCTGACATTGCAATACCAACCAAGCAAATTTATGTTTTTGCCATTGACTGTAGATTAGTTTCTATTTCCATGTTATACTGAATGATATTTCTTTTTTATTATATACTTACAGTGATAGTGGAAAAATTAAATTCGTGTCCTATGCTTCAAACCTTGCTTCTGCAAGGAAACAAACTTCAAGATGTAAGTGACCTTCACTGCTGCCAGCAACTTTGGCATCTGGATCTCAGCAACAATGGGGTGAGTTAATGTGTATCTGCCTTCCGATATGTTCTGTTTGTTAACATTTTATTGCCCTTACATCTGTGTGTGCAACATTTTCCACATAAATTATGATTAATTTTTGTTGATATATCTTTACTCATAACAAAGTACTATGTAGTACTGTAGCAAGCATAAATATAAATCTCATGTTTTTAACCACTTTATTTCTGGATTCCCACCCCATAAGCATTACTTTTTAAAATGTAGAACTGCAAGGGCTGTATAAATTTATTTCCTGTGTGGGACTTGGAGAAAGTGGATGGGGAGAATAAAGAGAGACTGTTGATTTCTTTCTTTCACCATTTTCTGTATTTTGCAGCTACAAAGTCTTGAAGGACTCTCCCAGTTCTTGGCATTGGGTACATTGATTTTATCGAATAACAATTTGGCCTGGTCCAGCTTAGCTTGTATTCGTCACATGCATATCCTTAGCCTCAGTCTGCATGGCAATCCTCAGCTGGAGAAGGACCCATACTGTGAGTTTTTATTGTCTTACATTTTCCCATCTCACCACATCATTTCACATTGGTTAAGTTTTTTTCTTAATTAGCACCCTTGGTACAAAACAATAATGGTCTTCATATAAACATAACTTCCATTTTTCTTCTATTATTTGTATGAATTAAAAAAATATAATAGCAGAAAAACTAGCAAAAAATTCACAGTGTTGTGAGTGTATGTAGTACAAACTTTTATTTTGATTCTATTGACAGGGAAGCTTACACATCCTAGGGATAAGATCACTTTTTTTAAAACTCAAGGGAAAGCACTCATGTGTGTCTGACAGTGGAGATTAAGAAGAGGATATGATTTACACATAAAATATTTTAGACATGCAACTTATCATGCATGCATCTCTTTATCATTTTTGGATTACTTAGATTTAAAAAAAATGCTGTTTGTTGAGTTAACTGGCTAGTCTTGTATTATTATTATTATTATTATTGTCTATTGGAAACTAGTATGAAGAAATAAAAACTAAAACAAAAAAAGACATGTAAAAAAATTACAAAATGTTTCTTATTTGAATTTGAGACTTACCGGAAAATGTTATCTTCTAACAACTACATGCCACTGATCAAATTCCAAATGATGATAATTTCCTGGTACAGAGATGTACAACACACTGATTAGACAGAGATGACTTTGCCATGTCTGTGAAGCAAACTGTTTGGGGATGTTTCTTTATTTCGTGGTAAATTTGTTGTTAACCATAACAACCTGTTACATAATAATGGATCACACCTGTAAAGGTTTAACTTCTGTTACAACAAAAAATAAAACGCCATTGGACTTAGCAAAGTCCACATTTTGTTAAAACCACTTATATCTGTCTTTTGAAATTAATATGATGGTAGAATTAATCAATGCAGTTGGTAATAAATGGATATATAGTTTATATACTTTACATATATTTTGTATTTTACATGTATTATGTAATCAACACAGTGTGAAAGACACTGGGACATCATAATCTCATAGTGTGCCTGTGATGATGATGGCCTGAAGGTTTCTAGTCTTTCAGTCCTGCACCTGACATAACTTTTGCATACAAATTTATACTTTTTGAAACTGCTTATTGTCCATCAGTGTATCAGGTAATTTTGTTTTTAAATAGCCTGTAGTATCTGTTTCTTCTGATTACCTATGCTATCAGCCTTCTGCTAGTGAGAATTTCTGTCTGCAGCTTTTTAATAAAACAGTAACATGCAGTTTGCTACACCTGCTAAAACTTTTTATACTCATTTTTCAAAAGTTGGAAGTCGCCATTTTCACCTGTTGGTTTGTCATAAAACAAAGTTCACCAATAAACAACGCATTAGAGACAGTTATTAATACATGTAGTCGGTTATAGTTAGTGTCAACTGTGACCTCTTTCACCACTTAGTACAACCGAGCGTAGTGTTCACGCAAGAAGCACGCGCTTTGCTCGTGGCCAGTCGTTGGCCTGTAACAGCGCTGCTGCACTTAACAGTGGGACGTGGTTGTCCTACAGATGTGACGACTTCACACCGACGCCACGTCGACATCCCAAGGTGACTGCGTGTTTCGACGCCAGTTCAGGCGGATTCACGTCACTGAATGTACGTCAGGTCCGGGTGGGCAGCCGTTGCGACAAGTGAAAGTCTCCAGTATCTGAAGTGAAACTTCACTCGCGAATGTTGCGTGTAGGAAAGGGGTGTGGCTTATATTTGGGGACACCCTATGTTTTTGCGCGTGTGCTGGAACTTAATTCTCTGTGTACTGGATCGGCGACGGTAGAGTGGGGTTGTAGAGCGGCAATTTGGTCTTCGTGTAGTATAATAGAGAGCAGCTGATTCTCGACTGCTCCACAGAGGCACAGACAGATACACACTCCCAAAGGCAGACAGCGCAACACGGGGAAAGTAAAAGCACAACAGATCAAACGAAACGCAGTTTAAAACAAGACCGTTTCTCGGCGGATTTTGATTTTCAAAGTCTGGCCGCGGGAGAACTTTTTGCGTCCAGCGAAGTACTTAATAATAATGATAGCACCATCAAATCAATACGGACGCAGTGGTAATTAGCAGTGAGGAGTGTTGGTATCGATACACTATAGCGCGCATGGGGACGCCAGCACTGCATGGGTGTGGGTACAGGTCTGGTTTCGACTGTTTGGGGCTGATCAATTTCCTCATCACACGTCAACAGGTAATAATTGGCAGCAATGCGAGGTTTATAGGTATCGACCAACTCGCATGAAGGCTTAGAACTAATCCAACTGTAGGGCATTAAAAACTGTGTCAACTTTAAAGAAATTGTCGCTTACAACCTTAATTCTCGTCTTTAGTGAAAATATGTCCGAAACAATACTCAATTCAGTGTTAAGTTTTGTTGCAAATGGCAGGATTAGTTTCTTATTAGATCTTATACTGCTTTCATCCGATAGCCGAATTTAAGTATCTAAGCCTTGTACAAGTCGCTGAAAGTACTGTAGAACACGCGACTCACATAAACAATTTTAAAACGGTCGCGTTTGGAAAGGTTGGTGGGGGTGGGGGTTGGGGAGATACATAGGCACGCTGTCATAGTTGCCCAGGATATAGTAAGAGCATGCAGACTATAAAGAGTCCCAGCATACATAGACGCTCGCACGCGTTCGGAGTGTGTACTCAAACCATGCAATTACTTTGCAGCTGTTCAGCGTTTACCGATTTTCCTGCTGTCTACATTTTCTTTTTTAAAAATATAACTTAAAGGTCACACGTCATTGTTGAGGAGCCTATAGTTGGTTTGCAGGCTGTTTGAATAGGAGCGCAGTATTTCTGCAGTTGACTACACTTCAAGACGTCGTTCCTACAGCTGATCATTCAATTCGTTAATCTGTATGATGAGAAAAATAATCATGCCATGAAGGGGTAAACTTCGCAATGTATTGTGGAGCCCTAAGGCATGGTGCCTTGACAAATGTTCGTCCAGACCTTTGTTTGTTCTTGTTCCCTTGTCGTGTCACATACAAAGTGATGGATGTTTGGGTCAGTCCGCCATGGTAGAGGCGGCAATACGTGCCGATCGAATACCAGTAAATATCGGTACAGCCTGAAAACAGTACAGTGGACCGCTGTACAGTACAGCAACTGGTATATACCGCAAGGGACATGATCAGGTTAATAAATCTTTGCTAATGAAAATACAGCCAGTGCTCTTAACATGAATTACAAATATTTTCGAGAGCTATCCTTTACAGCAAGAACAATTAGATTAATCTTCGAGTGAATTTGAGAGCATAACATTAGCGGGAAGATGGCAGTCTTCCACGTGAAGAGTTGCCTTCAACACATTGTCCGACGGAACTTCTGACTGCCTCGCTGATCTAGTAGTTAAGGTGGGAGGTCGGTATAGTTCGCCCCCCCCCACCCCTGGACGAGTCATACCTAAAATTGGCAATCTAGTAGCTGCCATGCCAGTCTTGCCAGACGCCTGGCAACAGTACTAGGACTGGTTGGCCCGGTGTCAGTATAATGTGCACTGACTGGGTGGAACTGAAGCCTGTTACGTACGTGTTGCTACACTGCAGTCCCACGTGCACGTGGCAGCACGCCAACTGGTCTCAGCAACACCATCCTGATATGCACCTCGTGTGCGCCTGGGACGTTATAAGCAACAAACAAAGAACATCAAACTTTTCACTAGAAATTAATCGCGGTTATACAAGGGGTCCAAAACAATATAACAAAAGTTGACTGCACTTGAAGCCGACCCCTAAAATAGCCTTGTTATTGGGGTGAGCATAGGAATTGGTATGTTTTCTTGTCTAAGCAGCATAAACTGATCAACAAAGTAAACCGACATTAGACACTAGCCATTACTGCAAACATACTGATAGATATTGTCCAGCTAGTTAAGAAAATAGAAGCTCTCAATGAAATCATATAAAAACTCAGTCACTAAAAATGATTAAATACAGTGTAGTTATAAAATGTGACATTAAAGAAGATACCTGGAAAATTGCTGGGCCAAAGGATAAGTATCAGTAATATGTTAACATCAAAGAGATCGGGCTTTTCATTAAAAAAAAAAAAGGCGCTGTGGGTCTCGGCCAGGTTGCAAACTAAAAAGCGTGTCGGCCGCGTTTCGTAAAGGAAAGGAAGTCGTTCTTTTCTCGTTTCTGTGATTCTTAACAAGGAGGGAGGATATGTACTTGCAACCTTCAAAATAGTGGACAACAAGTGAGGAAGGTCTTGCTTAGTGAAACATTTTGGGTTGAAGAAACGCAAGAGTGACTCGGAAATAGAAGAAAATATTGCTTTTTGCCATGTGTGCAGCACAGATGCCACAACCAGCATGGCCTTGCATACCAGACGACACAATCCGATGTAATTTGGTCCTACTTGTATACAAACGCTTGCACAAAATATTCATTAGTTTATACTGTGTCAGCCTTGGTTTCCTTCGGCCCTCTGTTTCTCTCTGACGCACGAACCCACACACACAATCACCTACACACGCACAACCACGCTTGCAAACACGCGCACATGCGCATGACGCTAACTTAACGCTAACTTGACGCTAACTTAATAACGCAGATTTTGCTCTGGCTTTACCACGCGTTCGCTGAGAGAAGTCCTGTTTTCTTTAACATTGCGCAAGGACGGGCTGGATCGGCATTTCTCTGACAAACGGCAGGTAGGGAGGGTCAGGCGCAGAAAGGGGGGCGTGGCACCTTGCGTTCAGGTTCTACGCCAGCAAATGCGTCAGAACGGCGGCCGAGGGGATGGAAGGAAACAAAAATCTATAGGAAGTATAAAAACATAGCCATACACAATGAAAGTGTGCTCCTGCTTGCTTTCTGCTCTTCCTTTAAGTAAACGATAAAACAGATGACTAACAAGGAAAGTGTAAATTTATTCTGAAATGATTCCTTGCAGCTAAGATAAACAGTTAGGACTAATCTGCCAATAGCTATTCTAATCAATATAGAATCCTGTTAAATTTAATATCAAAAGATAGTTTTTGCCAAATTCAGTTTTAGGAAAAAAGGGAGTAAGGTGTTAGGACCTACAAATGTATGAGTGGCCTTTATAAGAGAGTTTGAGTACACCAGTGCATATTATCCAGTGTGCTGCCAGTGACTGTTTTTACTGCATTAATAGTGTAGTGTGTACAATCTGTCACCAATCACAGGCACATCCTGGCGATCAGAATGGGAGATAATGATAGCTGTTTAAATTAATCGTGCAAGAGTCTTGTAATTTAGAGACCAACAGCTGTGCAGGCTAAGTAGGGTCCATAGAACGGAAGAAGAGGAAGGGTTTAGTGCGAAGGTGTGACTGCCTTTGACATTAAAGTGACTCAACATCTGTCACTGTTAGAATAGACACCAATGGTAGTAACTTTCAAGTCATGATTCTACTCACTCTGTATTTACTTGTGATGCTAATTTAAACAATCTTTTGTGTGGACTAGAGTGTGTTGTAAGGAAAACTTTCTTGATAATCTTTTTGATCAAGCCATAAGAAATTCATTCCAGCTGAAGTAAGATTCTTTCCTTTCAACCGAACCAACTTTTTATAACATAAGAACTAACAACAGCATAATGAACCCCTGTTTTGCATATTTCCATTTGTTAAATTCAGGTTGAGTGATTTTTAAAAATAATTTTTCTCGGTTTGCCAAAACAAACTTTGTAATTTTATAGCATTATTGCAGCTGGTTGCTTTTACTACTGGTTAGTGTTTGCTCCCTTTGAATGAACACATGCACAGTTCAAAAGAACAGAGGTCAGAAATTATATATACATCTCCATAAGAAAGCAAGCGGTTCTACCTGCAACAACATGCAGCATGGTGCAGCAGCTAGAAATGTTGTATATATGTACTGTAGTCAAAAGTATTGTCATATTTAATATTTAATTCACAAATATTATTTAAATGATGAAGTGCCATAAATCTTACCAAAAAATATGTATAACATGTTTTTCTCAACTGCGGACCACTCATGGCTGGGTTTCTATTGGTGTAGTGAACAATGTAGGGTGCAGTTTCCTAGGTGCACAGGAGTGTCTGCACAGCTTGCCTTTGCTTCTGGCTGCTCCAGATTCCCTGAACATTACACACTATTTTTGTATGGATTTCCATTGACCCATCAGCATATACATTGAGCTGACACTGCAGGCATTTAATTCAAATTCCTGTCATATTTTTCAGATCGAATTCACCTGATAGACTACTTGCCCAATGTGTGGATGCTGGATGGGAAGATAATTACCTGTAAGTTTGACAGTGATGATAGCTGTCTGGTCTGGCACATGTTCCAGCTGTTGTTATATAGCATACAGTAAAGCTAATGTATAGCTAAATTGGTAACATGACCTTTCAGGGGTACAGTCAGATCAAGGCTGGAAAAAGAAGGGAGACAATAATAAATGCCATTCCCCAGCACATCATGTGCATTCTCATAGTCATACAAAGACATTAAAACAAACAAACCCACCTTATGATGTGTTCATTATGAAAGTAGGGCAAAGCAACTTGATTATGACATTGACTTTAATGAATCTACTTTATCTGTAACAGCAGAATTGCGGTTGATCGTATTCTCTTTCCCTTTTTTTAATCTTCATGTTGTGTCTGATGTAAACGTTTTAAAAAATTGTACCTTCTGTAAATGTGATCTTTAATTTTTCTGTATTTTGTTGATGTTTATCTTTCTTTGTAAAAATGCTGTCTTTTCCTATTTTGAAAAATAACAGTGAATTACATTTAAGAAATATTTTATTCATTGCATTGATACTCTAGTGATTAGAAGGCTGGAGTTTGTTAAAAGTTCGAGGGATTTGTTTTGCGGTTACCACCTGCTCTTTTTGGTGATGTGTAATTAGATGATGATGATGATGACAATGATGATGATGTAGCAATGATGGTAATGGAGTTGCAGTGATGGTAATGGGGTTGCAAATGATGGCATTATTATTGTTACAGCTGCAGAACGCATCCAAACCAAGCAATTCTTTCAAGACTCAGCTTTGTCAGAAAGACCTGTGGTATAGTTATTTCGTTTTATCCTCCTCGTCCTTCTCCTCCTGCAGTCTGTAAATGAACACAGCTATGTTTTCAAGGATATTCCTTATCTATCATGGCTTTTTAAAGACCTGTGTGAGTTGCTTTAGTAATAAGCATATCCACTTGGTAGTTGCCTGTTTTCATGTCCAGGAAGGCAGAATGTGTATTACTGCTTGTGAGTCTATTAGAGAGCTGCTGCTGGTGGTGAGGGAGCTGTTACTAAGCATTCCAGGGTTTTCTGTTCTGCATCTATCTTTCCTTCCTCTGTTTCTTTTCATTTTTCTGCAGTGAAGTTTTGTGAGTGTGCTAGTTGTTCAATTTTGTTGTCTACACCTGCGCTGCTGCTGCTGCTGCTGATGATGATAACAGAGGAGAGCAGAGTGTTGCCAATGTTTGTTTTGTGCTTGAGGGTACAGGCTTGTGGAGATGATTGTGATACCAATAGGCAGCTATTGAATCAAACTTGATGAGGAGGCCATACATGTTTTCCACAAGGGTGACTAGTTTGAGTGGCGGTGAAGTTTGGATTCTCTCAATCTCTGACTCTTTGTTTTGGTAACATTTTTGTGTGTCGGGCATTTCTGTTTTAACTGGTTGCTGCTTGCTGTCAAGATTGTTGTGATATTCATTCTTGTGACCCCTAATTGTTCCATCCCCTGTCACATGTGCTGCTATGCCCTTTTTGTGGACGACTTTTTTCATATCTTAGACTGGGTGAGCTGGTGTCTCTGGTGCTAGGCTATGCTGAAGTAGTGAAAGGTTGTTTGCTTGGAAGAAGGTTTATCCAAAAATGGTTGACCTGGTGAACGACAGCATGTAGTAGAAAAATATTTTCTCTTGTTGCTTTCCCCGATGTCATACTGTTCTGGCTGCTTGTGAGACTTGGCTAAACATGGAATGCTTCAGGTAGGATAGGTGGCCACTTGTCATAAAATGAGATACATTTGCGTTCAAAGGGTATTTTATTGTTGTTTTGTTTTTTATGCTGTTTATTCTAAGATTAAACCCTTCTGGAGAAGGCTGTCTGTTGGTAGATGTGTAATACAGCTCTACTATTCTCTATTATTCTCTAGCCAAAAACACTTTAATGCTTACCATTAAGAACATCTGAATGGAAAATATGAATGCACTGTGTTTTCTGCTAAGAAACTACCAAGAAGTTAATACACAGAACATTCAATTGAGGATTTTCTTCTGGTTGCCACATAATCTTTTGACAGTCATGTTGGAATAAGTAATTATTTCTTTAGACAATGTTCTTAATTTAAGACAAACTTTTTTCAAACTTGCGGATGTTTTCCTATACTTTGTCATGGGTAAATTACAAATGTGCATTTTATAATCCTAGTTACATCACAGTGTGGCAAAAATATTGTTGTGGAATGTTTCAGTGGGCAAGCCTCAGATTGTTTATTTTATTTGGATTTTTACTGTTGGAGTTAAGATTGCTCAGACTTAAGAAAAATGCTAAGAATCCCATCTAAATAAACAAAACTTAAATGGATGTAAACCTACTTTATCTGCAATCAGAGAAGAAAACTGAAGAAAGATGGATTCATTCCAACCGCACAGAAAACAATTGACCATAATGGGATATTTGGCAAGAAGGTAAATATCTCCGCATTTTAGTTGGAATTCAGGGAGGGGTGTGGGGGTAGAGATGAGTAAGAAGAAGATGGTTGAGAATGTTCTAGAAGAGAAATCTAAAGTTTATAAAATCTTAAGTTACTTTATATCTCATTCTTCCTTACATAATCATTGCTATCAACATATAACAGTACAAACAGTCCACTGCTATTACCACAAATTTTCTTCATCTCAGACCTGTTGGTCCATGTGTACAAATTTGTGTGGCCAGCATTGTCTGGGTTGTAAATGGAAACAACTCACCAAGGTGGCTCTGATGGCTAAGAGGACAGGAAATATGTCTTCTTGGTTTTTTCCTTGTTTTGTGATAAGCTGCTTGCTTGCTTTGCGAAGCAGATTGGTTACACCATTATCTTTGATGCACATTGTGTGCCACTGTGTTCTTGACCCTTCTAGGTGTTAAAAAAGAAATACTGAAATTGAAAGATATGAGTTCAAATCCCAATGTGTAATGTCTCCGTGTAATGCACTAACATTCTACCTGCTTTTTCTAAGAAAATCATTACCTTTCAGCATTTGACCAATCAAAAACTTACAGACATTCTTGATATCAACATGGGTAAAGAGGATTAAGCCAATAAAAAAAATGCAGATGTTGTAGATATAATTCTAACAGACTTTGAGAAAGATATTGTCAGCAAGTGTAAAGGTGGAAATAGATGTCATTTTCTTTCTCAATCCATTCATCTTGGGCTGCAAAAATAGTCTAACCTTCTAATTCTGTTATATTGCATTACCCAGTAGTTAGTGTTTAAACCCTTCACATATGCATTTGGAGCTAGTCCTCTTAGCCTTCAGCACCACACATTGAATTAGTTATCCTGATTGCACGTGTAGAAACGACTGTAGACACAGACTCAGACACAGACTGTAGACTTTTGCTAAACTGACCATCCACAACAAGTCGGTTTGTTGCATGTGGGCTTACTACTTGCGTCATTGTTATCAGTGTTGTTTCTCCCTTGATTGCAGACCGTCCAACTGATGACAACATTTCCCAAAAATGCAGTATTGAATATAGGTATGTCAATAGCAAAATGTGTAGCATTTATAGGAAGTTGCCTGGTCATTCTTCATACCAGTACCAGCCACTGTCATTTTGAAATAGCATTCCAAGTCAAATGAGCAATCTTTGTTGACAAATTTGCATTTCAGTGTATGACGTTTATGTGGTTATCTGCTGCTTACATTGACTAATCTAAGGAGACTTTAGTAAGTTTAGTTATAGTCATTCCCTTCTTATTGCTTATAATGACATTACTGATTTAACAGGGAGTCAGAGATGAACAGAACCTTCCATGTGTAACAGCATATCACATCTTGCAGTGCTTTTTGTTTATATTTTGGCTGTTACAACTTCATGTGTGCAGAGATTGACAAGAAACGGTTGCGCTACCTGGCTCAGGACATTCAGGAAGACATAAGATTAGAACGGTGGAACACATCAGGGTTTGTGCATTACCAGCTATTATTAGGATAAAGAAAGACTGCTTCTTGGGGGTGAAAACACTCTAAGAAAGAAAACAAACCTGAATAGAGCAGTTGAAGTTTTGGACAAAAATAATTGTATCAAGTGGAGGTTACTATCAAAAACTTCTTTTTAGGTCTGTTCTTTTTTATACTGTTTTTAAATAGCAGCAAACTGTTACACAGATATATTAGTGGTACCTATAATGTGATAGTTGGCACTTTGAGCATAATTGTTAAAAGCACTGACCCTGCAGAGAAAGGGGAAGTAATGATGGTTCTTACAGATGCGTAGAACATTCACTTATTCTATAGCCAGATTGTTGCTGCCAGATCTTTAGCAGACTTGCCTTAAATTTTATTTGCATTCTTGGATAAGCAAAGATTTCATTTTGTAAATATACTGGTCTTAATTTAGTTTGACCTGTTGATGCAGCATTAATGTAGATGTTTTTCCTCTTTATTGTTTATCTTCAAGGAGCCAGTTTGCTGCAACCCATGATCAAAAACAGACATTTTTGCTGGATGCTCTTGAGGCACGGCACAACAGTAAAGAGAAAGGCAACATGGTGCTTCTTCTATTAGCTGTAAGAGATTTTTTTAAAAAATGTGAATAAATATAGGTTTGTTTGCTTTTGCAAAATTCAAAATCTCGTCTTTCCAAAAGAAAAAGGCATTTCATAGCAATGTTTTGTTTTAAGCACAGAGTCAGCAGCATTCCTCACAAACTCTGGCTTTTTATACTTTTTTGTATGTGAGATCTAAGCAGATAAGAAAAATGTTCTTTTCACAGCAGTCCACTGTTTAAAAGAACAAGTCAGCTGTGTTCCTTATACCTTTAATGTGTTATGCTTTTTTAAAAATTTAAGATCCAAACAAATAAGAAAAATGTCCATTTCACAGTAGGCCATTGATTGAAAAGCCAGAGTGAGTGGCATTCATTTTTCTGCCTGGTGTTTTAGTTTTGCAAAAATTATGGAAATGCTTTTACTCTGACCTGCGAAGTGTTTGCGAAAATGGGAGTTCAAATATCAGAATTAATATGCTTTTCTGTTGCACAATTGTTCAGAACAAAAGTTGGCGGTACATATTTTTTAATGTGAAGTGAAAGACACCTATAACCTTGCTTTGCTGTTTTTCTATTGTGTAAATGTGTAAGAAAGTAGTCTTTCAAGAACTTCAAAACAGTGTTAAAACATAATGGCCCTATACATACATTGAACAGCAGATTCAGGATTTGCATTTTTTAAATTTAAATCTCTTGTACACACCCAACAATTTTATTTCCAGGCATCCCTGGAGTTTGTTTTACCTACACATCTGGTAAAAGAAACACTAGAGAAAAATAATCTATACAGAAGTGGGTGGGTATATTATTTTGGTCTCATTTTCTTTTAACCAGCATTATGTGCATATTTATGCAGCATTGATTCTGGATACCTCTGACAGGAAGACTACAGTCTGCAAGGGTAGAAATTCTAATGTTTTTAAAAACATTTTTTTTTCATTCTTTCAGAAAATGTGTACTTTGATTTTTCTAGAAGAGCCACAGTATTATTGTCTGTTGCTAAATGACTCATTTCACTTGTGTAATGGACTCCATTATATTTTAAATGGGTGGTGTACATGTATCTTGTTTCTCTTTTATTATGCACAGGTCATTTCAGGCTATGGATCTGTTTCTGTTGCCAAAGCGTTTTCGATGCAGAGTGCTGTCTCTACTTTTCAGTGCTTTGAAAGTGGATAAGGATGAGAATGAGGTACTTACATTTGCCTTCCAAGTTTTGCAGTCACTAGGCTGATGAGTTGTAATGATTGGTCCTTTTGGATCATCAATAGTTTAAAAAAAAATTCAGTTGAATCTAAAGGTTCTTCTCTTTAGTCTTCCAATTTCTGTAGTCATGAGCATCTCCGTTGGCCTCTACCCAAACAGGAATTGCAACCTCTTTCAGTTCCCCTATAGTGATTCCTTCAATCCATTATTTCCACATAATATCATATTACATGTACATATCGAATGATTACTCCAACAAGAGGTACTGGAGGTTGGAGTTATCATTCGATAATTTAAGCGCTCGGTCCTCATTTGTTCTTTATTACATGTACATATCATCATCTATCCATCTGTTAACCTGTAATTGTTGTAGGTGTTGTTTCATTATTGATATGAATCGCTGCAAGACACACTATTAAGTGATAGCTACATGTAGGGTTTCCTTTGAACTTTTCAATGAAGAAATTAAAATTTGGACATAGATTGATGACATTTAGTTGACCTGTTATGCGTAACAACAATAATTATGCAAACTGAAGATTGGGCATAAAATTATTGTTAATTGAAAAGTTTTTACCTTCGTCAGGGAAAATAGTAGACTCACTTTTCAAAAATGTTAAAATACTCCTACAGCAGCAAATAGTCTTAGAGTATTTTGATTAATTTTCTTCACCTTAAATACAAAAAAAACAACAGCAACAATAATAATAAAGATGTCTCAGTATTTTAGCAGTCTCCTTATTGTTCTCTTGGCTATGTTTCAAAGTGCTATTGTCAGGTAAAGTGACTGTTACTGAGCACCATGTGCTGCACAGTGCAGCTCACAAGTAGATGGCTGCACCTCTGGATGTTTCCACAAGTAATTAGGATGTTGTACACTCAGGTCTTCCCTCAACTCCTTTCAGGGTCCTTGTCGCTTTATTCTGCTGCTTATTGTTCTTTTTTATCTGTTTCATGCGTTTGTTTTTGCCCCAAGAAGAAGACATCTTCATTGTGAGCTTACTCTCTATGGCAAGTAAGGTTGAATCATGCACTTTCTTGCATGAAATAATTTGATTTGGGGCACAACAGGCAAGCATCAGTCATAGTTTGCCCTCTACATTCGTTCAGGAATTGTTACAGAAAAGATACAATGATAATATCTGAGTATAACTGAGGACAGAAAAATTATGTTTTAGGAAGTTAACTTAGCAGCATAGTCAGATCCCTGTTGTCATCATCATTGTTCCTTGTCATCATCGTTGTCATCACCACCACCACCACCATCACTACCACCATCACCACCACCATCATCATCATCGTCATCATCAAAGTCTCTCTGCTTCTTATAGGGGAAAGGCCCATCACTGTCATCCTCACCTCCAGCAGTCAATGATGGTCAGCTTGGCTGGATCCCATGACAGATTTTACACCTTAATTTCCAGTCTCTTTAAAGCTCCCATGCTACCATTTTCGTTGCGGGATCCCAGTCCAGCGCTTGCTTGGCAATGCTGCAAACAAGGGTTTTATTCAGCTTTTGGACTTCCATTGATTTTTGTTTGGCTTTTGTACACAGGGTTTCATTTGGCATATTGTTGGACCACTTTAGACAAACAATCTGCTTGAGACACTTCTTGATGAACATTTGGATATCCTTGGAACAGGTCAGGATTTCTTATCAAGTTTCTGGGCCACACATTAACATGGACTTCATCTTTCAATTGAACAGCTGGAGTTCATTCTGTATGGTCTGACTTCCAGACAGGACAGAAGCTGGGAAAGCTTGCTGGATTTTCCCTGATTATGACTGTAATATTCTTGTCAGCACCCTATCCCTCCCCACCCTCTTTCCTAATGGCGGTGTCAGACAGACTCCTCAACATCCTCAGCTTTCTTTCTGCCCATAGTGATGGAGGTGAGGACCTGAATTTCATTAAATCTGTAACCGAAACGGATAAGTAAACACATCTGTGTGTGGTGGATGTGTGTGTGTCTCTCTCTCAGTGTTTAATTTTTGTTTTCAGGGCGGTGGTGTGTATCCACATCTGTACCTTTGTCTTCACTATATAACCCAAGAAATGACCAGAATTAATGAGACCTTGAACTACCCTCACATCAAAAGCACTTCAGACCTCCGTCACCAGTAAGTTTTTTGCTCTTGCCTCATGTCAGCGAGAAAATCTGTAGACAACAATGATGCAGATTTATCTGATTGCTTAAGTAGAAAAACTCAATGACGATGTAGGTTTTCCGACTGTTACTACCGCTGCGATTGCAGGGGGACATATTTCGGCGTGTTTGAAATAAATCTTGCTTGAAAACTACCACAAGTGTAGTAATCTATTTTAATACTTCGAAATATCGATTTTTGAACATCAAAATAATTATAGAACTATTGAAAAACTGTTAAATAGTCCTTACTATTTGGCGTTGGAGGTAGTCACTGTATGCACTGTATGTACCTACTTGGTTTCTTCCGCCATGACCTCCCCTGTGGTCACTATGTATCATAAAAAGTGTAGAAAAAAAAATCACCAATAAAAACATAACTCCAATGCAGAATGAAAGAAAAATTTAAAAAGAATAAAATGATTCCACCAGTGTGAATCCATCCAGTGTAAGTTCTGTGTAAAACGCTGCGTTGAAAAAGGTATCCAAGTGACAGCAGCAAAATGGCGCATGCTATTGTCTCGCAAACTACTGTACAATATTGCTTGTTTCGAGATCACAGTTTATAAGAAGTCATGTATTGTGTGGTCTAAGGAAAGGAACTTGACAGAAAAATCATTCATCTATAAGAAAATACCAGTTACATCCCTTAAACCAGTTGGTTTAAAAATTTGTAAAAAGTCTCCACAACACTACATCGGATACAACGGCAACAGTAGCAAATGTCTTCTGCATTGGCGCACGCGGTATGATGGTGTTTTGTTAAGGGAACATTTAAGGCAGATATCATGATAATGGAACTAATTGTTCTCTACTTTTTTTTATCTATTCATATAACTTTTGTATTTTCCATTTCTTTAAAAATTTGGAGGAAAATATTTTTTTTGAAGTTAGTGGCTGTAGTTTTGCTGGTGTTCATGGATAACTTGCCAGCAAAGTAATGCAGTTTCTGCAATTTTTGTTGTTGTTTTTTTGGTGTTGTTTTAATGGGAGTAAACTCAGAGCTAATGGATCAGATGTTTGCTGTCTTCCTCCTCTTTCATGGATTCCCTTTCACAACAAATGGTCAGTGAACATTGAAAGTACATTGGAACAGACACGTTGCCATTACTGTTCAGGCTTTGAGTCCAAAACTAGGAGATGCTTAATCACAGTCATGGAAATTGTGGTTGGTGTTGACAGATTGGAGAACTACAAATGCCTGCTGGCATTAGAAGTGGTACAAATGATGTGCACTGTTCCAGCCCTCTTTGAATTACTGCCATCTGATGCTGGTAAGTCCCCATGTGTCATAAACTCAGTATTGTTATTAGAGGTGCTTTATTGTGACAAATGAATCAGGTGTGTATTTGGTAAGATATATATCAAACTTTATGTTGCAGGATTATCCTTGTCTGTCAGTGCCTCTTTAATGCTGCAATAGTCATTATGTTACATGTACAAGCAGATTTTTACTGTCACAACCTGTTATGTAGTCACTTTATCCAGCAGATGAATTGAATTGGTTTTGTTATGGTTTGGGGTTGGACTCTAGTCATGTGGTAAAGTGTTTGATTGTGTGTTGTATTTATTGTACAGCATCATTAGAGTGGAGCAGAATAACACAACAACAAAAGACAGTAGTCCTCCTTTGCAGCACTTAGAATTTTTATATAGTGATCAGCTTAGCACAGGGCTGCATCCGTCAGGTGGCCCTGGGCTCATAAGGCACGTAATGATCACTTGCAGCTTCAGGATTGATTTATGTGAACTGGTCAGCCATAGACTAAGGTCAGCTCAAATTTATTTCTGTGTCATGAGGTTGCAAGTGATCAGTACATGCCTTATGGTCCCAGTCCAACATAGACACAAGTCTCTCAAGGTGAGTAGGCAGTCGTGGGATTGGGTTTATTTTCTGTACATTCTGGGAGACTGTTTGATTTACTTGTTGACAGGTTATCATGAGTACATTTAATTAAAAACAATTGTTTTGTGGTTACCTGCACTGAAGTAGTTGTAGGTGTACAATATCCCTTGAATAGTTGTATAGATGAACACAGTAGCGTAATTATCTTGTTTTTATGTGTAGGGGTTTTAGATCTTGTGAGACTTGCAACAGATGACTCTGGTTTTGTTGAACAACTGGTTGTGCTCTGCATGCTGCCTGGTCCATCTTCAGTGTATACGGTACGTACAGAGGTCATGTATGTTGTGGATTTATTTGATCCATTATTGAGTTTATGTTCTGAATCTTTTTATGTGTCATGCAGTTTACAGCTGTTTCATTCTGAATAACATAAAATAAGCACCTGATGATTTTATTTTTATTTTAGCTGTTTCCTTCCCACAATTGCACATTAGAGTTCAGTGGCAATTTTCCACAGTACATTTTCTGTGGTTTGTTTAAAAATAGTCTCATATTTAGATGTTTTAACAAATAACAGAGTTTGATAAAATCAAGCCTGAAGTTGTCAAAGTCCCTTTCTTGTCACAAGATAAATTATTTTCAAATTATCATCATAAGAGCAAAGCTAAACATTGTGTTATTCATGTAATCTAGGAAGAGAAAAGTTTTGAATTGGTGAAATAAGTGAATATCAGTGTCGTAAGGTTTTTGATTATGTCATGGCAATCATTGTCTTTTCATGTAGACAATGCCTGAGACGCTGCATGAAGAGGTTGCCAAATACCTCCTGTCAAAAGTGCATGAACGCATTGAAAAATTGACTAGCAAAACTCCTTGGTTGGCTCCTTGTGACAGAATATTGTGTGTGAGTTACATGAAAATTGTTTCTTTGAATTTTGCAGTACTAATTTTATTATATTAGTACATCTAAATCAAACTACAATTATTTATTAAGATGGAAAGGAGTATGCAAGATGTTCCTATGTTCATTCAGACATGCACATTCAGTACTTACGGTAACTTGATTTGAAAAGCCAGTCACAAAGCACAGTGGCTAAGGCTTGTCAGCACCAGAGTGTGGTGAGAATTTGGGGTCTTGTTTACGAGCTTCGTATTTCTTTTGTATAAGGAACATGTTTACAGGGCTGGCTGCTTGCAGTCAGGCTTGGGTTTGCTTCTTAAAAAATTGTATTTGCTACTTTCTCGCTGCCTCAACAAAATTTGTAGTTCACTACATTTTTGGTACTTTTTCCCAAAAAAAAAGCGATTAGTTTTTCTGTACTCTAAAAAGTAGTGCACTACTTTACAAATGTGCTCGTTTGCCATTTGCAAAGATGAACTGAATTTCAGACAAATTGTCATCACACAGAAAGAGAAAGGTTAAGTGAGCCATCGCCGGCCATAAGGAATATAAAACTTGAAGGTGAAATTTAAGGGTGTAGTAGAAATAAGAAACAAAAATTTTACTAACTTTACCTTAATGTGCATTTTCAAATTGTAAGCCACATTTTTTTATGTCTCATCCTTTCCACTACAAGCTGGCTGTTTGCATTTAAAAATCAGAGGTTTTGTCATTCTCTTGTAAAAAAAAACAACAACTGAAGACAGGGATTTAAAAATTATGAAAGTTATTTTGCAGTTGTAGCAAGTTCATGGGGATGAGAGGTTTAAGCATGTGTATAGATGACGATGGCTCGCAGGAACTTTTTCAGGATATTTGTCGGATGCTTCACTGACAGCTTCAGTTCTGTCTACAGGACTGTAGAGGCTACTCTGTAGATAAGTGCTGACCTTCCTACCCATTATCACTGTTCAGTAACCTCTCTGTGGGTGACCTCCCAGATGCTGTTTGCTTGACTGACCGTTCCCCTCATAAATACAGCTTACACTGGCCTTCCCCTATTTCCTGTGACCACTGTCCAGCATTCTGCCTGTATCTCTCTCCCCCCAGCCCCCCCCAATCTCCCTATTTACTATCAGTCCCCTTTTAATTAGTGACTAGTATTTTAGGACTGGTTACACATACCCCTCCAAACCAAATTCTTCCATATTTACAAAAGATGGATAGCCCCTTTACCCCCTCCCCCATTCACACACACACACACACACACACCGGATATACGACCCTTACCATTTACACACTGTTCTGAATTATTCATAATCCTGTCTTAGACTCTCTTCTCTCTCTCACCATGTTGGCATTCACACACTCAGCACTACAGGTGCAACTGAATTCACACAGCATTCTTTGAGACTGTCCCTAACTATGGTCCTTCCATTCCTTCAGCAACTCACAACATATTTGCATGATGAAATCTATGTTCTAGCCTCGCTAGCAAGTTGTCACCGTGTATCAACTCAGTTTCGTTTCCATGTGGAGCAGGATTGTTCTTTCCTGCCATGGCCGGATACATGAACAGTGTGTGAACTTGGCGTCTTATCTGCGAGGTGCGGCAGTAGCCCCCTCCTTCATTGAGCCTGGTACTTCTGCTGGTGGTGGTGTCAGGTGCTCTGTCGGCAGCCGCATCCCTTTCTTCTCCCGTTGTGCTTGTCTCCCCATGCTCTGCTGTACCTGCCTGTTAGCATTCATAGGTCTTTGTTTTGCAAGCTTCTTTCAAAGACTTCAACAGGCACAGGCAGAATTCGTGACTCATTGATGTCACGAAGGGCCGCACCTTAACTTAATGGACTCGACTTCTCCAGAATTACAGAACAAACTTGTTTGGTGATCTTGTAAATATAAAATTAATTGAGCAATCGTCACCAAAATCTTTACTGCCTCAGGTCAGTGGTTTCTACACCAAAGGGTGACGACACTATGAAATAATGTGGATAACTAGAGAAATCTACCGAGGGAAAAGATTCTCATACTCTGACACGTTCGCTCAGTCTCACACAGGCACTACGAGCTCAAGAGCCCCCACCCTCGTAAAAGACACAACTGCAGTGAACCGTTATTCAACTTATATTTCATACACTAACTGACTTGACAACATCAAATATATCTACAGGTTATTTTCAGAGAATCACCGTACCTGTGTCTAGGGTGAGACGTTGCCTGATTACCTCATACCATGAGGAATCAGACAATTGAGATAAACTAAAGCAAGAGGGGAAATCACACTGCAAAACAGCCTATGATCCCGCTCTATACACCGATACAATAAGTGACTGACAACAGAGCATCTACTCTTGTCACTATTGAAACAACTGCTTTACCGTGATACACAACTCTGAAGCTGTTCAATGACCCAACACTTCACTCTAGCTCCTCTTGGCGTTTGCCCGGCCACTAGCCTAAGACGTCTCCTGTCTCCGGCAGGATAAAACCACCTATCTTAATCAACCCGAGTCCCAGACTCTGAGATAGTTATTTATGGCAGAGCAGTCCTAACCTATAAGGCACAGTAGCAGTCACTTACTCGTCTGTCTCGTAGACTTGTCGGTGAAGTACAACCCAGTGTATTTAGCGTGAGTTCTAGCTGCTGCTCTTCTGACGTCGTGGCTAAGATGGTGAGGGGCAGAGGTCCGTGGGTCTACCCATGTCCGCTTGCCTTTTGGTCCACCTCCTAACTCCCCTCTTGCTCATGCTTCCCCTGCTTAAGTAGTATGCACCCTCATGCCCAGCATTCACGGGAACCACCTTAAACCAGCTTAAACCAGTTCTGGCCAGTCTAGGCTGGCGCAGAGCAGCTAGCCACACTATGACGTAGCGTCCACCTACCGGGTGTCAAGAGAGGGAAGGGGGAATAGGCTGACCTAGGGGTGACATGTGACAATTGACCGTGAGGGACACTGTCACTCAAGTTTTCTCAAAGCTGATGTAGCGAAATTTCTGTAGCAAAAACATTTTGCTATTTCAGAAAAATTTGTAGTTCACTACATACTGAGCTACTTTGGAGAAATTTGTAGCAACTACACTACTTGCTTTTCAAATTTGTAACGAAATACATGCTACTTACTACTTGCCTAACCGTGGTTGCAGCGATTTTGCTTTAATTGGTATAAACACCATCTTTTACACTTCTTCATTAGTGATTTTGTGTAAAATTGCCCCCCTTTTCAAGATGCTGATAAGAATGAGAGTGAACCATCATTTTGTTATGGCATTGAACAGAAATCTGGGGCATTGCCAATGAAAGGAGAGAACACAATAGTTTTCAAAGCAGACTACCTCCACAGAGGAGCATATATACCTAACTACAGTCCTCCTTCTATTAAGCCACGGAAAATGTCTGCTAAAGACCACAGCAAGGCTCCAGGTAAGAGGTAACCTGATCAAAAATCTATAGCTCTTGAAAATACTGTAATAATTTGTCTGTTGTAGTCTTAGGTGAATTTCAACTTTAGACAATTTGTCATGTGCAAAAGGGAATAATGGCAAAGATGTTGGAGCAAAAAAATCTGGAATCATCATTTTTTTATGTTTTGTGTTGTTTTTCCATAGTTTTCTCCTCTGTTCTGTCTCATTGTATGGTACTTGGAGTTTCCACTGTTATCGATAGGTGTGTTTTATATAAGCTATGTGTTACTATTGTTTCAGCATTGGGTGATGCAGTACTGCTAGGTCCACAGGTGAGGGCGTTTCTTTTCTTTTATCCTCCATCAGATTTAGGTAATCTGCTGATGTGTTTTTATACAGGACAATTATGGTGTTTTAACAAAAATTAGCTGTAAATGGCTCACAATTTTTTTTAATGAGTCTTAATTGTGGCTTATTGTGAATGGCAAACATTTGGTATTGCTTTTCATAAAGTTGACCAAACTTTGTGTGTTATTGTGCGCATGCATGTGGGTGCTTGGGAATGTGCATATGTGTGTGTGTGTGTGTGCATTTCATGTGCATAGACATTGGGAAAGATCCTCTCCCTTCCACAGTCCAATGTGGCTCTCATCCTCATAGATGCTGTTCCAGGTAACTGTTTTTGTTACCAGGCTTCTTAAAATATACTGTTACCTACATCAGCAATTCCAGAGTGTATAAGGTAGATTTTTAATCCCACAGTTTTTATGTGTGCATTACTATCATGCATGTGCAGGAGCTGTTTGCATCTTAATGAATTAAATCAATATAAAAACTTTTCTTTTTTTGACTTTGGTGAGTTGTGGGTTCTCTATGATGACAAGTCAAATTTGACGTGAAGAAAATCTTACACTATATTTTGAGGTTTTAGCATTATAGTATTAAACATGTGGTGGTGTAATGTTTAAGGCATTTGCTTCCGAGGCAGGAAGTCAGTGTTTCATGCCCTGGCTGAGTCATCTTTCAAAATTGGTAATTTAAGAGGGTGGGACTAAAGCCTGCGTTCAGACACCAGTCTCAGTGTGGTAGCACGTTAACCTATCTCAAGCAACACTTCGCTGATATACACTTCATTTGCAACTAGTCGCTAAGCAACAACAAAAAAAACCCCCAAATCAATGAATGAAATGTTCCATCAGAAAATGAATTGGCAGGTAATAGAAGTCAGTGGGAAAATGTCAGAGTTTTAATGATAAAAAAATTATCAGTTTTATGTTGACTTTAGATTTCTAAAAAAATTATAGTCAAGCAAATTATATTTCCGCTAGTGCCCTCTGGAGCAGTGGAACGCAGATTGACCAAACCTGATAACCACTATGCCTTCATCAACACTGTCCATCTGGAGTGGGATTATCAGTTCAGCCTGTGGAAGCCTGTAGGTGCAATATGTGACAAGTAAGTTGCATTATGCCCAAGTCCTTTCTGATGTCACAATACTGACCATGACCCAGAGAATTTATTTCTCTAAAAGGTTATGGTTTGCTATGTAAAGAAAGCACTCTTGGATGTGGTGAGTGTTTGCTAATGAAACACAAATTTAGTGCAACATTTGGTTTTTAATATCACAATACTGACTGTGACCTAGACTGCTTTATTTCTCTATAAAGCAAACATTCACCTTATGCCATAGAGAAATAAAACATTCTGGGTCATGATAAATATTGCTAAATAAAGACAAATGGCAAAAAATTGGTTTTTGTTACTCAACATATTTATATACCCTGGATTAATAGACAAAACATAAAGTGAGTGCCTACTTAGGATATTTTTCTTATTACTATTTCCATCATCATGTGTAGTTGAACCTTATGTTCATATCATCTAATTGCTACTAGTGTATTAACCAGGATTTCAAATAGTTTTACAGAATAAAAGCCCGAATTCAAATGTCATTACTTGAAAATGTATTTTCAGAGTAATTTTAATGGGATTTGTTTTCAGTGCCTCAGAAGGGGATCGTTCTGACAGGTTGTTGAAAGGATTGTTTTCTGCCTTTCTTGCAATGTATCAGTGGTTGATGGTATAGTAAGTCAAGTGTTGGTTTCATAGAAATCAGCACAGGCTCTGAGTAGTTTGAAGAGGATACAGAATAGGTGAACTTAAATAAAAATCTTATAACCCAGAACTCCAGAACTATATCTAATGTCTAGAGTTATTATTTACATTATTTGAAAGAATATGATGCTGATTGTGTACTGATTACGTTAAGGATGAAACTGTAGCTGGCTGGTTGTTAGGACTAACATGTACTAACATATAGCCAGTTAAATGGTGTCAAGAGCAAAAATATTTTTGCAGTAGTGTTCTTATGTCCTTATTTTCTTCTTTTAGAAGTTTATAGACTGCTAGTTAAGCTTGCTTTTCTGAATGAAATACATCATTTTATCTGAGGAAGTCATTATTGCCTGTTTTTTGGATAATACAATCTTCCTGTATTCCTCCTTCCATAGAAAAACCAACAAGGCCTGCCTCCAGTGATATTTTAGTTCTGATATTAATTATAGTTTTAGTTTTTATTTTATTTTATAAAATTAATTTTTATTTATAGTTCATTCTAGTTTTCAAGGAAGTCAACAATTCTTATTTTTATTCAGTTCTGTGTTTAAAATTATAGTTTTTATTTTATTTAGTTGTGGCCTTTTTACATAATATCAGCTCAATTTTAGTTTTTAACATTTTTTTAAAGATCACAAACGCCATCTATTGCATATTTCAATGGAAATTATGTTTCAGTTGACAAAATACACTCAGTTAATAATGCTGTTAAACGCAACTTGACTATCAATGGTCAAACAGATAAGTGGCATGATTATCATATTCAGCAAGATCAAATCTGGGCTGGCCTGAGGGATTTGGGGGCCCTGCTAAGGATAGGTACTGGTGACATTTGTCTTTTCTGTTCTGTTTTCTCTGACTCCTGGGCGAAGATAAATGCAGTCGTAGAAGCTGCAGCGGCCAGAATAAATTGTTCGTGATCATCCATACTCTTGCTATTGTCAGGTCCTAGAGCGAACACGTGATGATGGCGAGTAAAATGTTGCAGGTTTCTTGCACCCGTGTACGGAGAGTGCTCGGAAAATGTTTTCGCTCAACGTTTAAAGCATTGCTAGTGTAAATAGCCCTTTACGTACACCCAGGCGCCCACCTAGGTGGCCCCTGAACTCCCCTAGCTGGCATACCATGGTTAGTTGCAGCATGCGCCTGACTGGTCGTTCGGTACTCAAGGTTGGGAAACATAAAGGGTATCATGTTTCTTTTGATCCCTTGACCCAAAGGTGGGTAGAGAAGGGCGAACAAGGTCTCACTGTCCGAGGCTACCATAATCCTTATCTGTAATTTAGGTGCGGCCAGGCTTTTCCCCAGGGAAGGATGGCACCGCTTAGAGATTTAGGGGCAGCTCAGTAAATAGCGTAACGTAACTGAAAGGTCAGGCGACCTACAGACAAGTGAGATGAACCCTCTGCACGAATGAAAAGGACTGAACAAAAATGCTATTGCGTTTATTTTTCTTTTTACTCGATTCTAGTTCTCGTTTTAGTTCGTTCACAGATCACAAATTATTTTTATTTCGTTTTAGTTTCACTGTATTAATTTCAGTTCTCGTTCTTGTAAAACGAAAAACAACAGTTTTAGTTTTAGTTTTAGTTTTCGTTATGAAAATATCACTGCCTGCCTCCTACTCACAATACAGTATTTTACTAAATAGATCTTTTAAAAGGAATTTCAGCTGCTGTCTGGGTCAGATGCATGCATGTCAGCATTGCAGACCTTGAGTATAGCTTGGTAAAGCTTACGGCTTATGGCTGCCATTGGTTTCCTTATGGCAGCGTACTTAGACTGACAGTCTAGAAAAGTTGGTAGTAATTTATATCTGAGAAATGCCATTTTTTGTAGTCATGTGTGTAGCATTAACAAGCAGTTTACCCTTTGTCAGCATATTAAAGTAGCACTTGTGTGTTTTGTGGCTTTATTTCAATGGACAGCTTTACAACAAAATCTGACTGAATATTTTGAGATAGTAGAAGAATGTTTGCATAGGTGTTGTGTCTTTGTAAACAACAATTTGTGGAGGGATGATAAATAGTGGGTGTGAGATGGCATAGAGATGCACCAACAGTTTCTGTCAACAAGGGCTAGAGGTCAAGATGGACTGGGTAAAGTGGTATGGGGGAGTGGTGACTGGTTGAGCCAGTACATATTGTGGATTGTTGTAGAATTTTAAACAAAAAAATAAACTCAGATCAACTGTTGTTGATTACCAAAAGATTGATGAGCTGGGATGGCAGTGCCACTTGTTTGCAGACATAAGTTTGGTTTGTCATAGCTTGGACATATTTGGAAGATCAATCCTGTGGAAAGCGTCAAGTCACTGAACAACAAAGTCAGAAAGTTTGACTTTGTTTACTTTGTCTTCAGGTTTACCGCAAAAGGAGCTATAGAGCCTTTTGATGATGATGGACAGGATGGCTTGCAGTGGGGTTTGAACCGTTTTCCAGGGACGCCTGAAGCAGTTACTCCTCGCGAGAAGGACCAGCATCAGCCTTTAAGGCCACTGGTCTACACTTCATGTCATGCACTGTGTTCCTCGGCTGCCTTTCCAGGAAAAGCAGAGGTTATTGTTAATGAAGAACAAATGAGGACAGAGCGCTTAAATTATCGAAAGATAACTCCAACAAAGATACTGGCAGCGCTCACACATAGCCGTATGCAGACGCCTGTGCTCGAAAAGATCTGCCATCCCTTTCTTTATAACGGCGCTATTCTTCACACAGCTAACCCTCGGTGCACAACATGTGCATACAGAGAATCCATGTTAATTTGTTCTTTATTATAATTTGCACCTTGAGGATTTCATGTATTTGTCCTATGTTGTGTTCGTCGTTGAATCCTAGTTGTCAACACACGCTTAGTGAGCGGGCTGACTTCATTAACATGGATTCTCTGTATACACATGTTGTGCACCGAGGGTTAGCTGTGTGAAGAATAGCGCCGTTATAAAGAAAGGGATGGCAGATCTTTTCGAGGATCTGCCAAGTTCCTTCCTTTCGGCCCTCTCTTTGCTACGTGTTTGGGTACGGTAAGCTCCCTTTGGGCACAGGCATCTGCATACGGCTATGTGTGAGCGCTGCCAGTATCTTTGTTGGAGTTATCAGAGGTTATTGTGTTTTGTGACTTGAATTAAGTTTTCAGAATTTATATCCTCAGCTTGTGGCATTTAAGCATGCAGAATGTTGCGTATCAGAATGAAGTAAAGATTGAGAATGTGCTGGGCTATGACTGGGTGAATAGGTAAGAGAAAGGTGGAGGGAGAGAAAGATGGAATAGAGCTAGACAAAGATGGGGTGGTGTGGAATGAAAGATGGTGTGGGTTGGTGGTAAAAGAAAAATACTTGTCAGCAGTAACTACTACCTGTACATTTACTGGGCAGGTAAATGTTACTGGTGCAACACATCTGTTGTATAAGTCTTGAGCTCAAAGTACTGACTGTGTTGGTTCTTTCTGTGACTCGATTATCAGCAGGATAGGCCTACAAACCCAGAGCTCGGGGAGATTGCTTTCATGAATAAGCACTTGCTGAGGTCAAAGTCAGCAATGGTCTTCGAACCCCCAGGAGTAGAGTTTCGCGTGTCAAAGAGTGCTCCCGTCTTCCCTTCAAAGGCAGAAGTGAATGCTACAGCTGAAGCAGTTGCGGTTAGTGTCTGTAGGTTGTATTGCCTGCATGGCATTTAGCTACTGGAGAGTCCTAGGTGTTAGTGCTAAAGGCTATGCCACAACTAAAACAAAAAATGCATTTTTGAGGAAAACAATGCCAATTGAGGCTGTATTTCCTGTTTGCTGTGTAATCGGTACACGATGGCCTAGAATAACCTTGCCAGTGTGTATGTTGTCTTACAAAATACAATTTCTGGTGCGGGCGGAGGCCAGTGCTCTAGACATGTACACAGATTCTTCCCTTTTCTCTCCAGACACATAGTGTAGTGCATTACCAGGCATCAGATGCAATCAGAACAACGAAAATTTTACATTGCCTTTTCTAAAAGGAGACACACCCAGTGCTTGCAAGCGTGGGCCAAAAGGTGGTTCTAAAAAAAAGCGAAAACATATTACCAGAAGTTTTTTCTAGGATACTCCAAGGAATTCCCATGCATCGTTGCTTCCAAAGTGTCGAACGCTTATGCACAATGTGTTTCATGTGAACTTGATTTTAAAATTTCGCGTGGTCTGGACGATGTTAGCAGGCATTGTAGTTCTGCTCGCCACGTTGAGAAAAGTTT
This sequence comes from Lanistes nyassanus, assembly GCA_004794575.1. NCBI lineage: Eukaryota > Metazoa > Mollusca > Gastropoda > Architaenioglossa > Ampullariidae > Lanistes > Lanistes nyassanus. The sequence continues at coordinate 34,829 of SMGT01000003.1, read as the reverse complement.
GGCACTTAACAATTCTTTAAAACTGACAAATTTTTTTTCCACTAGTTAGCCAGAATCTTTGGCCGAGCTATCAGTCATTCGGGCAGAGACCCTGTTTGCACACTTTGTTTGCACGACTCTGCAACCAAGATGTCCCTGTAGTAGTCCCTTTTACAGCAGTGTACAGTGTGTATATAAAGTATGTCTTTAAAATACTGGTGAAACATTGCCTGTTGTTGTGTTTTGGAAAAAATCTTACTAACAAAATTGTAATCTTACTGACAAATTTTCAAAATCTTACTGAGAAGTACTGAACGGGGTTGGCAGCTCTGATCCTTCTTTTTTAAAAAAAAAAAAAAAAAATATTTATCACAGTTGGGATTAATTTCTGACTATTCACTCATCATGCAGATGTTAGTCTGTGTCTGCTGTGGTAAAATGCACATAATTCTGCACATTCCCATGCTTTAGTGCCCGCCTTTGCAGAACAATATAATAGCAAGATTTGTGCAAGTTTTCAGCCAGAGGAAAACCAGTAGTGTCTCATCTGCCAATCCTCCTCATGATGTCGCCCACGGGCTGTGAGATTTTCCTCAGCAGTGTAGCAGATGGGGAAAAAGTGTTACATTTACAAATTATGCGAGCATGTTTTCTTGATATTATAAAGAGATTCACAGTAAAATGCGTTCCCGACAAACAGGATCTTGTTAAACACGGCAATAGATGGCTGTTGCGTGTACTTGTTATTTTGTGTCCGAGTACTTTTAAAAACCATTAGTTTCAGTTTCCTATGTGGCATAACCTTTAGTAACACAAAGCATACTGTTGTTCCACTTGTAACTGTTATGATAACATTCTGAATGGTTTCGCTTTCGTGTTTGTAGTACACTGAACTATGTATGGTACATATATTACAAGCTTGAAGAAACGATGAATAAACCTGGGATTACTATGAACCTTGTTTACCATATGTCTGGCTCAGTTTACATCCTCAAATTTATGTTTGAGTGCATGAAAACTTTTAGACTCTAACTCCTACATTTTTGGTTCTCACAGTTGGGAATTACAGTTTTGTCTCTTACCTACAAGAAAGATTGAATCTATATTAAAGGGTTTTTTTCTTCTTCAAGATTTGAAGGGTCCTCACCCCTCACCCCCAACTTTTTTTTTTTGCTTGTGTAGTATGCACAAGGTTGGGCATGTGTGTCAGTGTGTGTAGATGAGAGAGTGGGTGAGGGAATGTGTGGTGTGCCTGTTAGTGAAAAAAGAGAGAAATTTAAGATTCTGTTCTTGGTTATATTTGTTTTCTGATGAGAGTTCCAGTTGTTTAATTACAAATGATAGGTCATGTTATATAGGATTATATTGATCATACACTCAACAGATGCCCCAAAAGGCCGAGCAAAATGAGGTATTCCTGACCGCAGAGGGTTCTGAATGCCTCTTGATGCAAGAAAGGAGGTCAGATGAGAACCTTGTGGACCAGAATGGCTTAGGACAAAAATCTACTGACAGTTATGTGAGTAGCCTTTACTAGTCTTTTTTTTTTTTTGCCATTTTACACTTGTTGTCTTACAAATCTCTCACCATTACAATGCTTTCACTACTATAACTACTGTGCACTCCATTTAAAAGGCTTCTCACATGTGACAATGCAATACCTCTGTGAGCATTGGCATTACGCAAAGGTTTCTCTAGCATGTTGCCACACTGCATGCAGATTACTGCAGATTGGTTTCTAATTTGTTGTCATCTTTGCCACCATTGTGAAGTGTACAACCAATCAAAAGCATCCAGTGGAATAGCGGCCCTTTTCACTGTACTATTCTGAATGGCTGTACATTGGGTAGACAACACGTGGATGCCATCTGTTGTCAGTTCTCTCAGTAAACGCGCACGGATCGAACTGATATCGTTTAGCCATTGACTGCCACACACACCCTTTTTTTGCTTTTGTTTTTCTTTTTGCAGTGTAATAATAGTGGTAGCAGTAGCCATTATTGATTGAGGGCAGTTGACCACTGTGAAGTGGACGAAGCCATGGTAGGGTGGGAGGAGAAAGTCACTTGCTGTGTGTGGCCATCGTAGTGTGGGTGTATGGGTACACATTTGTCCTATTTCCACATTTGAGAAGAATGCATAGAAATTTTTATGCAAAAGGCCTTTTGCTGTTCTGTGCACAATGACCATTGCTACTTGTGAGCCGCCTTTAACACAAAGTGTAGTGGTCCAAAAAACAGCTTGTGTTAAATGATTCCTTTTTTTTTTAAATGAGACCTGGAAAAGCCATGCAAGTTGGGAATATGGAGCTGTGTTAACAAATTCCTCATAGGATCAGGACTTGTATTACTTTCTACAGTAGAATTTTTTTCCTGGTTTAGGAATCAGTTTTTCAGAGGGTAAGGAGGCATAGAATACCAATGAATCTTTTCTTTTAAATTGTGTTTAGGATATTGTATATTAGACTTAAAATGCCTACATATCCATAGCTAGCCAGTGAGGACTTTTTGCCAGGCTTTGTCATGGAAGCACATTATAAGGGCACTACCAGAATATGTTAGCAAATGCTTTTCTTAGAAGATCTTGGCACAAGAAGCTTAAAATTAAGAAAAATTAAGAGAAACCATGTCTCTCTTTCATTTTTCTCTTTTGCATGCACATGCATGGATACTTTCTTGTGTGTGTGTGTGAGCATGCGTGTGCATGTTCAAGGCCAGCTTAGCTTAAAATTTCTCTAAACACACCTTTCATCAATTAAATCCTTTTCCATGGCAAAAACGTATAATGTTCCAACTTAGCAATGAAGCAACTTAAAGTCGTAAATCGGCTTCTTTAAAGAGAGAGAGAGAGAGGGAGAGAGAACTATAAAAATTAATAACGTTACACCAGCAACTGAGCTGCTGTTCTTGCTTTTGTCGATTCTGCTAGTGATATGACACGATGCGTGCAGTGGTCCAAAGGACCCTGGGTTCTTACTGTGGAGGGCAGCACGAGAGAGAACGCAAGCTATGCCAGCAGAGGAAGAGCCCAGTCTTCCTGGGTGTACTGTCGTGGAACGTTCTGTCTTGTTGATATGTTGTTCTCCACCACTGTTATCGGTGCAGACTTTCCTGGTTCATTGGTATCGCATGCTTCTGGTCGAGTCTGGCATCATTGTCGTAATGTGCGCCGTCTTCGTGTGTGGGAAGTCCCCCTCAGGCAAATCATCTAATCTATCGGTGTAAGATCTTTTGGCAAGTAACTGGGCATGTCGTCCCTTCTGATTCGCATGGCTCTTTCCTTCTTTTTTTCTTTATTCTTTGTAACAGTTACATAATTGTATACAACCTGTCAGCTACGTTACAAAAGTAATTTTATATTTTAATTCCAGACAACAGGGAATTTGCGGTGTGTTCTCAGCTTGCTTGTATGAACACACACACATTCATTCACTCAACAAACACGATTGAAAATACATGCGGGCTCGCTGTCTCTGTCCGTTCTCAGTCTCAGTCCGATCCACTCACACATTCTCTGTCTTCTCTCTCTCCCGCCCTCTCCCTCACCCACGTAAAATCCACTCAAACGCACGCGCTTAAAATGACATACCGCATACAGCACATATATACTTGGCTGGGAAGGGAGGTAGAGAAGGGAACGAGATTAAAGCAGAAAAGAGCGTTAAATTATCAGGATATTGCATCTTGGAGAAGTTATGTACCTGTTAGGCTGCCTCGCACCGGCTCTTTTTGCAATGCGCGAACGACAAAACAAAAGATCGATTCCCTGGACTTGGTCCAAGGATGGAATATTCAGAAAGGGCCTGACGCTTACGTGCTTTATACTCGCCATTCAGCACATCGAAGTCGCTAGAGAATAAAGATAATGTATCAAGAGAGTATCAGCGTCTTGCTATTGAGTAAAGGAGGGGGAGGTGAACGGGGGGAGGAGGGGGCTACATGGGGTGCAGGGTGCGAGCTTGTGGAAGTTGATTGATCGAACTCTGCATTATGAAACTGACACTTTGATAGGGCCGTGCTGCCCCTGCAAGGGTGGGGGTCCTGAGACCGCGCAAGCAGACAGGCAGACCCGTGAGCAGATGGACAGATAGAAATACACCACGACCACAATGTACCAAAATAAACAGTTTTAATAGGTCATTTAAGCTGTTACCGTTCATGACAATTCTTATACTTATGCCTTTATAAGCGTGCTTGCATGGATATGGTGTCAGTTTACTTTCTGTTCACTTGAGGTCACACTCGAGTGTCGCTTTGGCAGAATACCAGTATTCCAGTCTTTTTGCCTACAATGAAATATAAAATAAAGGCAAGCGATATAAGAACTTTCCAGTCAAAAGAAATCAGTGTCTGAGGAGAAGAGCGTGAGTTATCGTGCCGTATTTGGTGTGTCTGTTCTTATTGGGAGTTGCGCATTCTTCATTTCACCTTCTTGCTGTGTGTTCTGGTTTACACTGCAGCCTGCTTGATTTTATGAACGTTGCTTTCGTTTTTTGGTTTTTCTTTTTTGTGGTGGGGTTGGGGGTGCATGGGGGTGGGGTGAAGAAAACAGAGATGAGAGAGAGAGAGAGAACAAATAGATGTGTGCGTGGTTGTGCGTGTATGTACAGAACGAGTTGCAGCATTACGATTAGCTTTTAATGCGCTTTTTGCTGGGCCGCCGCGAGAATGATCGCCCCTTTTTTGCGCTGGCGTCGCGACTGGGGCGTCCTGTCCTTGACCGCCTCCAAATAGGGCTCATGCTCGATCTCCGGACCCTCTCCGGCAAGGTCACCCCCCTCGCAGTTGTACTGCAGCGCCAGGCGGCCGGTGTCGTCCGGCAGATCCGTGCGGCAGCCAGCCCGCAACAGCAGATCTGCCACCTCCACGTGGCCGTTGCTACAGGCATGGTGCAGTGGCGTCATCTGGCGGAAGTCCGAGCCGTTTGGGTCCGCGCCGCCCTTCAGCAGAGCGGCCACGATGTCGGCGCGACCTAGGCGGGCGGTCGTGTGCAGCGCCGTCATGCCGGCGAGGTCTCGCAAGGCGGGGTTGGCCCCCGCCCCTAGCAGCAGCGGCACGACAGCGGCGTGGCCGTGCTCAGCGGCTATGTGCAGGGCCGTCTTGTTGGAGGCTGACAGCATGTTGGGGTTAGTCGTGTGCCGCAGCAGCAGTGCCGTCACGTCGGCTGCACCCAGGGCCGCCGCGATGTGCAGCGGCGACTTGCGGAACGACGTCATCAGGTTGGCGTCAGCCCCTTGGTCCAGCAACAGCGCCACCATCTTGCAGCGTAGCGCGGCCACGTTGCTACCGCTCAACCCTGCAGCCTCGCTATTTTTCTTGCTGGACTGACGCTCGTCGTCAACACTTCCACTGAGGACACCAGCACTGGTCAGGCTGCGACTCTGGGGGGCAGTTTTGGGTCGGCTTGTTGAGACAAAATTCGCCCGCTGACCGCTGTTTGTGCTTGGCCTGTTTTTGGAGAGAGCAGACGGCGCCATTTGCAAGGAGTGCCTATGCTTAGGTGTGCTGCCGGTCTCGAGGTAATAAACCCTGTCTGTGGCTGCTGAGGAGGAAAGACCACCTGTCTGTTGGCTGGAGTTTTGGCTTAATCCACTCGGCCGGAGGTTGGCGTTCACATCAGTTTCGGAGGATTTTAAGGATACGCTGGTATTAGGACCGTTGGGAACTGTTTTCTCTAGCTCACAGTCCGCGGTGTTTACGCTTAGATACTGTTCTCTATCTCCAAGTTTTGACTTGTTGTCCTTCGAAATCGACTGGCCGTAGTCAGTTGGCACTTCAACACCGTTTTCTTCAACAACGTCAGGAAGAGTGAGGTGTATGGACACACTGTTTGCAGCAGTGCGCCTCTTGTTATCCCCCTTGTCGTCCGTGGTGGCGCTGGGGGCGGCTAGTGCGCATGCCAGGTGGAGGGGCGTGCGGCCCATGGTTCGCTCCTTGCTGTTCAGGTTGGCCGTGTTGCGGGCCAGAATGGTGCGCACCACTTCCAGCTGTCCGCAGGCCACCGCCAGGTGCAGGCCGGACATGCCGTCACGATCGCGCAGCGTCACGTCGGTGCGGGAGGCGGCTGCCAGCTGGCGCGCAAGGTCGGTGTTGTTGTTGACGATGGCCAACATGAGCGGAGTGTGGCCTGCAAGAAGACAGAAGATGATGGGTCGTAACCATGACAGCAGAAAACTGTCCGAGTTTGTGGTGAAACAATAATATATTAGTTTGATAAATAAATAGCAAAGAAATACCTTGGCTTCATATCGGGCCGCAAGTTTATGTAATGAATTCGAAGTGTGAATGTCATAGGCTTGCTGTGAGACCATGACGTAAATAATTTTATTAAATTTCAGTATTTACTTGTTTGATCCTACGTGTTGACATCGCAAGCTTCATGCTGCAAGAGGATGGAATACGTGAATTAAAAAATTATTTAAAAAATTCAGCATCAGTGTACCTGCTTGATCCAAAGTGTTGACGTCGCAAGCATCACGCTGCAAGAGCAGGGCGGCTATCCGGCAACGTCCATAGATGGCGGCCAGCTGCAGCGGGGTGCGGCGCTGCTTGTCGCGGCAGTTCACGTCGGCCCCGTTGTCCAGCAGCAGCTGCACGGCGGCTGGGCGGTCGCGCATGATCATTTTGTGCAGCAGGGCAGTGCCCTTGCGACGTGACACCAACTGAGCCACATCGGCCCCGTGGTCGATGAGCACCTGGGCGGCCAGCAGCGCGTGATGCTGCAGGGCTGCGTGGAGGGGCGTGGCCCCCTGTGCATCACGCGTGTTGACATCCACCCCGCGCGCAAGCACGGCTCTCAGTGACTCGACCTTCTGGCGCTGCGATAGCAGGTGCACGACAGTGTGGCCGGTGGCCGTAATGGTGGTGCACAGGTCGTACAGGTCCCCGTCCGAATGCTGTGACAACACCTTCATAACATCTTCGGGATTCGAGCTCTCGCACAGACGCTGGGCCAGCATGGCCGCGTCATTTTCTGCAGTCATGTTGTCCTCGCAGAGTCAGCAGATGCCGCCGAGTCGCTGTATTTTTCTTTTGCTGGGTGCACTTGCAAACGTCAGGTCAGAAGGACGGCGATATGGTCTGTTGTCACCAAGGTCTTTCTTTTCGGACAGGTATCTACCAGATCCTAGATGCAAGAATCAAACATTTAGTTTCATTCTCTCGAAGTAAAGCGGAGACCTGAATAACCTTCTCATTGCTGGAAGCTGATATCGCCTAACTCTACAGATTAAAACAGATATAATCTAACAAGGCGGCTATGGTCATTCCGCGAGTCTGTCAGTGTATAGAAACTGAATATTAAAGGATAGAAAAAACTTTCTCTTCTATCTTGAGCCACCCTGGAAAAAATTAGCCTGTATCCCAGAAACGCGGGCTCAGCTGTCGTCGTAACACTCTGTTTCATTTTTGTACACCTGAGTGCTGTTTCCCACTTTCACTATAAGAACAGAACCGTGTGTCCACAGCCACAGTAAGAACAGAACCGTTTGTCCGCAGGCACAGTAAGAACAGAACCGTGTGTTCACAGCCACAGTAAGAACAGAACCGTGTGTTCACAGCCACAGTAAGAACAGAACCGTGTGTTCACAGCCACAGTAAGAACAGAACCGTTTGGCCGCAGGCACAGTAAGAACAGAACCGTGTGTTCACGGCGACAATAAGAACAGAACCGTGTCCCCACAGCCTAGAACAGAACCACGTGCCCACAGCCACAGTAAGAACAGAACCGCGTGTCCACAGCCACGGTAAGAACAGAAGCCTGAGTACACAACCACAGTGATCATAAGCGTCTTCTGTTTGATCATGCGTTGCTGAAGAAAACGGCTGAAGACAATTTGTGGTGCGAGAAACTCACCCCATGCCCAGCGACGCCATGCTCTGTCTCAGCACCAGATGATGAGATGGCGTAACCCCCCCCCCCCCCCCCCCCCCCCCCCCCCCC
>SMGT01000003.1:0-25203 GCA_004794575.1 Lanistes nyassanus | reverse complement strand
ACACACGCATGCAGATACAGAGCACACCCAAGAGCAGTTATTGCTGTCACTGAACACAGGAACAAATGCTAGGTGTATTCGATTTGCATTGATTTATGTTCCTCAGTGAACACACCACCCCGCGAGTACCGCTTGAGATATTCGCGACGTTTTCATTGTGTGTTTTGAATGTTTGGGCCATCAAGGGCATGCTTACATGTATTTGTTTCTGTACATAGTAGAACAGTTGATTCAGGCGCCGTCTGGTTGCTGCTGGGCTGTTGTAGCCTGCCTTATCTATAACGTGCAGTATATCCTGTATGTTGAGTAGTATGTGGTTGCGGAGCCCCGTCAGGTAACTGAGCTAACTTGCTGAGCAGTCTTTCTACTCTCAGACTGGTGCTGCTGTTGTTGTTTCATTTGTACTCAGTTCGTCATGGACCGGATTTCGTGCATGTTAACGCCTCAGATTGCAGATGAGAAAGACATTTTGCCTTTTCACAGATCACAATACCCCCTCGCCCCCATCAGACCAAAAGGCAATCATGGATCACAATAAGCGGATCCTGACGTCACAGATCATAGTCCTCGCCCCGCCCCCAAAGTTCACAGATCGCAGATCAAAAAGCCATCACCAATCAATGTAAGCAGATTCTGTCGATCACAAATCACATTTAGCCCCAAGTGGTCAATGGATAGCGTTCAGGGACCTCTCACTTTTCCATTTCTGTAATACGGGGTTTACACGGCAACATGCGTCTGTAATGAAGAATCAAACCAAATTTTTAAAAATTATATTTTGTCGCAAACGGACGGACTAGTTTCTTACGATTGTTTTATCAGACTTAGTCGAAGCGTGTAAACCCCTCATGAAATTTCTGCCCAGCCGTTCGATGTTTACGTATGCTTACATCGTCTTCGGTTTATTTTTACCAGAGTAATATCACAGAATCGATCGATTGCCTGTCTTTTGCGCCTGCGTTGCAGTCAATCCCAATCCAACTTAGATCAGAAAGGAATCGATCTGTGCCTCTCGCGTGTGATGAAATAACTGCCGCTCAAAATTAGATGAGAAAGACTACAGGACATGCACCATCAATCGACACGGTCGCTGGTGGGTGGAGTGTCTGAGCATGCATAACCTCATTTTGAACTGAGAACCCTGTCATCCTTGGGTGCCAGAAACATGGAACCTATGGTAGGATCTATAGAAAGAGCCTACATAGTCAGCTCTTTTGTATGACATGTCCGAAACTTTGCTTTATGGCATTGGAACTTCTTACTTCTTGCTTAACTGCGCTACAGTTCTTAAAGGGCGTTTGCCTAGTCATCTGTTTACACGGGCGAGAAGTTGGCCTAGACGCTGTCACTTTCGACTGCCAGGCTTTGTTTGGTTCTATCAGCTCGGCGTAAACTCGTCGAACGGGATCACCTTTCATTTCTTTTGTCGGGAGACACGGCGCTCCTGTTACGTCCGCGACGCTCTGGGCTCGGGGCTTAAGAAATCAGCAAGTTAAGAAAGCGTGTTAGCTTTCGGCAATTACTGCTGGACAAGAGACGCCTTGTCTGTCACAGGTCCCTGTACGCCAGACTAGTATCAGAGCAGTAAACAGAAGAGGCGCGTCGCGTCTCTGTAGGCACAAATTTTGTCCTCACCCCCATTCCTTCATCTGACTGTTCGCGCAAGCGACGAGTCGGAAACGTGTTTTCCAGTCTGCAACTGTATTTGCTCGCCTGTGGTCGGGTATGGGATGGACCTCTGACAGCATGACCTAGCTTCAGACGCTGCTTCGTGCACACCAGTTCCTCGTCCGCATTTCAAGCTGTCGCCGTTTCTGTTTACGGCAACTCTCTCAGGGCATGTGTGTGTGTGTGTGTTTGGGGGGGGGGGGGTAATTGTTTTGATGTTTTCCAAAACATAGCAAGCCTTTTCACCAATACCCATTCCCCACTTTGAAGAACCCGACAGGCAGTTCTGTACACAATTCCCACATGCAGTGAAAGTACGTATGGCAAATACGGGATCCGAACCCAAGACCCTCTGTTTCAGCGACAAGCGTGCGTTACGTCACCTGGAAGCCTTCGGAAAACTACAGGTAAGTCCACGGTCGGACACGACCTGAGATGCACGCTTCGCGTTTATCATGTTGGGTAAAAATTCAAGCAATACTTTTCTATACTTATACTTTAGGCAGGGAATGGGACGTTCTAAAATCTTCACTGTCGTTGTTTTTACTTGAGTGATGTCTCAGATCTCGGGTAGTAACTTCTGACACTCAGTAGCTCCCTTACATTTTCACTATTCCCGGGTTTTTCGGGTGGTGGGTGTAACGTTTTGTGGGGTGTGCTAGAATTCTAGGGAAGGAAACACGAGAAACATACGCCTAGTGCAGACCCTCACCTTTTCAACCAAAAGGTACACGGCCAGATAACTTTACACATTTATTGAACTATGAACATTAAGAATGAAAGTAGAGGAAAGAATGGTGCAATTGAACAAATACGTAACAGTGCGTGTGTGTGTGTGTGTGAGCGTGATAGCAACAGTTAGAGACACGAAACAATTGTCTGAACACTGAGTAACACAACTAGCATACAATTAAATTCATATGAGTCAATGTGCTATCGTAACAGGCTACTTGCGGAAAATGTGTTATCCAAAACCCGGAACAGAACAGTTAATCCAAAAAAAAAAGAATGTTCACATCAGGAAATGATCCGCAGAGGTAGTTCGAACACGGTATGATAGTTGACACGCTGACGCAGTTCGTAGTGAGAAGCAAATGTTCCGACTGACGAGCGCAGATCTGCGAACGTCTGTAGCAGGGTCAAAGGTGATCTGTGAGACCAGTTGAACAGTGCCAGAAGAACTTGGTAGATGGGCTTGTCTAAAGATGTCAGGAACACTGGTTACGAACCATGTATTGTAATGCTAGTCCGTTGGACCTTGAGGTGACCTTGCTGAACTGACACAAGGTAACGATCAGTTTTTCATAGATTTTTGATCTATGAAAAAAGTTCACTTCAACAAGTGATTGGAGTCCGCTTGGCTGTACACTCTCAGTCTACTATTAGACTATTCCAATGAATGACAGATTCACGGCGTTGAATATCGATAGCTCGTCCGTTAGATCTTGCACCACTGAGAATCTAACATTATCTTATGATCCCCTCATAAGACATAGAAAGGTTGACACGTACTCGCTGCGGAAGTGTAACAATGAACTTCCCCCGGCGGGCGATGAGCTACTAATATTGTCGTACGATAGCTTGCTTCGTAGTTACACGGACACAGCCTCCGTCGTAAAACGTATAGCTAACGGCTAACCGTTGAAGACAATTTCCTTTTTGCTCCTCGTCACCTTTTTTTACGAGCTATGATTCCCGAATGAGTTTTGTCGCTACACGAAGTCTACCTTTCCTTCCAGTGACCGAAGAATATTCTCTCTGGAATAGCAACGCGTCTAGTTCTGTAGAAAAAACCGTTGGCAAGATTCTCAAGCTTGCACACACGTCTGACCTCTGTAACGTCCCTTCCAAAACTCCCGAAGCGTTCAACCTACGCCCCAAAGTTTCTTCTGTTTCCACTAACAACCCCATTTACACCTTCTCATTGGTTTTTCGAAGCTGATATCTACTCGTTTCTATGAAAGAACGCGTGACGTCTTTCTTTCTATGACTACACAATTTTATGCGTCACTAACGTGTCAATCCTTCAATGAATGAAAGGAAGCTTACTATCAATTCAATGAACGAAAGGGAGTGAGACAATCTTAAAAAAGAATACAACGAACAATACAGCGCTGAAGAAAACCATCCGTAACGTGACAGTGGGTGGGCGTTTGGGTGAGCGTAGTCTTAAGACTACAAACACAGGTAATTACAGTGGAGCCTCTTAATTACGACCTTTAAAAAAACAAAAATTCCGTCTTCTGTGGAGGGCTTTCAATTAGGAAGTGACCCTGCCTCAAGTGATCTTCTTGCTGCAATGTGTTGGGGTATTCTGATTATCAGGAGATAAATACTACCACTGACGCCGGCAGACTCGACTAAAAAACAAACTCGCTCGACAGATTAAAGATTTATGGCTTTTTAATGACTCAGCATGACTTCTAATGGCCATGGGCTACCGGGCTACCATATATTTCCCCCATCTTAAGGGAAAACAGGAAACCCACTATATCTGGAAAGAGGAGGGAGTCAATCACACGCGCATATTCTTGTCCAAACCGGAAGTCGAGCTAGTGATTTATCACGCAAGTCATTGCTGGGACGAATTAGGGACATAGTAATTTATGACCCCCAGTTCCACCCTTCCCGTTCCTTACCTTAGCTCCAGTATTTCTTTTATAGTGGTAGGTCTGCAGTGTGTGAGTAACGTTTAGTTGGAAGTGTGGGAAAAGTTGAAAAAGTTAATGCTCAAGCATTAAAAAAACAAACAAATCCATTAATCCACTTAAAATTTGCTTTCCCTATATTTTTCACACACAACGAGAAATCCAAATATAGTTACACGTTTATGTAAAGTGAAATGAGTTTCTGCCAAAAATTGAAGACTCAAAGACGCAAAAACGATGTTATTGCGAAACTCAAGTGACTGTTTTGGTAACTGTTTGCCCATCTGTCAGCAGACAGGCTGTGCGATTGTACTACAAAGTCTTTTGAAACACAAGGGGAAAAAAGAGCAAGAGTGGGAGTGTTTGACTTTGTAACTACGTGTAGTGTCCCATTCCACACGGTGGATTTGCACGCCGTGACCTGTAGCTACTCTAGCAGTATCTGCGATAACTTAATTGTAGCTGCAGTGTTGCTGCTCATGCCTCGAGAGCTATGTGACACGACAGTGTCGTTTGTATTTTATTATTTTTAAACCGATTTTTGTCTGTTATGTTATTTAACGTGTCACCCACTTTAAGTTGGTGTTTGTCTCGTTTGCTTAGATCTCGAAGCTGTTTTCAGTCGCTGTGATCGTAGAACTGGCTGGATGACCATAACAACCTTTCAGATGGGTCATTTACGATGGTTTGGTTCCAGAAATGCATGTTCATTATAAGGAGAGAGAGAGAGAGAGAGAGAGAGAGAGAGAGAGAGATGGGTTTTTAAAAAATGACAATGGGAACGACAAGAAACAAAGAGCAGTCTTGTTAAAAATTCCTGGAACACCTGGGGTGGGCGTATTGGTGGTGGTTTTCCTATGTTGCGGAGTGTTTTGGTTTTTGGTAATCGCTGTTAATACAGTCAGTGGAAGAAGGCTAATAGTTTGACCAGCACCTTGAAAAACGGACGCGTTTCTGCAAGAACTCATCGCCGTCGTGGGTACTGAGTGGCCCACAGAGGAAAATATTCCCGTGACAGAACCTCGATCGCTTCGAGTGATACACCTTTCACGTGTGAGACTAGCAACCTAGGTGTTGTTTGCATCTGCGAGTGGCAACCCTTTCACGTCTTGACGTTTGTTTGGACAGGTCAAAATAAACACAACCCATACTGGGGGTTTTTTTTTTCTTGTTTGGAAAAATGGTTTCGTACAAAGTTTTATTCAGAGCTTTCCGCTTTTTATCATTGAAGGAAATAATCCACCCCTTGGCTGTCCGGGGGATTTAGCTTCTGGGTTTTTCGGTAGAGCTACTCGCTGCTCTGACAAGGACTCATCACCGTCTGAGCTATCATTTTCGTGAGCTGGCTTATAGAAATATATAAGAAATATATATAATAAAATATATATTGTATGTCTCTGTGGATGGGTTCACTTGTTTTGTACAGGAAGAGGGAAGGTGGGTGCAGTGATGGAGATAAAATAATGCTAAGACGCTAAGACAACTGTAACACTAGGGAGAACCTGGGGCACTCTCTCAACCCTTAGCTGTGTTCTTTGTCTGTCCTTCCTTCACTTTATGCACTGTTTGTTCCTTTTTATGCTGTGGGGAAGCACCGTCATCGGGATTTTCATGACCGCAGTGCATTTAATGACGGGTAGGGGTGGAGAGGGGAGAGATTTGTTAAAGCAAGAGGAAGGGGTGGTACTGTGGGTTTTTATAGCCAGGTTCACACGGCTTGTCAAGTAGAATAAAATTATTTACTCCAACCGTTTACTATAAAAATTTCATCCAGATATTTCTCCTTCACGAAAGTTTTTGATGTAGACTGCTCGATTAGGGTTTTGGAAATATGTTTTTTCCATCTCGGCATAGCAAGTCAAACCGTGTGAGGTCTGCGTTTGGCCGGGATTAGGTAAAGGGCAGCGCACACCATGCGGGTATTGACGATCTTGACTTTTGTTAGGCGACGCTACCAAAGCGCCTGGATGGTTCCAATCTCTGCCACAACTGCAGGCATGAGACGATTGTCACGTCAACTGACGATCTCGGCCGTTAGTGGGGTTTTAGCACCAGGAGAGAGTACTTTTAACCACCACCACCTCGCCCAAGATAACAGAAATAGCTAAGGGCATTATTGTGTCGTTTATACGTGTATGCTGATCCTAGATGTTCTTTCGAGAAGAACGCTTTCGTTCTTGGGGTTTTCAATTAGCCCACCTTTTCGCGTAACTGGTTGTTGGTTTTCTCCCCCGGTCATTTGATGGGTTTAAACCTGATGCACAGCACATCTTACTCGCTCCAGGCCAGCCCCGCACTGAAATAGCCTTTGAAACAGGCCTGTCAGTCGTCTAGTCTTCTTTTGGTTCTCCTCTCCCCCCCAACCCCCAATCCCCATCTTTACCTTTTTTCTGTTGCTTGAGGAGGAGGAGGAGGGGGATGTAATAATAGAACAGAAATACATAGTTTGTGTCTTTCGGTCGTGCATACTAAAAAATTAACACGTCATCGTTCCGGGTTTCGAGCTGTCGATCGTTTCTTAACAGTACCTCACCTCATGACACGACCTCGATCCTGAGATCGACAAGGTCGAAGAAGACGATACCGGTGATCGGCGATAATGTTTTCCCGATACCTAGGGTCATCATGTTCGACAATCTGATAACCCGATATCATCTCTGGGTCTGTCACGCAAACCACTGTCGACTTCTCGAGTTGCTGGATAGAACTCCTTGCAACCCACCTGTACTGTCGTGACACACGTGGCGGTCAGTGGTGATCGACAAATGGACGAACATTTTAGGCATGAAGACAGCATATTCTACTTGTTCGCATCCTGTTTTCTTTTCGAGACCAGTGCAAACATTTACGAAAAGAACATTTTTTTAAAGTCTGCAAATTATACAAGCAGACATTACTCCATCCTCATTCGCTGTTCTCTACTTGTAACATCCGATTAATATAATTATACAACTGTATAGGAATTAGAGCGTGGCAGAAAACCGTAAACATAAATATAATGCATATTTTGGTTTCTGTAAACAGTTGTCATTGGCATCTTGGCAAGTATTTTTTGATAAGAAATTGAGACAGAATCAGCTTAATTCGCGGGCCAAGCAACACCTAAAAAACAGGGACAGAGATCGTGATCGCAAAGCGTTCGCCCGCCTTTATGGTTGCTGTAAAGAACTCCAGAGCGAAGCTGTTAACACCTGCCAGTTGTGGCCGTGCTGAGGTATCTCCTATAGGGTCAGAGAGGTCAGAGCGCCAGGGAGAGAAATGACAAGAAGCCCAAGAAAACTAAAGATCGCAAAGCTGTCAGCGAAACGCCATAAACTCGATCTGTGCCGTGTAAAACTCGATGTTAGTTTTGGTTAGATCGTGTGCTTCACCAGTTCTTTGTGGAAATGCAAAATTAAAAAACAATGGGAGTAACAGAACAGCTTATACAATACCCAAAAATTGGTACAGCTGTGACTGCCTGTTGTTTGACTGAGTGGGAATAAATCTGTGAGGGAAGACTGAAACATTAAAAAATTTAAGTCCTCGTGTGCATGCCTATGCACACACACACACACTCTCACTCACACATGCACACACATACACACACACACACACACTGTATATGTTCTTGACGGTTCTCTTTGTGTTGAGAATAGCAGTGCATCCAGACCGTCGAGTTTCTCACAAGATAATGGGAATTTTCCGTTTAGAGATATGCAATAACTTTGGATCATTTATTAGATAATATGCCACTTTTTGCACACAGATGGACCAAGGCCTGAGTGCATTTTTTAATGTGAGTGTGTGTGGAAGAACAGCACTACAGTACTCAATTGTGTATATTTACAAGTATACTGTAAACAATTTTCTCACTGGCTAATTGTAACCAGTCAACACTGGACTCCAGATAGGCCTACAAGCACCAGGTATAGGTTTAGCCAGGTCTGTTCAAATTGTTTTTTCTGTTTCTCTTGATTCCCCCACCCCCTCAGTCACCACCAGGAGGAGATCTAGAGTGATTGTTTTGGGTCCTTAAGTATCGCCTCCCTACACAAAAGACCCATTCCTGTAACTGATATTTATAGCAGATATTTGCATATTTTTTTGAATCCTTGAAAAAGAATAGAATAATTTTCACCAAAAGAAATGGAAGCAGAATGCCTCATGTTTTGTGCAGAGCAGGGATTTCAAAAAGGGGAGATTTTTGTTACCTTTAACTACTGGCTATAGTGAGAGTCTGTAGAAAGTTTCTGTGTCTTGGAAACAATGTGGTAAAACATTGAGAGATCTGATGAAATGCTCTGGATTTTTGTGATACATGCATTAAACATACGGATGCAGAAATAACCATGTCACAAAAATATTACTTGTTTGCCGCCTGTTCTATCTCCTTGTTTCCAGGATCAAAAGAATCTAGTTTTGGATTTAGCCGTGTTTGGAGATGACATAGAGACTGACAGAAGAGGAACCATTAGCTCAAAAGGTCAGTCAGAAGTTGCAGAACCACATGGGGATGAAGAAAAGAAAGCTGAGGAAAACAAACAAGCTACAGATGAAGATGTTTCTTCAGAACAAATTGTCAAGACTACAGTGCAGGTGGAGAAAGCAGATGATCTTAGAACAAGTGCACAAGATGATCCTCAGACAATAAAAAGGTACCAAATGATAAGGAGACTTATCTGAAGGCAAAACAAGCTGTTTGGCTGGCTTCATTTTCTTTCGTGTGGTCTTATTCCTCACTTGCACTTAACCTGTAACCAGTTTGTCAGTGATAAAATGAATCTGAACCTTTGTGCTTTTATCCTTTGCTTTTGCTTTATAAGCAAAAGATTTTAGCTTGGGCATTGCTTTGCAGTTTAGAGAAAATCTAAAACATTCTTTTGCAAAATGAATCTCTTCTTCAGGAGTGCACTGCCCAAACACTTGGAGTTGAGTCAGTAGTAGCAACATATTTCTAAGTAGTGCTGCATTTTTTTCTTTTTGGTTACACAGTTACCAGCAGGTGGGTGGAGGTAGCCCCATCACCAAACTGGGATCCCAGAGTCTTGAAACTACTAGCCTCAGGTCAGGATCAGAAAAGCACATGGACTTCTCTACAGAGTTTGAACAGCAGAGAATAGATGCTTGGAAGAAGACAGCAATCCCTTCATCAGAACAAAAAGGTAAAAAGTGCTAATTACTTCTTTGAGAGCACATTCAGTAATAAAATGAAACATTTCCATATTCCTGTAATGCGAAGAAATGGTGGAAAAAGGCCACTTATAGGTTTGTTAATAGAAAAGAAACCAAAAGCTTATGTCACTCATTTCCATGGTTTTTGATGGCACAGCATGCTCTCTATGTAGTTCTGTAATCCAAGTCGTACGCTGAGCCCCCACCCCACCCCTTCTTTTGTCATCATCTATGACATTCGAATTGTCCACCAACTGGCAAAAACAATCAATTAGACCTTGACATATAGTACAGGGGCACAGAGTATATTGGTAGGCTGTGTTTAGACTTTTATTTCAAAACCGTTACTGCACATAAAAACACACACATGCATATTTTCAATTACCCTCATTTCTCAAGTGAAACCTATCTTAACTTTGTAATCAGTACACCCCAGCGGAGAATTAACATGCTGATGTGTATGTCATCTTACAAAAGATATTTGGTTCAGACTAGAGGTTAGCACTTCACACACACAGATTCTCTTCTTGCTGACTAAAGAGTAAGAAAACAAAAATAAATAGGCTCAATCACTTTTAATCAACTATCGCTCGAAAACCCAGAAACAAATGAAAAGGAAGGAATAAGTGGTAACAGGGCTAAAGTAAGTAATAAATGGGCTTATGATTTTTTGGTGATAAAGAGATAAAGATAAATAGGTGACCTGAAACAAAGACCGACCTGACAATGAATTTTGGGTCACAACACAAGCAATACATAATACCTAATACCCCCAAAATTCATGAGACAATCACAATCCTACAGCTAAATATATTTCAAAGGAATATGGGAAAGTTCATATCGGGGGCAGACCTCATACAGTGGCCATGATGGCGGCAATCTCGTGCCTCAACACATGCATAGGGCAAATACAAAATACATCAAGATTAGCGTCATCCCCAACCCATCCCTGCTTAAGTTCTATTTCCTAGACAGATTAAAACCATGATCTTTCTCATGGTAACACAATATTTTACACATACACTACCCCCACTGCATGCATTGCAGGGGAAAACATAATGCGACTCATTACCACTTCTGCTTAACTACGTCATCAATACATGTACGAGAGTACCGTACACAAAGCATTCGTTTTCTTTACAAAATCACAAATACCAAATGCAAAATACCATTGTACATCGTCCAACGAGACACACCGAAAAGGGCTGGCATGTGTTCCCTCCCACCGCTGGCACTCAAAAGACTGAGGAACAGAGTTCCCGCGGGCATGGGGATTCCGAATCCTTCCGTGCTGTAGTGCAATGCTTAAATGGGCCGTGTGGAAAACCCCAGTGGGATTCAGCCCTAGTACAATATCAGGGGGGTTTTGCTACATAAAACCTTGTCCCCAGACTGGGGTTTGAGGGACTACATTCTATCCCCACTAGTATTTCCCCCAAGCTAGTAAAGATGCAAGGGGAAATAACTCTTTTAGTGATCTGGTAACCTTGAGGGGGGTGACAACTTTTATTTAAGGATGGAACATAGTGTTTGCAATTGTTGGTATATATGGAGAACTAGCTTTTCTGTGCTCACCATTCTTACCTGTTTGATAGACAACACAACAAATGCATGACAGAACTGCAACATTTATGACAGGAACCCAGTCAGCTCAGCTGCCGCCACCTCAGCCTCCTTCATCTCCGGTCATCAAAGATCATGATAAGGCCATTGGCAGGGAAAATGCAAGCTATGTCAATGAAGTCCATTTCCTGAGAAATATCCAGATGCTTCGCCCACTGAGTGTTCCTGATGCTGGCCGGTGGCTGGGTGGAGGCAGGGATCTGTACTGGGAGAGTTTGAGAAGGCGACCAAAGTCAAGCCACACACCCGGCTGGAAGATAGGGCTGCCAGAAGGCATGCAGAGAAGACCAAAGTCAGCTGCTGCCAGAACTATGATGTGAGGAAATGCTTATAATGTGCATCGAAATACAGTGATCTTAAAGGGGTATTTTGTTAGTTTGATGTCAGCAGTGCAAGGACCAAGGTTTGTATGAACCCCAGTTGGCATGCATGCATTTAATGTGGTGTACAGGACTGTGCAAAACCATAATCAGATTACCTGCATAAAAGTCACTATTGTTTATTTGATCTTCCCCATTATTGCTACAGCAAACACCCACTGCCCCAAGTCACAATTTATTCATACTGTGCTGGTCAAAAACATGAGAATTCATATGTGTGAGACATTGTGGCATTCATTTGGTGGCACAGTACAATAATACACTTTTCTTTGTATAATAGTATAACAATATAAGTGATTCATGGAGAATTTCTAATAGCCATTTGACTGAGCAATTACTCCTCTGTCACTGTTAGATCAAGTTCTGTATCTTACAAAATCAAGCAACCATGAAATGTCTGGCGCAAAGCAGTCTTTGAAGTCCAGGGTTATGCTAACCTTTGATGTTACTAAATGTGATTTTACCACCACAAAAATATTTATCGTTTTTGTTGTTTTACTTTACAGTGATAAAGTTTGCACTTTGGATAAACCAGGTTTTAGAAATCCTAAACACAAAAGTATGTGTTCATTAAATTTTAAAACACCTGGTCTTTACTGTGGGTGATACCTGTTTATTAATGCTGTGAGTGATGTCGATGGAAAAATTGTTCACAGGTATCCCAAGACAGAAGGTATTCACATGCAGACATTTAAAAACAGGACAGGTTAGTGGTTTTATCCTTCAAAGTTGTTTAGCATTCCTCACTTTACTAGATTTTTATAGGGCAGTGCACACTGCCCTTCTTCAGGATGACACAAACAGATAAAGAAAAGCCCACCGACAATTTATTGACCCCAAGCAGCATTCAAGTGTTTTGTTTCTCTTCTGTTCTGGCCAAGACCGAATTGTAGCAGGAACCAACAATCCATGGGAAACAAGAATACGTGTATAGGTTGTGCCAAAGTAATTTGGGGGGGGGGATATTATGTTTGATGGAATCTGTATCCTCTTTCCAGCATAACTAAGGCATATTTCATGTCAAGAACTGGTTGGGTCAGTGAAGTAATTAAAAAACAGACCTACACCACAACTGTGGACAGATGTTGCATGTAATTGATGTAAAATGCAGAAAATACTTTCGGAAGCTGTGTGTAGATATATTTTTCAGTGAACCGTTTCTAAATTTGAAAAAAATATCTTGAAAATCATGACGATTTTTTTGCAAGAAGTTAATTACTTAAATATAAAACAATAACAGGTTACATAACTAATGTTCAGGGTTTTTTTTTTCATTTTGCAGGGGCGGTTTCCTACTCTCCAGACATAAATGAATTTGCAGATCTGAGTGATTTTCCATGGCTTTCCATGGCTCAAGGTGGAGTCAGATCCAGAGGTTCTCAACGAAGTTTATACGATGAAGACCCACTTCCTGGTCCAGTCCTTGATAGTGTGGCTAGGTAGACATCAGAGAGTGCTTTTCCATTCTTGTTTGCGTGAAGAATATTTTGCATTCTTTCAGCAACTTTGTGCTGCTTTTAGTATTTTTTCAGAAAGGACATAGTAAGAGGAAAAGAAAGGAATGATCTATGAATGAATGACTGGAGGTTCTGTTTTAATAAATTGGGAGGACAAAGTTCCTTAGCAATTTTTTTCTAAACTTAACTGTTATATTTATGGACATTTCTTTTTTGAGGCAAAAGACATTTGCATAAAGATATTTTGCCAAACTATTCACATTGTTAAATAAAATGTTTTTTGAAGAATTGATTTTACGCTTCAATATCATTGTTATGATTTCCAGCCTTTATGCAATTTATGTTCAAGTACTCTGTGATTTTTAGGGGGATGGTGGTGTAGGGGTACCATGGCCTCCCAGAGTTCAGTCGCCTGCTGTCATTTTTTGTGCTAATACACTGCTTTTTAACCTGTTGCCTAACTAATGCAAAAAATTTGTTACGTTGCAACTACTAATTTTTATGTCCTGTCTACTGATGATTTGTGGTGATGCTTATCCGAGCTATCAAGATTTATATGATGTTGCTGGCAGGAACCTGGTTATCTCGGAAAAGGTGATGTTTTGGGTGCTTCGTGTTCTTGCAGAGATGTTTGGCTTTACTTAAGTATTGTGACAATAACAGTGTAAAATTGTTTCCAAATCATTTTTTCCATTGATCTTGTAATTGTTGTTTGGCTATATTGATTTGGCTTGACCTCACACTTTTGCAGTGTACCAGCACATTTCTGTTGTGTGCACTTTACATTTGTTATTACTTTTGATGGTGCTTTTACTTAGTGAAAGATGAAAATAATGTTCTGTATATTATACCATGTGATAATGTATTACAAAAAAAAATATTCTTAAAGTGTTCCTTTGATGTCTTAAAAATGTTGATGGTGATTAAGAATATATTCATCTACACCATAAATGCAAAGGAAAATGGAAGAAATTGTCAACATATTTTCATATTCTTGAATATAAGGAAAATGAGCTTGCGTTGAACGTGTCTTTGTTTCATTAAATTTGCACATCATTCAGTAAAGCTGGGATATTTAAAAACACTTATTCTTGTGTAGCCCAATGGTAGTGTGGTCCTACCATCACCCATTCAGCCCCAACGCTTGTTTGCCAAACCTAGTGGAGAAACGGAATGATGATGAAGATTTAAACTCCAACTGCAATCCATCCTGCACCACCCCTGAGTCGGACTTTTAACTCTTCGTTTGCTTACAGCTCTGGATCATGGACTCTTAAGAACTGGTGTAATACAATCCAGTCTTTACTAACCTGGAAAACAACCAGAACATAAATTGACTGTATTACCTGGTTTGTAAAAGTGTGTTTGAAAACATTCCATTTTAAGTAATCTCTAAAACCTTGGTTTAGCCATGTCTGATGTTACACATTTTAAAGGAAACTGTGGTGATTACAGACCATTTTCCATATACATGCCCACACGTGTAACCACACACACACATCCTATAAACAGTTACGCTGCTGTCGTAAATGGTGGTTGGCTAAGATGGAAATATCAAGTTACTTTCCCCAGTTCTAAGTTAAAGAATTAAAAGCATGCTCTATGTTGTGGAGCAGTCCTTTGGAAGGCCCACCAGGGACTTTTCAGCTGCGCTTGAATTACCTCCCATCCCAACCGATAAGTCCCTATGTAGACGTCTCTCTTTTGTCGTCACAGTGTCTCTCCTCGCTTTCGTACTTTCACTCAAGGAAGACAAAAGCCCACTGTGTAAAGCTCCTCTATATATTAAAACAAGAGGGCTGAATCAGCAAGTTAGAATATCAATATTACACAGTTTTTAACTTCTCTTTCATCAGGAACCTAATTGGTCCTTAGGGTGGATCTCATTGTTCTAGTCTTTCTGGTTGTGAAACAAGCTGAAAGTTTAATAAATTTTTAAGACAGCTTCTGGATGTTTAAATTTTCCTGTTCTGGCCTAATACTGATGTCTAATTTCCACCTGCCAGATTCTACGAGGGAACTGAATTCTCTTCAGTAATACTAAAGTAGAATAAGATGGTCTAAATATACTATATGCAGGCAATATTCAGTCAAATTCAATAGATCTGGTTCTTTCTCTCACTCTTGGATCATAAAATGCAGACAAATCACTCCATCAGCCTCCCCCGCTATAAATCAATATTACGAGCTTACTGATCAAAAAGACATTAATGCATCATATGCATTTCGTTCTGTAGCCAATGGTATTTTCACATACAGGACCTTCACGAGCGTTCCGAAGTGCTGGACAAATCCAAGGTTTGTCGCACTGCTAACCAGACTGGACGACTTTCCTCTAGTCGTACCTATAAAAGTGTGGAGTCCAAGGCTAAACACTTTACTGAGAAGTGTCTGAGATTGGTTCTCGGCATACTGGCGAAAGTCTGACAGTCAACATTTAATTCGGAAGCACATGCTGACTGCTACTAAGTAGGAAGGTCTGCCAGCTGTTGCTGGATGGCTTAGCCTTTGATCTAGGTGGAACAATGGTCCATCAGCGTACACCTGCGTGAAACAAGCTCCTCTATATTAGGGATAAAGAGTTTATTAGAGTTAGGGGTAAAGCATGTGGGAAGGAAAGTGGAGGTAGCCTCGGTTACTAAATAATGGGTACACATTAGGAGTCAAGCACGGAAGCTTACCTTAAGAAAGGTGGGCACTGCTTGTCTCTGTGCTGGAGGAGTGAATAAAGGATGACCCATTTTTTTTTAGTCCTGTCTGAGTGGATGACCGAGCCATCGCCACCTTTATGTTTATAACAGACCTCAAACACTCAACCCGTTATGCCCCCTCCCACCCAAAAGATGATGATTGATTCTGGGTGTTTGAAACAGTCCAAACTGCTGTCAAGATTTATCTTTGAGGACTGTAAATACAGGAAAGTGAGGGGAAATAGATTATAATTTAAATTTCATATCGTCTGTGATGTAAAGCCTGACTTTTACATACTCAGTTTATTTTTTCTAAACTTTTAGAGCAAAAAAACCCCCCACCCTGAATATATATATATATATATTTCACTTTAATAAACATTTTGTCTAACAATAAAACTTCATTTTATTAGATGTTTTTTTCAGCTTGTGATTTCACCTGGAGAGTGAATTGTGAATGTAGTAGTTGTAGTGCATGTATGATGGAGCGGGTTAGCTCCTCAAACTTTCCTCTCTCCTCTCCCTCTTTCTCTCACCAAAGGCAGGTTTTCTTCAAAGCCTCCACATGCTTTATTTAGAGCCGCCACTGCTGCTGCTGCTGCCCTACATGGTCCGTCACCCCACGGCTCACTGCTACTTCACTGCTTCACTACATCTCCTCTCTAGTCCTCCTCCTGCTTCACCCTACTTCCGGACTATCCTTTGTCCAGCCTGCAAACCGGTTTTACTGGGTGGAGTGGGCCGCGAGGGAAACATTGCCAGCTACAACAGCAGCTAGCGGGTGGAACTGTGGTGGATACTGCATTTTGTGTTTTTATACATGTACAACAGTTAGAATAAGAAATCAAAGAATCTATCTACAAAGACATGAAAATATGCGATGAACAGAGTGTGCTCTGCTCTTCCTGTTAGTGTTAAGGAAAGTTAAGAAGAGCGAGGAGATAATTACGTTAAAAGGCAGTTTAACTCTCTATGTTGAACAGATAAGGAATATGGCTACAAACTGACCTAGTCTATTAAGATGTTCGATGAGTTGA
This sequence comes from Lanistes nyassanus, assembly GCA_004794575.1. NCBI lineage: Eukaryota > Metazoa > Mollusca > Gastropoda > Architaenioglossa > Ampullariidae > Lanistes > Lanistes nyassanus. The sequence goes on along the minus strand of SMGT01000003.1, from coordinate 8,546 downwards.
ATATCTACAGAAAGAGTAAATCGAGGACAATCAGAGGGTGTTAACTGTTAGTATCTGCAACTGTCCTAGGAGAATATAGAGATGTCTAGATACAGAGTGAGCCTAACACAGCATGCTATAAGATGACACAGCGCGTCACAGCCACGGATCGCTGGCAGTACTCAGCCTGGGTACCGCGCCCCGGCATCCTCTGTGGCTGTGAGCGTGATGGCCAAAACCATCTCCGTGATGGCTGCGTCCATCACATGTGCATGTTTAAAATCTTTTTAAGGATCAAGCTTTTCAACATATAAGCCATGAACCCAAAAGTTTATGCTCTGTGGATTGGGGGGCCCCAAGCCCACGATGACTAGCAACTAAAGTGATTTTGTTGAATGTCACATGTTACAAGTGCACGCCTTTATAACATTTGATTTTTAAAAGTTTAGTAGTATATTTTTAGAATGTTGGCAAAAAAAATGCGATTTTGATTAAATTCCTAGATTACATGACATTTAGCTATGCTGCCTGGTACACATTACTTCTGAAACTGAATATATATATAATTGAAAAAGTCAGTATTGTGCCCAGTGTTCATTAGATAATGGTGTAAGATGCAGCCTAGAAAGAATCATAAGTTATTGATAGAAATATGCACAGCACTGCAGATGCATTACACATGCTCTGATACATGGTTAGCATGAACACTTAAGGACAATTTGTCATGTAAGAGATGTTCCTGTGTATTTTGTCTTACAGTAACTTTGTTGTCTTGTGTAAATATAACTTTTTTTCTAAAAGACAGGTGTCTTTGTGTCTTATTCAAAATTCAAATTGCAGCAGCAAGATTTGGTTGCTTAAAGCATAGACATGAATCCCAAGTGGAAACTGCCTCTTTCATGCCTCTTGCCATCCTCAGCGATGGCAGAAGGAAATCACCGCAGGCAATCTTGCACTGTTGAACCAATTGCATCCCATTTCATGGTCTTCAGGTCAAAAGTTAGTGCTCCTATATCTTGCTTCACAAACGGACGATAAGTTTATAAGACAGAAAAATTTTAATCCCCCCCCCCCCAAAAAAACCCCCACCAAGCTGTTGAACAATTTGACATCAAATACACCATCCTCATACTAACAGTTAGTGTCCATAATTGTACACTTAATGTGCAAGGTGTTATGGCCATCCAAACTTATTATAAACCACGATCATACTTAAACACTTTGTTTTTTAAACTGAAAATTTTTGACAAAAAAAGAAAAAAGGGCAAATAAAGCTCATGATGTGAAACACACTTTGCTTTTTTCCATATATAGTGGTTCGATTTATAGGCAGCAATGGCATAATTTTATAGTTACTGAGCAAGAATGCTGTTACCCTCCAAACTTGGTAAAACCATGAACGTGCTTAATGAATTTTAAATGATGATTTTCATTAAAATAAAAAAATTGTTAAAGTTAATCGACGATGTGAAACACATCACACTCATCTTAGGCTTCAACCTCAGAATCTTACAATTATTGCATAAGATGTTGTAACACCCTGAACTTTGCAAAATTTACTTAAGTTTTGACTTTAATTTAAAATGGGATTTTTTAAAACCAAGTCTGATCAAAAGCAAATGAGAAGATCTGTAACACTCCGGCATACATCTTCCCTCACTAAACACTACGACGAAAATGAATATATTTAATTTTTTAAAATGCAGTGTTAATGACAAATGAATAATTAAAACCCAAACTTTCAAAAATCCCAAAAGTCACCGCACACATTCGACATTTTACATTGTTCATCACCGATTATCATAACAGTTCAATCGCCAATGAAGTCAATGAAGCGCTGGATTCAGCATTTCATGGATATCAAAGAAAAGTTTGTCCTCATGAAATCATTATACCAACTATAGATCCAATAATTAATAAACAACAAATGAGGACAGAGCGCTTAAATTATCGAAAGATAACTCCAACAAAGGTACTGGCAGCGCTCACACATAGCCGTATGCAGACGCCTGTGCCCTAAAGGGAGCTTACCGTACCTAAACACGTAGCAAAGAGAGGGCCGAAAGAAAGGAACTTGGCAGATCCTCAAAAAGATCTGCCCGCCCTTTCTTTATAACGGCGCTATTCTTCACACAGCTAGCCCTCGGTGCACAACGTGTGCATTCCTTTCTTTCGGCCCTCTCTTTGCTACGTGTTTAGGTACGGTAAGCTCCCTTTAGGGCACAGGCGTCTGCATACGGCTATGTGTGAGCGCTGCCAGTACCTTTGTTGGAGTTATCTATAGATCCAATACACAAAGATTAAAATAATTTGTGCTAAAGTCGAAACAATGCATAACTTCTTACAAATTCCGAAGCTGCGCGCGTATCCATCGCACAAATCAGCCAAGAAGGTTGGGGTGGTGGTTATTTAAAGGGACAGTGCTTCTACCTCGCGGTGATTTCGCACTATGATAGACTATGGGGGACGCGATCCTATTACTAAACTATGCACTGAAAGAACCGACTGATAGCTGCAGTAAGATAGTCAGTGCGGACAGGCAGTTTAATGTGTGGGGAAATGGCCGAATGGAGTTTTCACAATATTCGAACCAGCAACCGTCCAGTGCTAGTCCGCAACCAAGAAACGATGCAGCTTCCTTCAAAGACGTCAGTCAGGGAAAAGAAGCGATTGTACCTTTTCATTCATTTCCCTCCCCTGATCAACATCATGATCGATTAAAACAAAAAAGTTTCGGTATTTATAACTTTTGATCGAATTAAAAACTGACGATTCAAAGCTGTATTTAACATATTCAAATATAGCTCTTTTGGTCGACAGTTTTATTTTAAATTGAAATATACATTTAAATGAAAAACTTTGGGGATTCCTGATTAGCTCAGTTGGTAGAGCTGCGGACTAGCAGATAGAAGATTGATGGTTCGAAACCCGATTCGCGAAGACTTGTTTTACATGTAGCTAACAAAAAGTTGAGACTAATATTTAACGAATTTTTAAACAAAAAGTTGAGACTAATATTTAACTGGTAAGGAGGCAGAGAGACCACAAGAAAAGTTAATCTCCTTATTGTGAAAAGTAATATCTAACTGGTAGTCTTCAGAAACAGAATCAAGTTTAGAAAGCAGTTGAAGCGGCAAACACATCACAATAGAAGTTGAAGTTTGGAATATTTAACGAGTAAGGCTAGGAATAGCAGCAAACCGACCACGAGTAAGATTTGGAATATTTAACGAGAAAAATTGGCTCCCAAAAGCCTTCTAAGTTGGGAAGTTGGGTCCCAATAAAGTAAACCAGAAAAGTTGAAGTTTGTAAAACGGGAACGAAACTGCAAGGCTTAGGAAGCAGTAATTAAGACCACAAAACGCCGAAGACTATAATATTTAACTGGTGCACTTAGAAAGCAGTTGAAGCAGCAAAGACACCACAGGAAAAGTTACTGGATCCAAAACATATACGACCCAAGAAAGTAAAAACATATACCTAAAGGTTGAAGTTTGGAATATTTAACGGGTAAATTTGGAAGCAGCAAACAGACCACACCAGATTCGAGACTGTATGATGGGAGAGAAAATACTTAGTACCTTCAGAGACAGTGGGCTACCTCAAAAGCCATCCAAAATCGTTGAAGATGTATATGGCGTCTTAGACTATCGAGACAGTAACGGCAAAAGGGTATACCACACAGAAAAAAATGACAGAACTGAAGATGCGCATGCTGAAGACAATGTCATCAAGTACCTCGAACAGTTACAAAGTGACGTCAATGTCCCCTCTCAGAAAATCCGTTTGTTTATAAACTTCTCACCATGTTCAAGATGTAGCAGGCGTCTTATAGCAACTGCTACAGGACCCAATGGGCGCCGCTTCTTCTTAGACAAAAAGTTAGAGATAATATTTGCCCATCTTTATAAAGTCCGATCCATTGAAAACCGAAAGGGCCTGTTTAACCTGCGAAGAGCTGGCGTGTTGCTGCGGACCTTCAGGAAACATGACTGGAAGGACTTATCAAGGGCTTTTGGTGTCCGATTTGAAGAGGGACGAGCCAGAGAAAAACACGACAAGTGTCTGGAAAAGCGTTTTTCTCGCATGATGCAAGCAGGCACAGGCAGGATCTATAGTGGTCAGAAGCCTGTTCTGACTCGTAAGACAGTCCAGTTACAAAATGTTTATTGATACGACCTGGAAACTCCTGACAGTGGCCTGGGGCGCCGCCCTAACTCTCGGGTTAAAAGTTCTCTTTACATCAAAGCGACTAGCTCTTGCTACTTGAACCAAGGTTACTACACAGGGCTTGTTCATGGAGCTGAATTACATCATATGAATAAAATTTTGTTTATTGGCCAAACACAGACGCCTTTGTGTCTTATTCAGAAAGTCGGATCTGGAAGTTTCTGTTGCGAATGGATGTTTAATATGAATACGTATGTGTGCAGTGAATGTTTCTTTTCAGTAGATAAATAAAGTTTGTGACAAATCATTTATGGCAGCTATAAAGGTTCCCGATTCCATGTGTGTGCTTAAACTTTGCTTCATTCCCAATAATAACAATAACTAGACATGCACAAAGGGACATTTTGAGGGATTATCATGAATCCATCAGCGCGTAGCTTCTATCTGTGTGCTAACATATGGACATTGTTCTTTAAATAAATTTTGTTCAGCAGTATCGGTGTAGGTAAGCGCTGCTGAGGGCCGCTTGGCACCGAAATAAACCGTGTCTCTTTTTCGTAAAGATCTTCCTGGAAACTGCAACGTTTTCAGTGGTGACCCTAAGAGATTAGCATATTTTACGTAAGACTCTATTTTGATTGTCTCCTACTAGCTTCACTTTTAATGTTTGTGGTTTTGTTGTTCGGTAAAAACTTACAATCGGACACAATTAGAACTGACGTGATTTTTTTTTTAAAAAAGTGACAGACTCGAATCGGACATCACTCGGGCACCGCAAGCACACTTGCACAGACACTCACACCTACGCGCTCGCACACGTACATGCAAACATTGCATCTATACATGGATGCAACCACTCAAAACAGAAACACGCGAGCGCACGCACACCAACACGCACAGCACGCAATCGCATGCACACTCACACAAACTCACATACGCACACAATTAAGCGCACGAATACAAATATGCCTACCTTTAATTGGAATCATTTACCCAGAGGTCTAGTCCGATTTTCATCGATTCCTAACTACATAACAAGTGGGGCACAATCGGGATTTTTTTTTTGCCCAATGTGATCGATGCAGGTACTTTTTTTGAGCCAAAATTAAGTTACATCTGACTCCCAGCATTGGTATTGCACGTCCGATCGCCACTTTTTTCCATTCTTACTCGTAAAATCATATCAGTCGGGGGCACATGATCGATAAAAATCGAGATCGAAATTTTTTGGCTTCTTTAACGTACCATATCGATGCATGATAGATCGTGCCAATGTCACGAAAAATAATGTGTGGATGCGGGTACATGCGTATGCGAGCGTATGTGCGTTTGCATGACAGCATGTCCGATTGTCACTTTTTTGATCAAGGTCCGATTTTCATCGAATGCTTATTATAACTGGTAAAAACATTTCGTGTTTACATGATCGGTAACAAATAATCGGGAACGACGAAATCGGGGTGTTGTCACTGTGTGCCAAGAGTTATTTTGGGAGTTTGCGCGAATATAGGGCGTATATCTTAACCGGTTTATTGTATTTCTGAATGAAGAAAACAATCACTTGGGGCTTAGTCTTTATTGTTAAATGACAAGCCGAGAAAAATAAAGGGATGTCGATCAGGATGGGGGAGCAACGTACGTTCTGAAGTGATATTCCCTATGATTTTTGTGGTACAACGATCAAATAAGTTATAGTAATTTTTCTTTTAGTCTTTTTCCAAAATGTTAGTTTCTGGTGCTTTATACATTCAGTATAAATCGATATTATTTAGTAAAAATAGTTTTATTGATTATGCAGCAACAGTTATCTATCCTTGAGGAAAAGCTAGCTGGAATATCTCTATTTTATAAAATCTTCATAAATTTGTTGAATTGTTGTGGGTAGCTTGAGTTTTCGCACGTGTGGATGGAAAGTGTTGCTTGGGGATGCTTGGACCCTGCTATCCCCGAAACAAACATTATTAGTAGCAGATCATACGTCTATGGTATCAAAGATCCAACATTATTACTACTATGTAAGTTATTCATAACATAGCTGAATATTGCTGTTAAGTCTTTGTTAGGATTGTCGCCGCTTCAACCTTTTAGTTGATCTTGTGTTGATACACAACGACGCGGAGTCGGCCACTAGTGGGGCTCATTCTTTTATCCGCACGACCAGCGGATGTTTTTCGCTGTTATGCGATCACTGATCAATGATGTTACGATCAACGATGCGAAGATTACACATACTATTTGTCAATATGTTATTTCAAATTTGGCACTGGCTTTTAAAGTGAGTTCCTTTTAGGTTTACGACAATTACTAATTAGACTAGAAGCTGCTTCTTATGGTCAGAATAAACAACAGTAACCACTGCAGACTGTAACCGGGTGGTGAAAGCGTTGGATTTCGAAACCGCAGGTACTGAGGTAGGTAGTTCCAAACCCACGGCTGGCTTTTCTTATCTTTTATTTATTTATTTTGTGCTAGAAACAGCCATTGCCTTCCAAAGCTTAAATTTGTAAAACGAATTTTTTATTCACTTCAATTTTATCTTGCACAAGACATCCACACGTCACATGCTTTCTTAATTCTTGGTCATCGATTGCACTTTCAGCTACACGAGTCGTGTGGATAGAAGAACGTAGCAAAAAGCGCATGACCAGTAGTTCGGATACAATAACGCATTCTGAAAGCACATGATCTGGAGTTGTACAGGCAGAAGAATGCACCCCAAAAGTGCACGGCCATTGTAGGGATAGAAATTCGCACGCCGAATGCGCACACGCAATTGTGTGGATAATGTCAGCCTGATTCAGTACTTGTGTGTCCACCTTTTATCTTGATGGCCCCATGAATGCATCAAGGCATGCTAAAGATGAGTTCTTGACAACAATCTTTTGAGATGCTATGGATCCAAAAGTTCTTAATAGCTTCAATAAGCATCTTGGCATCGGATGGTTGTTTGTTGGTAACCTTATTTTTTGTATGGACCAAAAAATTTTCATTAGGGTTTAAGTCTGGGCTATTTTCAGGCTATTTCAGCATTTCAACCTTGACCTTCTGAAGGAACTCTTGCACGATTTTTGCTCTGTGGGGTGCCATCATGCATGTATATGGTACAAGAATGTATGTCCATGTGTATCACCAGTTTGTCCTTCAGCAGCTCCAGCTACTTTTGACCATTGTAATTCCAGGGTTCAGGAAATATAAACCACCAGTTCCAGACTTCGATGTTGCACTCCAAGTCATTTGGCATGGTAGATGTTTCATTGTCTGTATGGTGTATTTTTCATCATATCTTTTCCCCTAAGGCCTTCCTTCATGATCTTGACATACAAAAAACTTTTAAAACGTTGATTCATCAGGAAACATCACATTTCCCCACTGCTCCAATGTTTAATCCAATGTTCATACTTTAAAACAAATGTCAGGCGCTTCATTTTCATGTCTGGTGTTAGTCTTGGTTTTCGGGCAGGTTTGTGTGATTTTAGTCTAAACTCATCCACTAATCTGAGAGGACAGTCCTACGACTCAATCAACACCTCTAAAAATGCAAAGCAGATCCGATCTTCTTACATGAAACTGTTGGAGAGTGTGAAACGATGGATTTGATTACCCGGTTGTCTCTAGCAGTTGTTTTTCTGAGATGTCCACTTCTCTTTTGGTCAGAAAAATATCATGTTCTTTGTTCCCTCCTCCACGTAATATTCCTATTCGAGCTCTTTGAATTGCAGAAAGTGTCTGGCTTTTGCCCATTTCCTAGCGAACATAAAATCCAGAGATAATAAATACTATTGAAACAACCAAACAGCACTGAAAACAGCAACGGTCTGTATTTGCACAGTTTATAATGTAAAGATGATGCAGTAGACTGCAATGATTGCATTTAGTGTGCTAAAAATATCAATTATGTACTAGGCGGTCTTATACTTTTGGCCACAACTGTAGATTATATTTAAACAAATGTCTAACAATGCTTCATAAAAAGTGAAGTGTTTGCAATTCTTTCTGAGTTTTGCATGAGTCATGTTAGTGATAATGGAGCAACATTTAACATTTAAAATTACACCTACGTGTGAGTTATAATTGATCCATTTGATGTACTTCAGTTGACCATTGTGTAACTTCAGATGCAGAATGTGTCTTCAGACACCGCAGTGCTTTCTTACTGTAGTGAGACACTCTATGTCAATGTGCAGTGCTGTGTCCACAGAAAGGCAGTAATCAAAATAATGACACTTTCACTAGGTCAAAGTTCATCTTGTTCTCAGTATTCTCAGCAGAAAATTATTTTGCTTTCAGAGGAGTAGAGTCCATCCCCAAAGACCATGTCATTACTAGCACAGCAGCTGAGGCAGCTAGAGGTTCCGCAGGTAAAAGCGTTATTGGGAAGGGACACAAGGAAACCTTCA
>SMGT01000002.1:607472-621195 GCA_004794575.1 Lanistes nyassanus | reverse complement strand
ACCACAATCTTAGCATCAGTACGGACTTTTTTTGTTATGTAGAAGTGTGGCGAGAACACCCCTTTATCGGAGGGCGAACAGCCACAAGTTGTCACGTCCGCTGAAGAGCGCCAGCCCTCAGGCTTGTCCTGGTGCTGGTGTTGGCACGTGATTAGACGGATCTCCTCCCGGGGAAGAGTTTCGAATAATAATATTCCTAAACAGTTTTGATACAATATGATGTTACAGGCAAGGCCTTGGCTACATCTGTGGCAAAGCGTGCCTTGAAAATTCCGACTCCCCCCCCCCTTTTTGGTAAATAGAAGTTTAATTTCGTATTCAAATGCATGAGAAACGAGCAGCAACTAGGCCTACAATCAACGCAGTTTACGGGGAGACAAACCGACCGAAGCTGTAAACGATTTCACATCTGCTTTGACCAAACGGTCTTTATTGTTGAATAGCTAATGGGACGGGCACTGTTTAGCCTTGCGTGGGTATAAAACATTTCTCCTGCTTATTCCAGACTGTCTGGCTTTGGATGGGCATGAAACATTTCACCTGGGTATCTCCGGATTAACCGGCTAGGTTAGGCATGAAATCTTTTTCGTGGGTAATTCCAGATTCCGTGGCACTGCGTGGGCATGAAATCTTTCTCGTGGGTAATTCCAGATTGCATGGCGTTGCGTGGACAGGAAATCTTTCTCGTGGGTAATTCCAGACTGCACGGCGTTTCGAGGACATGAGACCTTTCCTGGGTAATCTCAGATTGGTGCGAATCAACAAGCGCAGGAAGGGTCATTGTCGTAAACAAAGCGTGGGCGAAATGTAGGGCGGCAATGTTTGTAACTGCGCATTTGGGGCGTGCCTTGGCTTTCACGAGCAAAAGATAATAGAGCAGATTGCACACGCGCATATTCCTGTGGTTCCTGCTGTGCAAGAACGAGATGAGGACGATTTTAAACGATTTGGTGTTATTCTTATTGAGAGCCACTATACTTGCGAACCTAACCGCGGTGCATCTTTAATGTTTCGCAAACTATAGCTGCACTCGAGCCATTCACGCACGCGCGAGTATTCGTCCTAACCTATCTATTAATCTAGCACTTTCCTGAACTTGTGGGGATGTTATGGGAACGAATCAAATTTCGTCAAAATACATGCGTGAGCTGAGACCCTTCCCGTCTACATACATGCACGTACTTAACTCTCAACAGTTCGCTCCCTTGACGATCAACTGTATAACCTCGAACCCACGGTTACTTTGTTTCTCTTCAGACGACATTAAAATGATTTATTAAATATTATTTTTCTTACTAGATTATCCTTAGAAAGATTACAGCTTAAAGTATGGCACTATAAGTATAACAAAATTAACATCTTTGTGCGTTCAAAGTGCCAGGAAGTGAAGCTATGCCCCTGATTTTTTCCGACCACGTTGTTTCGGGTAGTGGTTTCAATTGAGAATATCTTGAAAAAATGAGTGATTCCGAGTCTGAAGTCAACAGTTTATACTCAGAGGATGCGTCTTGTAATTTCTGATGTGGATATTGAGGGGGGGAGATGACTGAAGCTGAGAATATTTCACCAAATAGAACATCGAGTGACCGGCGTGACGCTAAAATGTAAGTCGAGTCTTTGTTCACTTCTTACTGACACAGCATAATCCTCAAATGGAAGATCGACTGCTCAGATGTTATCCTGTATACATTTCTAAAACTCTGAATGCTTTTAATTATTCATTTTATTTTTATTTTTGTTCGGCACGTGATTCAAACCAACACGCTGGGGGAGGAAACTGTGGGTTCTTGCTGATTCTAAGAATGGGTACACATAGGACTTTGAATTTTACACAGGAAAGGGGGGTAAAGTCTCCACAAATGGTTTTGCATATGATGTCATGAGGTTTTGCAGAAGTCTTAGCAAGGAAGGCTATAGAGTGTAGTTTGATAACTTTTACACTGGTGTCCAGCTGATGAAGGACTTGTTGACATCCGGCACAGAGTGTTGTGGGACTATCTTACCAACTAGAAAACAGGTTTCTTCTGAACTAAAAGACAAAAGTATTTTCTAAAGGTCCCAGGGGTCAGGTGGAAAAGAGAAGGAAACTTTTTATTCCTGCAGTAACTAGACAAACCAGTAACATTTCTATCAGCAGTGCAGTGCACCCAAAGGCTAATGTCAGTTTACAAGCAAAGCCACAGACCAAAGTAAATTGACAGTATAGACGAATTCCTGTGTGACAACCCACAGCAGTAAATAGGTATAACAAATTTATGGCAGGAGTAGACAGAAGCGACCAACTCATAGGTAGATATGAGACTCTCAGGAAAACAAATAAGTGGTGGAAGACTTTATTCTATCACTTTTTAGATGTTGCACGAGTAAACAGCTATATTCTCTTTATGTACTGGATGGAGAAAAATATCTCGGGTATTTTTAAAGAAAACATAATAAAATTAGGATGTGTTATGTAGAGTTGCATGGGCATTAAGAATATGGTATCAAAACTGGCATATGCCAGGGAATAAAAAAGGTTTTCTTTGTGACTTTACAGATTTACTTTTTTGAGGTATTGCGTATACTTTTCCTTTGTCATTTTATTTAAAAAAATTCATTGCTAGTTCTCAGTATGTCTTTTTCTGTGTATTATTTTAAAAGTACATTCATTTTCCTTTATTTTGATATATAAAGAGCTCAGGTTTATCATACTTTTTATCTTCAAAATCAATCATTTGCAGCAAATAATCCCCCTTGGAACCACGAACTGATAAAGTCCCGCAGCAGATCCAAAAGGCAAGGTCGATCCTGCTGCCGAAAGGGACTTCCGGCCTAGATTTCATAGGTAACTGGCGACCCATTACAGTAGGCAGCGCTCTGCTCCGCCTGTACGGAAAAGTGCTGGCCAGGCATTTGTCAACCTCCATCCCTCACAGAGAGGAGTCATCACAGCGCCAAGATGTGAGCAAAACGCCTTGCTTCTAGACAGCATTTTACGGCAGGCATGGAGCCAGGGACAGGACATCGGCATGGCGTTCCTGGACCTGGTCAAAGCATTCGACACAGTCTCGCATCAGCACATCAACGCTGGCATTGGAGCGAATAGGAGTTCCCGATGTCGCGAAGAGGGTGATCCAGGACGTGTAGGGCGTCTCTGCAGTGGTGGGGACTAAAACAGGCCGAACCGCGGCCATCGGCATCTCCAGAGGCGTCAAACAAGGTTGCCCACTGAGTCCTGTGCTCTTCAGCATTGTGATGGACCCACTCTTCTGCCAGCTGAGCTTGGTTGATGTACCATACACTGCAGGTAACAACAGGCCTGCATAGCTGGGCTTTGCAGATGACACAACCGACCTGTCTGGGTCTGACGCAGGCATGAGTTCAGACCTTAGCGGCGTCGAAACGTTCTGTAGGCACACAGGCATGCTCCTTAACGCCCCAAAAGAATGCATGCTTCTTCCGGCGAGGACAGGGCCGAACGTTCGTGCTGAACAATGTGCACCAATACCAGGTGGACGGAGAATGGATCCCCTGGATCCAGCCCGAGGATATAACACCCTACCTCGGCAGTAAATTCAGGGCATGGTGGATGCCTCACCGCTGGAAAAGGCCAACGAATGGAGGGGGAGGGGGGGCTAAAATCCCACAAGCACACGCAAGCGCGCTCTCGCACATGCACAGTCTCTCTCTCTCTCTCTCTCTCTCTCTCACACACACACATACACACACGGCGAACCGAAGATGACTAAAACAGATGGAGATATCTCAGTTCGGACTTAACTCCTTATGTAAAAGAACGGAAGTTAATAGGTTTGTATGAGAAACGTCTTAATGCCATGGCGGATGTGGACTAATGGGAACTCAGTACGTATATTATCAGTTCTTATGGTGCTTTTTATGAAAATCTCTGAAGCTCAACACTACTTTGCATGAAGGAAAACTTTAAAGAAACTTTTAGAAAAGCTAATTAACCCTGAGATGTACACAGAAAGACCAGGATAGTGGGACTTTGAAGGAATGTAAGGAGTCATACCATCAACAACATGGACTTTACAGTGGTAAACATTGTAAAAATTATTTACATTTTTGTCTGCCTCTCCTTCCAGATAATTTCCCGTACATGCAGATTTCCACACATCATTTGCACTCCCCCAGTCGTCAGTGAAAACAAAATCGTGTGCTGATCGTTTGTTGTGTACAGAAACAAAGTTTATGTCTGCAGTAAGTGATAAAACTGTATCTTGGTAACATTTAATGCTGGTTGCCTTTTTAAATCACAACTTCAATGACATTTATCAAATGTTTGGTCCAGTTTAGGTTCTAGGGCTTCGTTCTTATACATTAAAAAAAATCATCATAGCTTACCTCTAGCGGAGTAATAGGTATGTGAAATGTTTGTCACAAAGACCCGGTCTGTGAGTGTCTGTCTGTCTTTCTAACTATTCCCATCTGCCCTTCTCATTCCCTCCCTTCCATTCCTTTCTTTCACCGCTTTTCACTTCTGTACTTTCTTTTTCATTATTACCTTCCTAGGTTTTGCTTTTAATTGTTCATTCCTTTCTTTTTTAACTTCCTGTCTTTTATCTCTTACCTTTCCTTTTTTTTCTTCTTCTTTCCTTCCCCCTCTCGCCCTCTCCTTCCCCCCCCCCCTCCCGTAATGGGATATCGTCTTGCAGGTTACTGATTATGATGGGATGTATGCAGACACCTGACGCGGACATTTTTTAAGCCAGGCAAATATCTCAGTGGCAGCGTGGTTGTCTAACCCTTGTCACTGGTTCCGGCGGCAGCATGGAACTACTGGCGATGAGTGGTGCTGGTGGCGGTGGACTCATGGACGGAAACATGAGAAGGATGGGGGAGGGAGGAGGACGAAGGAAGACATGCTGACTTGCCACTTCCCGCACTGTACAGCCCAGCTTACTGTTAATAGTAATACTAATTACACAGCGCTAGCGATAATAATAATCTAATATTTATAAAGCGCCTATCTTTCAGCTAGGCGCTGATAGATAAAGTACAAAACATGCACACACGCGCAAATACATTAGCCAAAATAAAGAATAGAGGTACGTTTTGAGGTTGGATTTGAAGGATGAGCAGGAAGGAGAGTGATGTGAGAGGGCGGGTAGTTCCAAAGTTGAGGGCCGTAGACAGAAACAGCGGAGGCCATGCGACTTGGGTTTGAAGCTTTTTTGTTGGAAAAGACGTGAATCGGAGGAAGAGCGAAGTGGACGAGATGGAGCGTATAGAGAAATCAGATCAGACAAGGAGAATGGGGCGGCTGCTGTCACAATGTTGTACCAGATGGAGTGTAAGGAGAAATCAGATCAGACAAGTAGGGTGGGGCGGTTGCTGTCAGAATGTTGTAACAGATGCACGCGGTTTTGTACTTGATTCGCTCAGAGACAGGAAGCCAGCGGAGTAGGGTCACGGTAGCGCGCTTTAAGAATAATGCGCGCTGCCGAGTTCGGAACTTTCCGGAGGGGTCGGAGAATAGTATCCGGAAAGCCGATGACAACAGAACTTGATTCACGGACAGCCAGCAAGGCTGAGCAAACACGCTTTTTAATGATGTAAATACTCTTTAATGTTTTTAATGATTTACGTATTTTTAAAACTTTTACCTATTTTAATCTGCTGCGAGCTCTAATCAAGAACCAGTGGCCAGAAAGGTTTCATAAAAGAGTGTACTGTAGACATGACTTCGAAACTCTTAGAATATTTGTAATTTCATACTATATCGAACACTAACGATAACAATTCATTAGAAAATAATATCAGTCCCATGAAAACAGATTTTGTCCACTGACCCTGGCGATTTCGGCGTCTGGCCATTCTGCTTCTGGCCGTTGGTCGAGGCCCACAACAAGGTTAAAGCTGTCAGGAACGACGAGGTCACCGCGGTCCTCATGACATCTACTGGATGACGGTGCTGAAACAATCGGGTTGCAACATGAAATCCAAGCAAACATGCACAGACACAAGGCTACGATTATATATATATATATATTTTGCCCCTCGTCACATTTTCTGAGTACAAGCTTTGCCTGTTTTGATGTTAGTGAGACAGACCGACCCTCAGGTTCAGTTTGTGTTTAGGCGTTTACGTACAACTGAACTCGATGTATTTTCCACAGTGGTGAGGGGCCTGGTGATGTTGTGTAAGTCCGTGTTAAACTTCGTCCAATGGATTGTTTGAGGGTGTGTGTGTGTGTGAAGACTTGCTAACTTCGTGCATCAGGGTATGTCTCTGGCTATATTCTCATTCTGTGCAGTGAGCCGGTTCCTTAGTGCTGCTTTTGTCTCAGAAACCAACTGTGTGATACAATTTGGCCAGATAAAACTGTACTAAATATGTTTAGTGTTTTACAGAACTCTCAGCTATGTTGTTAGCAATATGAGTAGGATGTGTTTGATATGTGATTCAGTTCCTTGTAAAAACGTCCCAAAGCAGATACAACTGATCGTACGTCAAAGGCAGCAGACCATCTTTGCTTTACTGCTGTTGTTTAGACACGGAACCGCTTTCCGTGTGCCTGGCAGGGCCAGGATATTAGATTCAGCAAAAGGTTGCAGAGTCTTCAAATGTGTGCGTGGTTTGCACGACAGGCCCAAGTGGTATGCATAAGCAGTCGCGAAGAACCAATGCAACTGCGTTCCCTCAGGACTTTGTCCAATGTCGGTGAAAATTCTTTTTTTTAACAAGGTTCTCCCCTCCCGTGATTTTAATAAAAATATGGGTCTATAAAGAATATTCAATCTACTCACAAAACGTTCATTATATTTTATTGCAAATTGCTGAATTAGTTCTTATGACTGCTTTCACATGACTTAGCTGATCCATGTATTACAGCACAAAGCCGGTCGCTAGATTGAGATACAGGAAAACAGTCAAAAGAACTATGCCAACTGTCTGCAGCTAAACATTAAATTCTGTGTTGACTCCAACTTAACGGTAAAACAGTCTCGTTCAGACACAGCGTGCGGTCAATGTCTCGATCGAAATCAGCGGAAATCTATGCTATCAACAGGTTGAACCAATAACTTCAGACTATTTCTTGGGCGTAGCGTAACCGCATGAGAATGGGATAAGGCTCTGAAGATAGAAAAACACAGATGTAAGCCATTAGTAGATAATCTAGGAATAGTTACGCAACTTGGCATTCTCTTGTGCGCCTGAGATGTCAAGATCACGGAGAAAGGCGTTCTGAAAAGGTGAATTATTTCAAGCCTTCTGGCAAAAAGATCTCGGAGGGATGATGTCAGGTGCAGACTGGATGGGGAAAATATTCCTTTGTGATATAACATGCCGTATTTCTCCGTACTCATGTCTGCTTGGATCACGTGACTGGAGAAATGGCGGCAAACGTGGAGACGTCAGTTTCACGCTTGTCACCGCTGGCTATGGTAGCGGTAATGTTTGTCAAACCTAGACCAGAGAGAGAATTAAATGAGAGAAAGTGTGTGTAGACACACATCTTCTCTTCAATCTCATCAAATTTCACTGTAAAGCGTTATTTCCGACGCATCCTAGTTGTTCTTTCAGAGTTCTATCTCCATCCTGGAATAAAGTAAATAAAGTTTGTAGGCTGCATGGATTCTTTTCTGTTTCTTGTCTTGGTTTTGAAGGCTTTATTTTTAGTGCTAAACAGTTTTGATAACGACATTGAGCGGCTGAGATGTTATCTTCCAACATTCTGACGAATGCAACCGTCTTGAAAGTGTAATTAGCTTTCTTATGTAAGTGGGGTTGTAATAGAGAGTCTGGGCTGAGTGGGGTGGGGCGGGGGAGTCTGAGTGGGGTGGGGTGGGGGAGTTTCACAGTTAAGAACACGAAAGTAAAAAGGCTGATTCATAGATTATGAAAACGGAAAAGGAGAGGTATGGAAATCATTGTATCCTCTTTGTGGATTCGCCATTCTTTTGCATTTTGAAAAAATCTAAACAGAAAAACATGGTCGACATTAGTCTACACCTAATTACCGCATTGAAATCCTGGTTAAAACCTATGTATTTGATGCTTTAAAAATATTTTATTGTATTTAGATTGCACACACTTGAATTTTTAAAGTTTTACTTTCTGGCGAAGTCTGCAGTACTTGCTCGCGCATTCAGATAATCTCTACATCATGCCAAAAAGATAATCGCGGAGACGAGCTTACTTTTTAGGATATTAGTGTCTCTTAACATCCCCATTTGCGTTCACCAGAAGAAAAAACATTACAAGAGAAATAACAGAAGCAAAGAAAAAGACGAACAGAAAGTTGACATGGGATCGTTAGGCTCTTCTGAAAGTCATATTTTCGGTCCGCAGTTTGAGAGAACGATCGCCTGCGCCAGAGACTGGCTTCTTGGCAGCCGCTGCAGAACGTGTTATTACTCAGATCCTCTATCGCAGCTTCACGCCTGTCACAGAGACTACTCAAAGCTGCGCATCCAGACTGGGAGGGTGAGGGTGGAGAGTAAGTTGCCTCGGGCACATAAACCTTTTCCAGCTGGCAGAAAGAAGCGTGCACATTTTTCAGAGAATAACTTGTAAGTGTGATCAACATTGCTTTGCGCAATGCCCAACGGAGCTTTCACACTTAAAAACATGGACTGGGAAAAAAACCCGTGAAAATATTTAGTTTAACGACTTGTGTGTATCGATGTTTCGTCTGGAGATGAAACTCTCGCTACTAACTTCAAAAGGCAGCATCCAAAATGTAAATGTACAAAATACAATAATCCTTATTTGGGTTGTTTTTGTTACATTTTACACACATATTGAAAAAAATTGTAAACGTGCAAGAACGTGAAATTAGCAGCTGCGCAGATGCACGTGCTCTATTCTTCGCTCTCTCTCTCTCTCTCTCCTTTCACTGTTCGTTTTCTCTGTCTCCGTCTCTCTCTCGCAAGCGCGCGTGCCTGGATGCACGAACTGTTCCAGTAGTTAATGTTCGTTAGATATAATATTAATTGAAAAGAACAAATTACAAATTAATCGAAATATGGATGTTTTTATGGACTGAAATATTCACCAAGCTGATGTGTACAGTGATATGGTCAGCGCGGGCCGCTGGGCGACATTGTAATGTTAGAAGGATGACCACAGACGACGTCTGCACAATGTTTGACCCCAAGGCTCACACGTGGCTGCATCCCTCGACCATCACTAATCCATTGGCCTATTCACAGAACTGTCAAAACCCCTTACGTTGAATGGAAATTTACTGCAGAAATGATTTTTTAAAATAAAAAATATCGGTTTGAAAATAATTGACATACGACTTTCATACTTTTATGTTTTCATTCAGTAAATATCCGTCATACTGAAGCTAGAGGACCTTTATATAGAAAGGCCACTTTGTAAAAGAAATCGCCTAGTCTTGCCACAAGAACTAGATAGAATTTTCGCTAGATTGTTAGTGCTGTTATCGAAAGTTGTCTCCCTGTAAGCAAGCTCTTGGAGAAAACAGGAAAACCAGCGCCCTCAAGCTAACGGAAATCCTTTGAAGTGATTGTAGAAGAAGTAGACATCTGGCATAAAAACTTTTTATTCTTAGGAGGAAAGAAAAAAAACCCTAGATCGTTTGACCTTTGAAATGCGGTTCTAACCATCCTTATCGTTACTTCTTCAATATGTTTTTGGGATGTTTCTAGCCTGCTGTTTCCCTCCTGTCTTGACGAGTATCACGCCCAGCAAGTACTGAGAGAAGGCGAGACGAGGAAAATACCAAAGGCTAAGACAAGGAATCCCTGTTTGTTCTGCCTTTCGTGAAGGATTTTTTAATATTGACGTAACGATACATTCACATATTTGTATTTTGTTTACACGTTCTGCTCTTCTGGAACGCTCATTTACTGCTGTCGCCGCTTAATCCTGCCGTCTGCTACAAGACCTCCGACTGCAACGAAAATATTTTCCTCAATGCAGCTGAAGCGATGTGCTGTGTCTGCCCAGAAGAGGGGATCCAGTTTTAACGGAATTTATAGCATTTCTGTTATTTCTGTTCGAATCTATTTAGAATAGCAGTATTATTTTGTCTGTTCATGTAAATGTATATATGAGATGAAAATAACTTTAAAAAAATGTTTGTTGGGGAGTTGAATAAGTTGTTTACCAATGTTTTCATTCGACTTGGTCGCACTTTGTACAACCCTAGTCCTAGTCATACATTTTCATACATTCATCGATGTATCATGCACATTAAAATAAACTATTGCTGTCCGAAGCTTTTTACCCGAAAGGTGGTTGACAAGTGCACAACTCCGACTCGCGGCAAGCATGGCGAGTGTCACAGATCGCTTTTTTTCCACTTAGCCAGTCTTTTAGACCCATTCATACACTGAGCTACAACACAAGTGTACGCCATATTCAGTGTCAATTCGTTGTTTGGTCAAGGAACAACCACAAATCGTTTCCCTGCCAACCATGTGTTCTGCTACCCAGCTCGAAAACAGTAGCCAGCCAATCAGATTCATCGAAAGTGAGCACGTGACTATCTTCTTTGGGCCATGTAACCTCAGAACTCCCAAGTCGTCTATTGTCATTTTACGGACAAAATGCTCTAACGCTCACCCTCGTGTCGCACAGACCTGAAACTCGCGTTAAGAACAACCGCATCCCCAAAAGTCTAGTAAAGAAAGTTCGGGGCTGTGACGAAAAACGTGTTTTTGAAGGAAACGTCTGCTCGTGATTCCTTGATTTGTCCACTGTCAATTCATCCACACGGTATTTTCCTAACAATGCTATTTCCAGAAAAGTTGTTGATAATAACCGTATAGCTTAAATCAGCTAAAATCAGGCTGGCTCTGGTCTACACACTCTCGTTTCTGTGTTTTTGTCTGTATGAACTTGCCGACAGGCCCCACTCCTCGCCCTTCGATCTTCCAATGTGATCTGTCGCGCGGTTTCTGGGCTTTGCTCTCAATGAAATACCGCCGTCTGACAAAGGCTAGCGGCAACATCGCGAGGGTGAGAGTCTACAACCAAGGGATGTCACGGCTGTCGGAAACGTTACTTGGCACCCCCCCCCCCCCCCACCCAAATATTTTTTCTGTTGGCGAATGACATCTCTTGTAACGCTTTCCCTTCCTGCAGGATGCTGTCAACGGCTCGATCTCGATACCCGGTTTTTTTTCCTCTTTTCTCTTTCTCAGTGAGAAAGCTTTATTTTGAGGTGCTGGTGAGAGGGGAAAGAGAGAGGCACCACTTGGGTCCCAAATTTATGATTTTCACAAACATCTCGCATCACACAGGCGATATCATCTGAAAATCTGCTGGAATTCCAATCCAAAGCCAAAATTTTTATATCTGGCCCTGCAGAAATTTCAGATACAAGGAGCGTATATCTACTTTTTGTCTTAACTCTGTTCTTGGCCGCTTTAAGAGTTCGGGTACCATTTTAGCCAGTGGGTTGCCTGGCTCGGTCCCCAATCTCTGAATCCGAAACTCTGACCGGTTGAGATAAAGTGATAAGAAAAAACCCCAGTCTGGCTTCATCATAGATATTTCTTGCATCCCTTCTCAGAATTTTTGCGCTTATGGTTACTGGCTTTGCCGGTTAAGAACATCTTTAAAGCAAGATGTGGATTTTTTTTGTTTCTTCGCCATCTGTTCTATACCGACGTTAATTTTATTTTCTTGGTGTACATCCGTGCGTCTTTCTTCTTAGGTATAGTTATGCATGCGTGATCAAGCATACCTGATTTTCTTCTCGAACTATTTTTACATCGTCCAATAATATGTGCAATTGTTTTTCTCCCTGTATAATACTTTCTGTATAATTTCTCCCTGTATGATGTCTACGTATGTGATTTCTCCCGGTATGATGTGTACGCGTGTAATTTCTCCCTGTATAAGGTGTACATATGTAATTTCTCCTTGCATAATGTGTACGTATCTATTTCTCCCTGTATAATGTGTACGCATGTAATGTCTCCGTGTATAATGGGTACGTATGTAATTTCTCTTTATACTGTGTGATGTGTAATGTCTCCCTGTATAATGTGGACGTATGTAATGTCTCCCTGTACAAGGCCCAAGTTTATCCCAAACAGCACTGTTACGTGTGTTTAATACGGATCTATTCTTTCGAGCCCAGATCACATTTGAGCGAAAACCTGCTAGCTACCTGCATTTCCACTCACCACCCACCCCCGAGAAATAAATTAATCTCTGATGTCCTAAACGTCCTACATGCATGAGGAGGGCATAGACAAAAATTGAGATCAGATGACTATAAAAGAAAACAACTGGTTTTTCTAATAAAAACAAACAAGAATGCTTTGTGGGTTTTTTTCGAGTTCACGGAAATTGATTTAATTTGTGAATGCCAAACTATGTAAGCTGATGGTCTTTGTTTTTTCCTTGAGGATTTTTATTTTGTTTTCGCTTTTGTTTTGTTTTATTTTGTTTTGAATGGATGGTACGAACGAGGTCCTGTTCAGGATCAAAATTACCTTCTCCGCACAGCCCACAGCAGTTTCAAGTTGGGGTGGTGGTGGGGAGTTAGGTTGGGAGGAGAGGGAGGTGGAAATGCCGTTAACATCAGCAGCATACTTACGGTGACGTACTCCTGTGCAGCATCTACCTCCATCCCCTTTCCCGCTTCCCTTCCCCTTGTTTTATCTGGACTCACTGCAGCATTTGAAGGGGATTTTTACGTCACTGATGCATAAGGCCGTTTGTTGGCACCAGCGCGTATGACGCAACAGACTTGTTCTCGAGAGTCGTCTCCCTGAACACCGCTGGGCGTGTCAGGCTTTTGATGAAGGTTTTTATCTGAGCGATATGCAAGTTTGCTGTCGCCATTCTTCATCCCAAACTCTATGCTTTTACACTGTTTGTTGATCCACTCTTATTTCGCTCTACTTTATCTTCTGACAAATGAGGCGATTTGTCTGACTCGTGGGCTCCTTTTCAAACTGGAATGTTTTCTGATCTGGAGGCTTCTTGCTTCACAGAGATCAAGAGTGCCATTGCTGATCCATGGCTGCATCCTCTTCCTCTTGAATCCCACTACATCTTTGGTAGTAGGTACGATTGCCTCTTTGAACCGCTTTCTTTTTCGTCTAAGCTGCTGTCCAAGAGGTTAAGAGATCAAACTTGCCTCCTAGCTGAGTTTGGAAGAGAGATGCACCTGCTGGGTCTTTCAGTTTTTTTTAAACTCTAATTCGGGGCTGTGTGGCGTAAAACGCCCTCCTTAATTTTAGGCTCACGTAAACTGGTGCCAACAAATGCCATTTGCATGAGTGAATAAAAATATCCTTCAAATTCTACACCAGACCAAAATAGAACAGGTACATTGTGATTAAGAACAGTTATTGGCACAGATATCAGCAGTCCTAAACAGAGGCAGGGATCATTCTTAGAGTCGGTCATCGGTCATTGACGCATAAAACTTCAATTTTGACCGATAGATTTTGCAGCCAGGAGGTCGTCATATGACCGATAGATTTGTGTCAAAGAAGTCAATAACTTCAAAAAAATTTTTCGTTTGCCATCATCGTATTCAACCTTGACCTCGTATCGTAACTGAAGTAAAAAGTTGTATCTGCCGAAACGAATGACGAAAAGAAGTAATGGGATTTAACTGTCAGTATTGCATGCCGAGTAAAGCTGTTCCGATCCAGTTTTTTGAAGACCTGACCAATTTCCCACGTGCTCTTATGACTACTTTGCTAGTAAACGAGACAGGTTCGTCCCGAGAATCTTTTCTTAGTCTTTCGACAAAGAATCGCGTGTAAAACCAGCCAT
>SMGT01000002.1:565144-596453 GCA_004794575.1 Lanistes nyassanus | reverse complement strand
GAGATAGTTATATGAAAACCATAAGCAATATAGTGATATAGTTATATGAAAACCATAAGTAATACCGTGAGATAGTTATATGAAAACCATAAGTAATACAGTGAGATAGTTATATGAAAACCATAAGCAATATAGTTAGATGGTTATATGAAAACCCTGAGTAATACAGTGATAACGCTTTTTTTCGACCAATATGCCGTCCTCTTAATGGCGGTCGTGTAGAGCGAGCACGAGAACAAGAGAAAAGTAAGCTCCCGTGTGGCGATACTGCATTTGTTTGTCATTTGTGACGATACCAAGTATCAGACCATAAAATATTTCCTGTTTACCTTAGGAAACTTTCAAAGCGTCAGTTTTTTTATCAACAGAACGTGATCACGGCTGACTTCCTAATGATACATTTAAGTTGCTATACGGCATGCTGATCACCACAGGCCTAGTGACACTGAAAAAAAAATCAAACCCAGCTTCACGCTGAGGACCGGAAGATAAGGAGAAGATGGATTAATAATGATTAGTAGAGATTATTGGGTTCGGTTAAACAAAATTCTATGGAATTTCTCTCTAGACAATGCTTTTCGTTCATATTTCGAAACTAGCATTCGGTAAGATCTGTGCATATTTCTCTCTTTCGCTAGCTCTCGCTCTCCCCCTGCCTCCTCTCCCAGTCGCGCTCTTGAGAGGGAGGGGTTTATGGAGGAAGGAAAAGGATCAAGCCATCTGAAGTGCATCTTGGGATGGGCTTATAAAATGATGGGACGTTACGTCTCTGAACGTCAGAAAGGGATTTCATCTGAAAGAGGTCTGATAGCCACGAAATGCTCTTTTCTTTGAAAGTAAACGAAATGTATGCAGGTCACTAAGCAGCGCAAATAAAGGTCGTATTTCAGTGAACTCAATCCTCCTAACACGCTAATGAGAGATATCAAGGTCTTTGGTACAACAAGCAACTGGATATAATGAGTGCGGGGGTGGGGCGGGAGCCCAAAGCAAATTCTTGTATGACTGTATTCGCTACATTTCACAAATTCAAAGAATTATTTAGTCTGTAAATAAGTTGCACTTTTGCACTTTGGGGTGTATGGCTATGATATAATCTCTCCCTCCTCTCGTATACCCTGCATCTCCTAAAACAATAAATTTCCCGAATGCACAGACGGCACAAACAAGAGGGGTCTGATGAGTGAACAACAAACGGGCGTTTCTTTGGAAATCTGCCAAACCACACCTAGTCTCTTTTGCTCCTTATATACTAGCAGGGACACTCCAACCGCCACACAGCAACTGTATTATAAATTGAGCCGCACTGCAGTTCTTGTGAATATAAACTGTTCCTCGTCGGGGGACTGGGAAGGCGGCATGATACCACCCCCTACTGCTACGACCTGGGATGACAGCAGTTGTTATCTGCTGAAACTATAACCTGAGGCGAGTTTCATAGCCCACGGTCGGCTTGCATTAGCGTTTATATTTGCATTCCGGTCATAAAGAGTGGTCGTAAGGCTCATTCGTCCTGTGTATTTTATGTGCGTCTTTACGTATGAAGAGGAGATAAGAACGCTCATGCAAGACAGACCTAGATCGCCAGCAGCACGTGATCGATCACAGGGACTCTCATATCATATGTAGTTTCACGGGCGCTCCTCGCAATTGTAAAACGTGCCGCTGACGAAGAAAGCAGGTAAACAAAGCATTTGAAAAAGATTAAAACAAGCAGAGAGAAATGCAAAAATGGTAATTGGTGCATGGACTCTGCCGGTGCACACCCTAGAAAAAAAGGTAAAACAATGTCATATTGTTTACTTTAGGAAAACACACAACGCTTGTCGCTCAAGCAAGGGAAGTAACGCCGTAACTGTAACAAATGCAGCCCGCTTCGTCACGAAATTAATACATACTACATTTTCGTTACTGATATAAAAGCTTTCTCTGTTCTCCGAAACTGCACATTCGGGTAATCAGACTTCTCATTCCTTCTTCTCTTCTGGCCACCAATTTTTTTCTATTACGTCTGCCGCATTGAGTAATTTGAAACATCCACATTTACGTCTGTCCCATTAGATAATTCAAAACGCTCACCTCTAAGTCTGTTCCCTTAAGTAATTCAAAACACTCACCTCTTTGTAAGTTTTCGGAGAGGGTGCGACCTAGGAATAATTCCTCTTATTGTCACAAGACACTTGCTTCTCACATTATCCCTCCTGAAAGTATCCTCCGGCGCTTCTGACAGGAAGTGTCATCATTCGTCTATCCCGTCTCACATCAAGGAAGCACTGTGATCTCGTCTTTCGCCGTTCAGACTGCGATTTCACAAGATGTGAAGAAGCGTGTAGATGCTGCACGACAGATGTGAATGGGAGAGCGACAGTGTGGCTGAAACTATCGCCTTTTCAATGTTATCTAACCAGCTTCTAGGAAACACTTGTGAATTTTCTTCCCTCTGAAAAAAAAGTCCCAGAAAACAGGAAGTTTGTTTGACAATCTCACATTGAATGCGGACGATGGTGACTGGAGAGCCGTTTTATGCTTGGCCTAGCCACGAATGACCCCTGTGTGAGTATCCCCCCATGAAAAGAGTCTGGTCTCCCCGCAAAGCGGTGACAACGTGACGTGAACAAGGGGCGTACTCCAGCCATCCTCCGGTCTGCGAGTAGGCGCGGGGTGTTCCTGCGTAGAAGCGCTGCCGGGGTGGAGAACGGCAAGTCAAGTGGAGGGCCAACGCCGATTCGAGATTCGGACTATTGCGCAAGTCAGACGTTCGGGACTGCGCCTGTGTGTGCATGTACAAATGTAAGAACATGGGTCTATAAATAGCCTCCTTAACCTTCCTTTATAAATCATGTCGCCCTTAACTTTTTTACACCGACCGTTCAAATTTCATTGCATATATTCACATGCATAAGATTAGTTCGTTCTGCATTTTAATTGTTGCCAGTATCTTTGTAAACTAAACTATTGTATTTTTTTTAAAAAATTCAGAGTAGGTTAGCCCAGAGGTTGGACGAAATGGATGCAAACACCCGTCATTCTTCTACTTGAGAGAGAGAGAGAGAGACAAAGGGAGGGAGGTATGCGTCTATCCTAAATCTGCTACTAACATGTATATAATATTCTACTAACATGTATATAATATTCTCCTTCTATTTAGTCTCCCCCACGTGTGTTTTTGTCAGTGTGTGCGCGTCAGCTACCCTGCGTTTGTCCATGTGTATGGGCGCGAGTCTGTGTGTCAGTTAACCTGTCCTGCTTGTCCATCCACCCACCTCTCTCTCCTCCCTCCCTACCATCACCAATCAGATGATAAAGGCGTTGCAATGGCAGAGGAAGACACTGATCCCATCTTCTGCTTAAGAAAATCCAGCGGAACGCTGCTCGCAGCAAGCTTCTGTGCTGTTTCCCATTCAACGTTGTTTATATTCCGCACACGTCTGTGGTTCACAGAAGCGTAACAGGAAGCGTTTTTGCGTCTTCCCCCCCCCCCCCCACCATTTCGATTTTCGCTCTTTATCCCAAAACAGAAAAGGAGAGCGAAAGGAAATCTCGGTTTTCCTGCGGTGTCGAGCGACTGCATTTATTGTAATTATACCAGACAGAACTCTCCGATGTATTGTTACTGTTAGATCAAATCATGCGTACACCTTGTGACAGAATTGTTTCCATTATTTACTCATTTATATGCTTTTTATATCAACTTTTGTTCTCTTACTCTGCACCTCCATTTTTCGCTTGTCTTATTCACATCACCCTATACAGTGACCGAAATGTGTGTTCACCCAAGGAAAGGCGCTAATCGCGTACCAGTGCCAACACACACACACACACAATCGTAGACAAGCTAACATTGTTCCATCAAAAGCCACCTGCGTGCATGCAGGCCGAATTGCGCTTGAGCACAAAAGCAAGACACATAGCTTTATTCCACCATCTTTCCCGCAGACCTCCAAAGAAGAACGCCAGGAATGAAAACAGTTGGCTCAGTATCGTCACAAAAGCTCTGAACTTTTGAGGAAACGCTAGATCAAACCGCAGGCGTAACAGACCACAGACAAGACAATTGTTAACACATTTTCTGGTAAAGTTTGAACAGTACTTCGAGGGGAAGGCTGTCTAGTCTTTCTAGAAAATCAAACGACACGGCGGAAAGCTTCAGTGAAAGCCATGTTAGGAGCGGAGGCCATACGCCGTGCTATTTGCTGTTATATATTTTCATGTAAGCTTAACACAGACTGAGATTACTGTACGCTCGCCAGCACAAACGCTAAAGACGACAACGTGAGCTGAACAAGAAAAGGACGGGGAAGGGGGTGCTGGGCGTGCATTCACGCGGGAACGAGGCGCCCATTGAAAGGTTTCCGCTTTTGGGTGCGTGTGTAGTCACCCAACTTCTGGCAAAATTATCTGCCGCTCTTGGTGTTGTTCCTTGCAGTTCGTTCTTCGCAAAGGGCATCCATACTGACTGTTCATACAGCAGAGAGATCCTCTTTCTGTTGACATGGAGAGTCTTTGTCTTTGCTCGCCCTTTCCATAGATTTTGTTAGCTTCGACCTTTTCCATGTTCTTGGTTTAAAGTTTTTTCTCTGGACCATGAACTCTCACCCCCCTCCGAGCCTGCATGGATACAAGCGCACGCGCGCTTCCTCGCCACAAAGGCTGGTGGCGCTGCTCCGCCAGTTACCGCTCACACCTCGGCTGGTTGCATGAGCGATCGTATCTCCCCTTCTCGTCATAAAGAGCAGTCGTGAGGCCCGTGCGCCCCGCGTATTTTACATAAGAAGCAAACACGCACCTAAATATTACAGTACACCTGTCTCATTCTTAGTGTTCTGTTCGCTAGTGCACGTGCGTGGGCTCCAACTTTCAGCACTTGCTATTTAGGGCCACAGCTCTACTCGATGGTTAACATTTTCTTTTAGTAATTCACTATTAAAAGAAAAACACCCCATCACTCTCTCTTTGGCATGCTAATTCTTGCTAGAGAATCATAAGAAAACAAATCTGCCAAGATACTTTGGGCAGGTGCTCAGCTGTAGGACAAAAGTTGTGCCACGCCGCTGCATTCCGACAAATGCATGCTGCCCAGTCGTGCAACCACAGACAGCACGTAACGTGCAGGCGAACACTCATACCGTACATTATCCAAACTTCTATCAACTTTCTCGTTCCTCGCTTCATTTGCCAGACTTACTCCAGTGAAAAAGTTGGTCTGTAATGATTATACTGCTTTCATCCGACTTGCTCGTACTTCGTATACCACGCACTACTATCGCGTGGTTAGTGCTGCACCTACCTGCCACCACGAAACGGTCTCCATAGTCCTTTCTCAAACGGCTAAACCGTGAAAAGCACATTTCAGTAAAGTGAACGTGCCTGGCTTCCTGAGATTCGATTATCTTCGCTCCTACGCACACACACAAGCCAAGGCGTTTGCCCGTTAGACCATCATCTACGCCCTAATACCCAAACGTTGCAAACGCGTGGCCAAGTCAAACAAGACCCTAGCGAAGGTGGCGTTGTTTTGAGACTATTTTTAGCAGCTAACGACTGGCTGCGTGAGGGCGGAGGTCTGATAACCAACTGCTCCACTATGAAACGCCCGTTGACCGACCTAAGGCCCGAGGAGGGGTAATGAACAATGACAACTGCGCCTCCACTTCGTCTTAAACGTGATTCCTGCACTTTGCTGTCAGGCTTTTCTCTTTCAACACCTAAGCTGACCAACATGAATATGTGACTTACTAGAGCTTAAATTTTTTATAACAAATTCATGCCTTTAAAATCCATAAGTATATCTCTTCCAAACAGGCACACATAAAATGTCGCCTAGTAATCAGAGCAAATTATCAATACTTACGAGTTAATTTTCCCATTAAAAAATTAATGGGACGCATTTGTTGCACATACATTATTTAAATCCTTAGCAAATGTATGCCCACCGCTTTTCTTTCCTAATCTTTACAGACTTTAGCGACGATGTACAATTTCAAGGTTAAAACCCCCCCCATGAATCTATAAGCTGAAAAGGATTGCTTTTGCTGGGAAACACATGGCTGATGCAAAATGCAGCAACAAAGGCTTTGGAAATAAAAAGATTTAAGATGCAAGAAACAGGCAGAAACCACAAGAATGTGGACAGGATCCCCAGTGACTAGACCTGCAACATTAAGCGAAAATGTGTGCCAGAAACCCAAACCAACAAACCTCTGTACCCCTAAAGATGCAACCGTCCCCACAGTTTTCAAGATAAAAGACTTATCACTCACATGCCCCCACACAAAAACTTGCACGCAGAAAATATTTCAACACAGCACATTTTATTAATGTCTGTTCAGATTTCTAGAAGTCTTGCACGATTGTTGTCTTCTCTGACACGTAGAGGCCATCCAAGAATTTACGGATATCCTTCTTCTTTACAGTGGTGCTCTGCTGGATGAGGGCAGCTGCACACAAAACACCACAAATAAAAGGCAGGCTGGTTATAAGGCTTTGTAATGCTGCACAAGTCAACATAGGCTGTCATGAGGGCAACCGAAGATTCAAAAACATGGAAGGAAAGAGCAACAGGGGAGTAACCAGTGTTTATCAAAACCATAGCAATCTTGACGAACAGAACGCCATTACAATAGAAACCTGATGACAGACAAGATGGAACAGCTAAATAAAAACATTTTAATGCTTGATTTGGGCGCTTATGACGAGTCACCTACAGCTATGACAAGATGTTAAGCACTTGTCCCTAGTGTCACATCCAAATATATGTTGCACGTCAGGTGTTAGATCCAAACTCTAACCCTCTATACTTTGTGTCACCATCACCCAACAGGCTGCAACTGATCACACATCACAGCATAAGCTGCTGATTTACACACAGAGGAGCCTGCTGTAACGTCCTCTGTATGCTACGTCTGCTTCTCATTAAGTTGTAAATTAAAACCCACATATGTATCCATCTGTTATGCCTAGTCATTCATCAGGCTGATACCTGAGTCTTCAAATTAACCAAAATACCAAAGAGACCGAAGTGCTGTTTACAGGTTGTTCCAATGGAAGCATGCAATACCTAGAAGTGCGACTCAATTTGAGAACGGTTGTATGCAGGCATGGGAATTGTCTACTTAAAAAAATCTCTGGCCACAGTTTGGACATGCAGCAAATACAATAACAATATATAATCATAAACAATGCAGTAAATACATTAAAGAAAAGAAAAGAAAAACAATTAAATCCAATCTGCACTTTAAGAATCAAAGTTTATTTTAATATTTAATGGTTTTTTTAAGGATAACCCCAACAAGAAGTACCGACAGCAGTTTTAAACTCAGAGAATGAAAACCCCTTGTGCACAACACTCCTTTACTAATTTTAGGATTCACCACTGCCTGCCTTACAGTCTTATCTACAGTCTGCTGCTTAAAAACCTTATTCTTTGTGACAAGATAATCCACTGGGATAGTTCATCATGCCTGCAACTGACCAGTAATTTCTAAGCTCTTATGCTTTTTAAATGCTTCTAATAACCATTGAGATCCAAAATGCCATGTCAGAAAGCATGAAGCCAAACATTTACTGATTAAACACAAATTTATCCACAACCCTTCTACAGCATTTAAGCTCTTATTTACCTGAACGAGACACAAGCTCAATGTCGTTTCCTTCGATGAGAAATTCATCTTTGTTACCAGAGGCTTTGCAAGTGACACCTTGCAACATCTCGACACGCCGAGTGAATTTTTCTCCAAGAAAATTGCGCACCTCTACAACACTGCCTCCATCAGATATCACAACATTAATGGGGAAGTGGGCATACACTGCACGCATCTTGTACAAGAATCCCTGTTAAAAAGAACAATACAGTTATGCAAGACTCATCGGAAGAGCAGCTAAAGCACATGTTCTAAACAATTTCAATTGGCAGCATTGCTATAGAACCAGACAGACACCATAAAAGGAATAGTAGAATACATGGATGCAACTCTGAGAACTAAAAGATAGAATTTGTGTGGGTGTGAGTGACCAACAATAAATAAAATCTGATTCATCTCTGTTAAAAAGCCATAGCTAGCACCCAGCAAAGCCACAGTTGTTATATCTATTCCTCTTGAGAACACAACACATTAAGGTTTCATGAAAAGAGGTGCAATAAAATATACAAATGTAAAAATATAAGTGGTCGTAGCATTTTGAACTTGTGTGTAGCACTGTACTGAAGGCCTGCTCCACGTTCCTACCTATACTCAAAACAGCAGCTGACAGCTCTGAATAGTGCTGGAAAAATGGGAAAGAAACCTAAGACCCAGAGATAGGCCCTCAAAGCCAGCTCTTTAAACAGGTGCTGCATCCAGATAAATATGTATCTCACGAGCAAAATCCAAAGCCATGACCCCCTTCTATTGACGGCAAGCAGAAGTTACTACCGTTCTATGCACCATTCTTATCGTTCCCCTAGACTTTCTCTGCTTGCTATTAGTGAATGCACATGCATACTTATAAAAAAGTAAATATGCCACATGCTATACAACTTGGGTGCCTGGCACCTATGACACAATAAAAGTATGCTCGTGAGGGAGTTAGCTACGCCCCCACACCCCAGATTTTATGCCCTCAGACAAACAGCGAAGATAATCATGGCAGCTTGCACTATCATGGTTTGCCAGAAGCGCATTTTAAAAACTGTTTAATTCGCTTCAGCAATAAAAACACCTGCAAATTGATTCTGCTGACAGCAGTATGTTCAAAATGTACATTCTTTTAATGTCAAAAATTTTGTTGAAATAATTGCTAATGTGATTGGAAGTCAGGCAAAGTCAAATAAACCACATGTTCTTGACAATTGATTGAGCACGAAAGACTGTCGGACAGACACTGCTCTTGTAAAGCTGGTTAATTATGCAAGATGTTGAACACTTTTCAAGAATAGCACCCTTTGAAGATTTATGGAGTTTTTGCTTTGATGTATCATGATTAAATAGACAATAGCTCCATTCCAATTCCCACAATTTGGATACAGAATTTAACAGTGAATGTACACCAAGAAAATGTTTTTAAAAACGAGTTCTCGATGGCCATAGTAATATTTCTTTTGAAAGTAATCAAGCAAAATCTGACCAAATTCACATTATTGGAACTTGTGGCAGGGTTCATATGGCCGTCAGTTTTCCAAAGGTTGTAAAATAAAAATGAGCAACGCCTTTCGATTTCTGAAGTCTGTCAAAATCTTACAGATTTGCATAGTCTAGTAAAAGTTTGCAACGAAGTTATCGTTATACTGAGAAACTGATATCAGAGAGGCCTGATCCCTAAAGCGGGGGCATTTAACAGGCCTGGTGACCAAGGCTGATGATGGAAACTGATGAAAAGTCAGTCTGATCACCAGACCATTAACAGCAATACTGCTGCTGCTAAGCGCCATCTTCTGATTGTTCTGGGCACCATGAGTCACAGTCCCTGTGTACACTCAGCGTCCAAGTCCATGTGTTTGCCTGAGGGCAAGGAACACCATACTCTCCCAAGGACAGCACAAAAATCACCATTGGCTACCTACGTGTGTCAAGGAAGAACATTCCTTTATTTGTGGACATGAAGCCTGTAAAAACCTATACAAACCCTGATGAACCTATGCTGATGCGATGTGGCAACAGTCACAACTGCTACATGGTCAAGTGGTTAGGATCATGAATGCAACACAAATCTGCATTCTTGCTTAACTGTATATCCTGCACAACATTCCTCCCAGTTCCCTCCCCCCCAAGATCTGGCTAGTTTTAAGTTACCAGGTTGCAAGAAGATTTATGTGAGGCAATTCTCAACAGTTAAGTCTTACCATAGTAACACCTTTCTGCATGTTCTCCACGTGGGAGCAGACGGTGTTGACGGCAGCAAGCTCTTGTCTGTTTCCAAACCACTTCTCTACCTTCAGTGTCTTGGGTGTCACCATCTTAATATCCACAGGCAAGTGATGGAAGTCTCGGATTAGCGTGCCCCGAGGACCTGTGACTGTTACCTTGCGGGCACGAACCTGGATTGTCACTGTGTTAAAAAAAAAGTATTATTACTTTTAAGGCATAACTACATAATCTGGTAAGATATCTTTACGTTCAGAATACGCACGACGAAGCTAAAAATAACGTGGAAGCACACGATCATGATGATAGATAAAATAAACAAGCAATTATTTTAAAGTCTAAAAACCTCTTAAATAATATGAGTTGATGCCAAAGAATTTAAATCGCTTCCCATACCTCCAGATTTTGCCTTGACACTCTGGAAACTGTTAATAGTTTTCATGTTTGCCTAGGAAAGAAAACACCGAAGAAAATTAGTATGGTGACACATATACTTGAAAACATTTAATATCAACCAAAACACGAAAAATGTCTTAAACACATATCAGATTGCTGACAAGAAACTAAAGATTTCATCTATGATAGGTTTAAGAATAAATGACTTGAGATGCGCTTGATATCAACAGATAAACGCACACACAGAAATCATGCACATACCAAGTTCTGGCTAAACACCGGAAAAGGAAGAAATCGTAGTAGGGGAGACAACACTTAGTATTCATTTTACAGTAAACATACTTTGGTCAAACATACTTTACTTTATCTGCCTGAAAAAAGTAGTATCATTTTAAGGGTAATTAAATATCATGGAGTTTGACATTTTAGAGTACATATTTTTCTGCATTTCGTGAAAATTTCGTATATAGTCGCAGGAAAGGACAACTCTTTTATTTTCGTTTCGAAACTACAAATACGCATGCGCACGAAGACCAGAAACGTCTGCTTCCTGTACCTAGAGCATTTGCAACATAACTCTTATTTACTAATACCAGGTACTTTAACTTCGTCTCTGAAAGTTTATTATATAATTGTTCAGGACCAGGTTTAATTTCAGTTTATCCTATGTTTGCATTAGGTTCTGGAGAGCTCAGCTGAATGATTATTCAACGTTCCCTGTGTGGGGCTGGCTTCATTCATTCCAAGTTCTACGTTACTGTAGTACGGCAACGTCATCGCTTTCTGGAAGAGAAAATTATTATGCATAAGGAGATGAGAAGGAAAACTCGGACACCGTTAACTTTTCATAAGAAATGAAATTCTATTTTCAGAGGATATTTTATGTGTCAAGTGTATCTCGGTAGAACGTTTTCGTCAAAGTTAAACTCGCAATCCTCATCATGGTAATACTGGTACAGTGGTAGTGGTAGTGCGTTACCCACTGACATCGACAGTTGAGTTTCATTAGTTTTGAGTAATTAGATTCAAATCAGGCCAAGTATCACAAAACAAGGAAACTTGCTTATTATCTAGCTTGTTTAAACTTCTTTTTTTATATAGTTTTCCCTGTGAACAAGAGGTACTTTTAAAATATAATATTTGCATGTATTTATATTTTATATGTCTATGATTTGTTGACAAGAAAATTTTTGAATGGCTTGGTTACAGAGCAGTTGTCAGAAAATGTCTGGCTTTAATCAGGAAGATGGCTTTTTTCAATCTGGCTACTATGACAACCAGAGCCATGGGCAACAACAGTATTCAGGATACGACTATAGTGGTGCCAGTCAACAGCAGTTTGGGCATGATCAGTAAGAGATTTTTAAATTTTAGCTTTGGTTTTTCTCTTTCATAAACAGGATTCATACAGCTGAAGGTGGAATTGTACTGTGAAAACATATTTGTTGCAAAATACATTGTTTTATTCTGACTGGACAAGAAATAGCACACCGGGTTTTCAGATATAAGTAATGTAGAAATGGTGTGTTAAATTATAAAAACAATTATAAAAATTATTTTAAAAAGTTATAAAAATCATAAAACAAGTATAACAATTATAAAAACAATTATAAAAACAATTATAAAAATTATAAAAACAATTATAAAAATTATAAAAACAATTATAAAAATCATAAAACAAGTATAACAATTATAAAAACAATTATAAAAATTATAAAAACAATTATAAAAATTATAAAAACAATTATAAAAATCATAAAACAAGTATAACAATTATAAAAACAATTATAACAATTATAAAAACAACCGATTTGAATGAGATATTTGTAAAACAATTCGGATGGGGCTTTTGACATCTGCAGTAACTTACTGGAGTCCTAAGGGTTTTTTCTTCAGAAATGTGTACAACATGGTGTAGAGGTTTTTTTTAAATGCACGTGGTAGCCATGTTAACTCACATAAATTATTTCTTTTATTTACTTTTCTTTTTCTTCTGTTCATATTACATTTCTTTTTGCTGTTTTTGCATGTCTGTCTTTGTGTTTTCAATTGTACCGTGAAGGAGGGGTAATGCCCCAAAACATAAACTTTTGAGTATTTTAGTAATTAGCTTGCTTTAGTTTCCTTGTTGACTGCTGAAGAAGTCATTTGTTTAATTTGATCTTGTTTTCATCCTTTAGACAGTTCGGCCAATTTGATTACAGCCAGAGCAGTTATGTGCAAGAACCAGGTTATGGAGGGTCACAGCAAGTATATGGTGGCTCCATTATGACACCGTCTGCAGCCTTCCCAGGCCCACAAGATGGTCGTGGAGGCGATAATTATGACGATGAGCCACCACTAATGGAGGGTGAGTCTCAGTTCTTCAGGATGCTTGTGCTTGGACATGTCAGTTTTGTTTATCCAGATATAGCTGGATATTTATTTTATCTTTGGATAAAAGGTCAAATCAGCTTTAAAAAATGTCAGTTTTTAGAAGACTAGTTGTCACATGGTTCTCTTCCTGGGCTCTTGGCATTCATAGATCTTTGTTTTGCAAGCTTCTATCAAAAGCCTTCAAAGGGCACAGGCATAATTCATGACTGACCAAGAGGGACATTGTCACTCATTTTTGTCCCGAAAACATCTTGCGATTAGCTACAGAAAAAAGTGTAGTTCACTACATACTTTGCTACTTTGCAGAAATTTGTAGCGACTACACTACTCGGTACTTTATTACTGTTGTTGAACTAGTTACCTGTATTCTGCCAAAGTGTCAGAGTTTACAGGTTCAGGTTTGGATGCTTTGACATAAGGGAGAATACTTCTGGCATGTTGCAATAGCCAGATTTTCTCCCTTCTTCAATCTGATGTTAATTCTCTATGGGAAAAGGGAATTCATGATCAATATTTTGAACTACTTATATGGAGCTATTCCTGTGTAATAAGAAGAAGATAAATGCACAGATTTTTTTTAAAGAGATAAAATAGTAATTCTAACACTAACAGGTGAGATTTGATGGGTTGGTTAAAAATGTTAATAAGGCCTGACATAGCTTTAAGGTAATGCAAAACAGAAATGCTAGTTTTTAGCTGAGAGAGACTGATGTATTAAATCAGATTATCATGGTTATGTGAACACAGTCTTTCTCAGTAACTAGTAAATCTGTGGCAGATACAGAATGTTGTTTGGAGGTGCTGGAGTGTATGGGGCACCAAGAAAAATATTTATAGCATCCACAACAGAGTTTAAATAGATTTTTTATTACTTTATATATCGCATCATATACGGTCATACCATACATTTTATATTTAAGCACAGTTAATCATTATAGAAAGCCTACTTATTTTATCTATTATTTCATAACTGGAGTTTGAATTAGAATAATCGTATGTACCCAATAATTGATGGTTGCTATAGATTTAATTCTATGTTTACCAAGAAAATTGTATAGCTATACATTCATGCTGTAATTATATCATGGAAGTGAGTCTTAACATTTTAGCCATTATTTAATTTTGTTGCATGTGGCACAAGTGAGGGTCAAAGTTACCAATCAGAAAATCCACATCTAAATGATAGCATGATTAGCAACCTTGCTGTCTTTATTATTGCATCAGCCTGTTTGTATGAAAAACAGCTGGAAACCCAAGCTGATCTGCAGCAGACAGTTGCGTTGTTTAGAGAAGTAGAGCAATCGTACCCATCAATATGTTTAGTGAAAAAATAATTTGAGACTTCAGCTGTCATTAAAATGGTAGAAGAGAGAAGATGTGTGTGAAAATGAATGGGCAAACTCAGGACTGACTTAGTTATATAAGTGGAAGCTTATTGCTGGTGAGCAGAAATGTCACGATTTAGAAATGTTGATGACTAGTGCTGGTGTGCAGTTTTAATGAGGTTGATTTTCATATTCTCACACCTGTCTTTGTCAATTTCAAGGTTGAATATATGCTACAATATCAGTTTTTATTAGCAGAAGTGTGCTAATCAGCAGAAGCATTAGCAGCTTTCTGGCAATACCATATCAAATATACACTCACAAATGCAACAGCTGTCAAGTAAACCAGATGAAAAGAAAATTAGTTAAGAGCTGCATTCTTACAAATGTAGAGGCCTACACATCGCTGGTGATTTTGGAACAGGAAATTAGAATCATTTGAGAAAC
This sequence comes from Lanistes nyassanus, assembly GCA_004794575.1. NCBI lineage: Eukaryota > Metazoa > Mollusca > Gastropoda > Architaenioglossa > Ampullariidae > Lanistes > Lanistes nyassanus. The sequence goes on along the minus strand of SMGT01000002.1, from coordinate 582,070 downwards.
TAAATGTTAGGGAAGCACAGGTTCCTGATGGTATCAGTCTGTATCTGTTGTGTGAGGGTGTACATGAACATTTGAATGTGTTTTAGTAAAACTACAACCTAACTGTAGAAAATATCCCTCTTTTGTGGAAAACATGCAGACTAGTAAGGAAAAAAATCCCTCTTGTGGAAAACATCCAAACTCTATCTGTCCCAGAAAACAAGTATGCAAAGAGGTCAATGACTGCAGGCCAATAGCTCTGACACGTACTTTCATTATATCAATAAATGCCTTCAGAAATTGTGCTCAGTGACTATGATTACAGCCAGTAGTTATGTCTGACACCTACTGCCATGAGATGGCATGAAAAGTTTGTTCTGAGAAGACTGATGGAACAGACTAATGACCATCTCGATCCCCTGCACTTGGCATACATGGCAAACAAGGATACTGACATGCCCATGCAGACTGACCACCCATAGCCTCCTTGAACATCTAGAGAAACCGAATAGGAGTGTTAGGATATGATTCATGAACTGCAGCTTGGCAGTGCATGCAGTGAGATCCAGCCTGAATGACCTCCCTTCTCCTAATATGTGGTCAAACCTCATTCCTTGAAAACTACTTACTGCTTTTAGGTCCTGTCATGCCTTGTTCTAATTTAAACTGTTTTATGTGTCCTTTCTTCTCTCCCTTGCTTTGTTTACACTTGAGGTTGTGACAATCTTTTTTTCAGCTGATGTGCCTATTTTTTTGTGTGTGAAACAAAACACTTTGTTTTTGCAATATAGAATTTTACAGCACCAAGTGTAATTTTTACAACCGGAATAAGCTTTGAAAAAAAAGCTGTTTCATTCACAAGCCTTTTGGGTGTCCAAGTTTATCTGATCTCAAGATGTCAACATTTTCAGCAAGCTGTCATCATTGACAGCTTAATTATCAGTGCACGTTCAAACCCACACAACAAAAAGAGTTACAAGGTAACAGAATTCACTGCCCAGAAACGTAAAAACTACATTTCCAGCATTATAAAAACATCCCTCTGAACACAATATGTTTGATAATCCAACACCTGAAACATTTAGAACAGTATTAATAGAATTCCTAAATATACAAGAAAAACAGGTGACTGCCGCTTGGAGGAAAAATCTTTCTTAAATTTAAAACAAGGGAACTGGACCAAGCTAAGACATGACAAAGACAATCTACATGTTTCGGGGCACTACCCCTTCATCAGGACTACGAAAAAACGACAACAAAAACAGAAGAAAAAGACTTAGCTTCAGTAGACGTGGCGCATGGGCTGGACAGCAGGAAAATTACCATGAAGGAAAATGACCAGCAGGTCATTTTCCTGCTGTCCAGCCCATGCGCCACGTCTACTGCAGCTGAGTCTTTTTCTTCTGTTTTCATTGTTGTCATTTTTTCGTCGTTTTTGTGTTGCCCTGATGAAGGGGTAGTGCCCCGAAACATTTAGATTGTCTTTGTCATGTCTTAGCTTGGTCCAGTTCCCTTGTTTTAAATTTAAGAATTCCTAAATTGCATAATGTGCAACATGTGACAGGTAGAGAAAGCTAACAAAAATGTTCTTGGTGCAGTTTCTTTTACGTTTCTCTAGCTTAAACTAGAGGACATAATTAACCAAGTTTAAATTTGAAATTTCACACAGCAACAATATAATAACGATACCATGGTCACTTGGTTTTTCATTTTTGCAAGAAAATTCTAGCATTACTTCTGCACACACACCCACATACACCCCCCACCTGAAGTCCTTATAATTTTTGGCATCCATAAACAGATAAAGCTATTGACCTCTTAATCCTTTTGCTAAATTCTACATTTATAAATGCAAACTCCAAACCACTATCTCGAACATGGAATGCTTTATTTAACTAGTTAAAAATTATTATAATGTTGACAAATGTAGGGCATAGTGCATAGGAAATATCATCAACTTTACTAACAAATGGATGCCACACAATAACTTAATTCAATGATTGGTGGGATTTTTTTGTTGCCTTTTTGGGGGTTTCCTTCCTTCTTCCTCCCCTCTTTCTTTTCTCTTCATCTTCTTCTTGAGATTGTGACAATTTTACTTTGTCTTGTAGAAAAAATAAGCTTTTTGCTTATAATCTTATCCATTACCATCAGTTCATGGATCATGTATTTTTTGGTTGGGTTGGAGGGGTGGGGAGATGATGTTTTTAATTTGACAGTTACATCGATCCATCATTTTACTTGTGCAGAGCTGGGCATCAATTTTGACCACATCATGCAAAAGGTAAGTGTGTAGTTTTCCACAATGTGTTTTTGCTGCTTGATTGGTCTTCATTGTCAGCTGTGTCATTTTATATTTTCTTCTTTCTGCTAAATGGGTGGATAGAAAATAGTTAATCCGAGCAAACTGGCCACATTTACATTTCAGCAACTTTGTCCTTGCCACACATTTTACCACATACAATGCTACTGCTATAGAAAGATGTCCTGTTTGTCTTTTTATCTTCTCTATCACTTTCTTCTTTTATATATATATATACACACACATACAGTAGAACCTTCCTGTTAAGATCTTCTCTGTTACAGCTCCCTCTTAGATAAGACCAAAATTTTTTTTTTTCCGAACCCTCCTGGGTTATACTAAATGCACTTATAAAGACTCATGTCAGTTAAAACCTGTGTATGGTGCATTTTCAAAAGTCTTAATAGGGAGGTTTCACTGTACATCATATATACGCATGATATGTATATGCATGTCAGAATTCTTGAAGGATATTGATGAGGCCATCAGATTTTAAATTCTGAATGGAAATATCTGCAAGAGAGAAATCAGTTTGTAGAAATATAAATTTCCCACAATGATATATCTCCACCTAGAAGAATAGCCAGAGGCATAAATAAAAACAGAAGGTGCATGATGCAATATTTTAGCTTACAAACCTTTGGCTATTTGGAGAAAGTATTACACTGTGAGGGCTTTAAAATTATTCTTCAAAGGCAGGTCATGAAGCCATATACCTTTCCTTAAAATCCAGTGCTGTGCAAGGATTTCTTTTTAACCTGTCTGCCACACACTGGTCACTTGAAATCGAAACCTGTCCTCAGCCCACCCTGTTCACCACCTGTCCTGCCAGCCGCCACCCACCAAGGTCTAAAGAAATCACAGCTCACCCAGCTCCTAAACTCCTAAATTTGCACCAGCTGCTTGTAACTAGAATGTTCCTGGTTAGAACACAAGATTGTTTCGTTTTCTTTCTGACCTCTCTGTGAATCAGTTTGGACAGCCATGTGCTGTTAGGTGGAAATGTCAGCATATCCATCAGAACTGGTTGCGCTTTTTAACAGCGAACTATGGAGTGGTCACATGCTCATAGTCTTCCCACCCCTTATGGACTGGTCACAGGCTCATGCCCCCCCCCCTTTTGTGAAGACCACAGGAGAGTATGAGTAGACAAAGGTCTTCAGAGATTGTTTTTGCATGTTAACAGGATTCTCTGTTGCTTTCTTACCTTACTGTTTTGTGTTATGCTTAAAAATTGTTTTAATTTATGAGTGCACATGCATGCACAGGTGCATATGCTTTGACAACACACCCCATTTTCTCTGTTTCTATTAGTCTCAGAAAGAAGATAAAAAGCATTGCTAAGAACATTAAGGCAATATTTCAGCTTCTTTATTTTTCCATGTTTAAAATCAGAATCAAACCACAAAACAGAAAAAAATGCAGAGTGAAACATCTTGATATCTTATTCTTAAGAAACAGTTAAGAATAAAATAGTGGTAGGAACGAAAACATGAGTGTGGTGTGACAATAAAGTTTGCCAGTAGGAATTACAAGCAAGAAAAGTATTTTATCTTTGAATGTAAATCTGGGAAGATTTGTACATAATGAAGACCAAAGTTTTCATCTACAAAATGTTTGCCCAGCCAGAGAAGGGCAGCTGCATCTTACTGTGACCCTGTGCACCATCAGACACTGTCAGCAATCTCAACAGAAGTGGCTTGATTGTTGCAGCTAAAAATAACTAGTCCGAAAAGGCTTAGAATATGCTTGATATCTTAAACTGTGTATGGTAATGTCCCCGTTATAAATTATCTGTTTGAAATGTACTTAGTGGTCGTCAGAATGAATGGCACTAACATGTCATGGAGTGATCTTTGACCTTGCCCCCCCCCCCCAAAAAAAAACACACACACACACACACAAAATAATTTTTGGGGAAAACCTTTGAAGTACTTAAAAAATCACATTTTGCCAATTTTGGCATTCTCAGTTTCATGAAACTTCATTTTTAGAAGTAACACTTTCTGAGAAAGAAATGGTGTTACCGTTACACTTTTAGATAATGGCTTTTGCTTTTAAACAAGCCATTTGAACTAAGAAATGGGGAGAAAATATTTACTAAGATTAGGAAAGACTACAAAAATATTGTTATTGTAAGCTACTGTTCCCTCTAAATGCCCAGTACATCCTTGGAGAACATTAGACTGAAGTCTTCCACCATTTATGCCACCCCACAATAAATTGGTTGACAATGGAAAGCTCAAGGGGGAGAGAGTTAACTTCTTCCCTCTGTTTACTTCCTGTGCATCTTGACATTAAATTGAAATATTGCTTGGTCTTCCACATTTAAAAGTAATCCAGGTAATCTTTCAAAACTGTTGCATGAAGCTAATTTTCAAGCATGTCAGCTATGCATTAAAGAATGCATGTGTTTGAAACTGTGCTACCCAGTAAGGTCCTCAAAGCCAGAAGATGCAACTCATTATCTGAAGCCCATTTTTTATTTCTTCATTTTCTTTTGGCAACTAAATCCTCATGTAATAACACAAGGCAAGAAAATCCAGAACTCTAGCAATGGTAACATCACCATTTCCATTTGTATGCTTAGACAGAGCTAAGAAAGATGTATGAAAACAAGATACTGAAATAAAAGACAAAATCCCTTCTAGAGCAGTAATCTTTTGGTGATTTGCAGCAAAGATAATATCAGGTAAAGGAGGTTTATATAAAACTTGGCCAAACTGCAAGTGCACAAACATGAGCTTTCCTGATACATGTAAAATGGTTGTATGGGGTCCTTGAGCTAGTTTGTTCGATGATCATGATGACTAACAGTCCTTACAGAAATGATTTTCCTGAGAACTGGTGTATTGAGTCTTGAGTTTCATATAGCCCAGTGCCAGATGAATGTGATTTTTCAAGCAGAACTAGAAGATACAGAAGGCTGCATAACTGAAATGTCAAGTGATATATGACTTTGTACAAACAGATATTGCCTTCTGAAAGTGAAAGTTCAGCTTTACTAAAGCTAATGAATTTTATTCCTGTCTGGCACCATTGTGAGCCACTTGATGCATCCCTCCGCAGGCAGCTAAATACTCGTACATGTATATCTAATTTCTTCCTTCCATCAGCCACATTTCCTAGCTCCTTGCTTTCTGAGGGTTTAGTAGTGATAGTTTGAATTAGAAATGTCTTTCTTTGCTCCAAGTCATCCTTTTTTTTTCAGTAGAGAGAGAGGTTGCAACAAACTCCATTTGCAGCTTAATACTGTTAAACATAATGACTTGTTACAAGTCAGTCTTTGAGCATTCCCTTGGCAGCCTTAGCCAGAATACTTAATTTTCACATGTATGTGAGTTTAGAGATAAGTTTTTTATGTTCATATGTTACACTAACTGTGGGGGTCCTCATGACCATAGTATCTAGTTATGGTCCCATATTAGATGGTCTATTCTTGGAGGAGGGAAAACAATTATTACAAGAATGTGTAATATACAGTGATTGATAATGTATGATGCTAATTATCAACATGCTCAGTTACCAGACCACAGGCAGCATACTACAGGTGATGGAAATGGGGAAGCGTATATACATACACAAAACAACTTAAAGCTTATTTTCCACACTAGGTCCTGTGACATGTAAATATCAAAAAATTTTGCTGTCCCTGTCTTAACCTCTACAGATTCACTTGTTACAAAATTCATGTGAGAGAGAGAGAGAGAGGTGGGAGGAGAAAAGAGAAACAGCTTGAAGTGATCAAGGACCGTGGATAATGCTACATATGTGTATTAGGTCATGGGTGTTCATAGAAAGCCTCTGAAGTGCTACATATGTATTTGATAATGAAATCTGCTGCCACAGTGCTGTTGTGGTCCCCATTTCATTGGTAGTTCTCAGGTTCTGTTAAAACATATGCGAATGCTGCAAGTTACATGTGTCTCTGTCTCTCTCTCAGTCTGTGTGTGTGAGATGCCTGGCGCTATAGGGAACCAGACATTAAGCAATAAAACAACCACCCATCTGATGTTAGCTAGCGATGCCATAGGCATACATAAAAATCAGACCAAATGAAGTGAATGTAATCTGGGAGTGGGAGGATGTCGGATACTCATTTTTGTTATGTTTTTGGAAGATGGGATTTCCTGTACTTAACATGTCATTAGACATCTACAAAGAGAAAACTGAAGTCGATATAAATCATAGTAGTGTATGTGTAGCACATGCATATACTTTTGCAGCTGCATATGCACATGCATGCATCACATGTGGTCACATTTAATAACATGTTTTTTTAAAATCTAAAGCAGCAAAATTCTTTTAAGACAATATGTTCTTGCAGGTAAGATTTTTTATAAAAATAAAATGTCACATCTCTTCTCCACAACTTTGTTACCATCAGCACATACGGTTTTGTTTTTCACAAACATGCATATTTTGCTTATCAAGCATCACTGAATTCATGAATAGATTTAATCTTTTTGTGATTACAAAGGCAAAACCTTTGAAACAGTCATCCTTGAGCAAGCACCACCAGTAAAAGTACTCCAATGTTCTGAAGTCGGCAGATATCTTGAAATACATCTGACTCTGAGCACAGTGTCTAATTGTTACCTCTCATCGCTGAGTACAGAAGTCTTCTAGGGAAACTGTAGCTTTTATTTGTGTCTGTCTGTCCTCATCCTCATCCAGCAGTCTCAACAAAATGGGTCATCTAGTTATGCACTACTTTGAGTATCACTTCAAGTTCCTGGTGTAGCAGTTCACTGCGGACTTGTTTAGAGGCATGTCACTGTCTGGCTGTATTTGTGTACTGCATGAACTTTAATATCAAGCAATGAATATTGTTAATGCCGTGGATAGCATATACTGCTGGACTGCTGTCTGCTTGCTGAGACCAACGCCAACTCTCCCATGGACTCTATAAATTGGCAGGTCCTGGTTAGCTGACAGTTATTTGTTGTCTGCTTGCTGAGACCAACGCCAACTCTCCCATGGAGTTTATAAATTGGCAGGTCCTGGTTAGCTGACAGTTATTTTGTCTTCTGGTAGCATAGTGATAGGATGGCTTACTGTCAATACCGTCCTTGCCAAGCCTGATGGTCTACTTGTTGAATTCATTTTCCTCACATAAACTTGCTGTCGTCTTACCATACTCAAAAACTCCTGCAAAAATGCATCAGTTCTTTCTGAATTCAGATGTCGCACAGTGACCATATTTTCTCGTCTGTTGACCATGATCGTGTACGACCTCACTCCCAAAACCTCTTCAGGAAGGTTGAACGCAGTGTGGCCTTTTTCTGAAATAAATAGAAATGAAGGCAACCACTTCATTTGTTAGCACTCCAATGTAGAATCCACGGTTACTATGTTATAGCTATTTTGCTCTGCATGCAGTTGCTGACCTTCTAAAATGCTTCGTCTCTCCATCATCCATGGTGCACAATGTGCTTGAAATAGCTTCACCCAAGTGCCAAATGTAGCACACGAAATCACATGGTAAAAGTCCTCGTCTTATTTTAAACTTTGTTCCATGGCGTTGTCTGCTGCTGATTTACATGTAAATATCACTTTAAATCTGAGCACTGTAAGAACTTATACAAGTTAACTTCACACAGGAGTTCCAGGCTTAATACCATAATATGGTGAGTGGGACATTGTCATGTAGTCACTTGCACTGCCACTAGTGTCATGCGGACTCATTTCCACGTATTCTTTCGAGTGAAATGATCTGGGAGGCTTTCGAGGAGGCATGTACCCCAGATTCCCCACAGACATGCTCTTTTTTGTGCCAAGGTTACGAGGCACAGGGGGATTGGTGTAGAAAGGGTACTGCATCTCACGGTAGTCTTGGTAATCAGGATGTCTTGCAGGAACTAGCGTGCTAGACCGTATGCTGCCCGGCGTGAGAGGAACAGAACCATTGACGCTAGGATAATAATTCCGTCTGGGATGATACGTTGCAGACTCATATACAGAATAAATTGCTGAGTCATCCAGAAGATCATCAGGTTCAAACACTGGCATATAATGATCCAGTAGAGGTGTAGTAGACTCAGCATGTGAATCCTCATGCCTTGTGCTTAGCAGTCTTGGGTATGTGGGTACTACTTCTGGGATAGCCACCTCATTAAATGAAACATAGGTGTTGCCATTAGCGAAAGGTGAACTAGGCTGCTGAAAGGTGTAAAGAGGTTCACCCTCGTGGGCACTATGCAGGTCAGCTGGTTGTTTAAGCTGCAAAGAGCTTGCATCCATATTCTTCAGTGCATCTGATTTTGCATCTTCGTTTGTCTGTTCAAATGTTGGATTATCTGGCTGCTTGGTCTCCTTACTGAAAGACTCTCCATTGGCCAAGAAGTGCTTCTTGACGTTCTCAACCACTGCCTGACGCTTCTCTTCCTGCTTGCGCTGAATGTGGTTAACCATGCAGAAGACCAGAACTCCCAGCACTACCACCAGAATGATCCCACACACAACAGCCACGGCAATCACAATACTCTTTGTGTCCACGCCCGGCTGACCATACCCCTCCTTGGGGGCTGGAGGGATTTCAATAAAGGGAACACCCGTCAGGGTGACTTTGTAACTTGCTGAAGCAAAGCCACGCACATTCTGGGCAAAACATTCATATTTTTTTATGTCTTCATACTGAAAATTTTTAATGTGCAGTCTTGTTGTTGTAGTCGGAGATCCCTCCACAGTCATGGCATACTTTTCAGACTGTCTGTCAAAGTCGATAGGTATGTCTCCCGCAAGCCAGGTGGGGCTGGCTGAAGGAATGGAAAAGTAAATGCACTCCAGTACAGCCTCTGTTCCCTTGTCGACTTGCTGCTGTGAGCCACTAGTCAGCATGTCCACTTTACATGCTAGTTCGTCAAGAGGAACAGATCGGACAGACCTTCCTTGATTGTTGAAAGGACCCTTGCATTTCACTGGGTTGCCAGGAATGTTCCACACAGCATTGGTGTCATTTTCCATCCATTCCCGCAGCCAGCGGATCCTGCAGTCACAGATCCATGGGTTTTCATAGAGATGGACTTGCAAAAGGCTGTCTGTGATGTTCTGGAATGTGTCAGGGTGCAGACAGTCCAGCGAGTTCTTCTCTAGCCGCAGAATCTGAAGAACAGAACCAGTTCTGAACACAAGAGTTCTGAATATATGCTGTCCAAAAGAGTAAAGGTGACTATAAAGACATTTAAAACTATGGAGTCTTGTGCAGTTGAAATAAATAAGTTGTAAAGGAACACTTCATGAATGAAATTGAAGATACATGCCTGCAGACTGGTCAGTCCTGCCAGAGCTTTTGAGTCAAGGTCACTGATTCGGTTCCCACTGATGTCCAACTGTTTGAGCATAGGTGTCCCCTGAAAGGCAAACTCTGGGATCAACATGAGGTTGTTGCCTGCAAGGTTGAGGTTGAGTAAGCTGGACAGCACAGACAGGGCATCGGAGGGGACAGCATTCAGCATGTTGTTGGATAGATCTAAGGTGTGCAACTGCTCCAGCTTTAAAAATGCATCCACATTGATGCTGTTGATGGAGTTGTTGCGCAGCACCAGCACCTTCAAGCTGGTGTAACCATGAGTCTTAAAGGCAGAGGGTGTCAGGGTGGTGAATCTGCAAGCAAACGACAATGAGGATCTTTTATGAGAAGTAAGCATTTTTAAGCTCTTGTAACATCACCTTGAAGTTCGAGGCTGTTGGAGTAATGAATCTGCTAGCAACAGACAATTACATTGTAAATGCATTATCTTTAATGAAACTTTATCACATGATTCCTGAATCATTTAATAAAATAAATTTGGAATACTGCTGTTTTTCTCTCAGATGAAAAAACTCTAGGGATTAGGCTTTTGACAGCTAGCACAGAAGAATCCTAAAGGTCAAAATAATACAAGATTAGTTAGGATGTCTATGGACCCCCTTGCCTCTGATTAGTTCTGAAAACACACCCACCTGTTGTTGCTGAGGTCCAGCATCTCGATGTTGTAATGCAGGCCCCATGGTACCTGTTCCAAGCCACGTCCACTGCAGTTGGCCACTGTGTGCTCCAGGTTATGTGCACATATAGTCTGAGTTGTTGCCAACGCCACACACACACCAGCATCCCTCAACAAGATGCTGATGGCGTCAAGCATTAAGAGAGCGGTGACCAGTGAGAAGTGCACTGAATATTGACAAGCTTTGGGCTTCCTTTCCATGATGTTGCTCTAATGTTTTAGATGGTGAAACATACAGAAAACCCTTCACAGACCCAGGTTTCCTTATTGTCATAAATCACATAATACATGTAATTTATATTTCCACTGAGATGTTTTCGTGAAAATTTCTCAGGAAGAAATCGGCTCACACAATAAGCAGACTTGTTAGGTTGTTCCCCATGGAGTCAAACTTGTGTTCACAAGTCTTCTGACTGGTGAGGTGAATTCCAGGATTTAAAATGCAAAGCTTTTGTACACAGTAAGGTCTGGGGTTGTCCTAACAGATCTGGAAGGGAAACCTTTCAAAACACTGAAGTACAGACTGCATGTAGGTATGAAGCATGCAGTCCAAGAGGCAGGCCAGCCCACAAGTTTGCCCTGATGTCTGGCCACTGGATGCTATAATCCAGAAGCAGGGAACAGGGCAGGTGTGCTGTCATTTTCGACTGTGAGTGTTCGTCAAAAGCTGGAGAACACCTGAAATCAAGCAAATGGTCATGAATTAATATCCAGCAGATTACCAAAACAAAATCATAACCCATCTGTTTTTGTTCTACCAGTGACAGAATAAAGTGGAAAATGACGTCAACAGTCGCATACTACATCATTAGCCTTAGCATACCGGTGCATTTTTGACCTTAGCATACCAGTGCATTTTTGGCTTTCTACCTCACAACTAAACTTTGGACTTCAAAAAGTGAGAAATAGGGCGCCTTCCATCGTGCAGAGCAGTCTTCAAGCAGCCACCAGCGATTTTCACGGACATCAGTGACAGCAATTCTGAACGTAGGGTCACCGACGTCACTGCCTAACGTCACTGGCCTTCGTGTGTTTCAACTCGGTAGATGCTGAGAAAGTTCTCCCGGGGGCCCACTATGCACGGCTCCGAACGAAATCCGCTGCTGGATCTCTTTGTAAAATAGACCATATAGGCTTTACATTCCCTCTCGCCGCAGAAATATAGCCATTGAAATTTTCTTTCTTTTAGACTTTGTTAATGTTAAGGCACCCGCAGGTAAAGCTGGCTGCTCACTGAAAGTACAATTGGGGTCATGTCTTGCACCGCTCCATAGGCATGCACAAATCAGTCTAACCGCCGACAGGCCCTGTTGCCAAGCTCCAAATCCCTTTCACTTCCTTGCATGTAAAAGATGTCCTTCCATGTGAGCGACAATTTCCAGGCTTAATTTTTTTAAGGTTCCCTCCCGCACTATTTTCCCTTTTGAGTGGAGGCATTTTCTTTCCGAGGCAACCCGGGTGACAGATCATTAAGCTGCCCACACTAGCATCTGGCGTGACTCATCGCTTCCGTCCAGGCTGCCAATAACCGGATCGGATCCAGGAAAACGAGAGGGGTGGGGAGCTGAGAAGACAGCCCCTGCAACATTTCTCCGATGATACCCATCCGTCCCAGGTAGCCTGATAAACAGCCGCGGACCCTGGAGGGGCTGGGGGGTTGTCACAAACAACAGCAGGGGCATACTCATTGTGTACAGGCTTCCTGCTCTACACTCTCCGCGCCATTGTATTCTCACTACTTCCTGCTCGCCGTCACCACGCACACCTGGTCTGCCTTGTCCATGCTTTACGAGAAGGAAACAGTATCTTCTCCAGAACGTCTGTCACTTTTGTAAATGCCTTGTGTATTCCGGGGGCCCTTAGCAACAAGTAATCTTACCAACTAGGACGTCTGGCTATAAAAGTGTTCTGGCGGACTGCTGCAGGCGTTATGGTGTTAACTTGATGACTAGAATACTCCATGCAAATACAGGTGCGTCTCTGATTCCGCTCTCAGTGTCTGTGTTGCATCCTAAGCATGGTTTTATTTATGCTTGCATACAAGTTCATCGCAGAAGAATCGTATTCCGTGAACACACAAGGCGTGACGTGTGCATATATCTGTGTCGGTCGTGTCGGGCGGCAGAGAAACGTGACTCAGGAACAGAGAAAGAACGTGTGGGATCCTGCTCACAATGCAGGTCGCCAAACCGCTGCGTTCACAATGTCCCGATGTTGAAAGAAAAGCCGCCTTCACAAAACGGAGCTTCGTAGTGTTGACACAAGCGGACGGAAGGCTAGGTAAAATGTACCCTGTACCAGGAATCTGCACAGCCAGGTAGAGTCGAGGGACGTCAGAGCTTCTGCGCCCGACCGTAGGAACTCAAACATGACTCTCGCTTCTACGTGACTCGCCTCTGCTTCGCTTGGGGGATCAGGAACCAGCCCGGGGAGTAGTAGGGATGCGAGACCGACCTACCTGCATGCAGTCAAGTGGCCCAAAGAAGTCGAGCTGTGCGGCGAAGCTTATTTATATAGAGGCTGCGGGTCTTGAGTAGTGTACCCGACCCCTGCAGGTCTTTAAATCCTGAAGCCAAGTGCTCACAGACGGTCATGAATGGCAGTAGGTCCAACGGAGCTCGTGAAGAATTCGGATAAGACCGACTTGCTTACCGAGTTGCCGTGAATTTTTCCACCCTAGGTTTACCACGTCCCAATAGTCAAAACTTTTATAAAACCACTGATTGTCAAGCGCGCGACCCCAAAGTTTGTTGTGTGGCGGCATCATTTGCCTGTGTGTACAACAGGACCTGGTTGGAAACTGCAGCTCGAGACTTGAAACAAACCGTGTTTGAACGGTTAATGTGGGACGGTCTGCTGTCGGATACAAAGAGCATATCGTGGTGTTCTGTCGACTCTTTGTGTGGCGCAGAACACATCTTAGTTACTTTTCACGCGATGATGTGTTTCCGTCTGAAAAGTGTTATTTTCGTTGGAAACCAGCGCAAAATCATGCCCAGTCCATGTAGTTGTACAAAACATACAGACTTCTATTCATAATAGTGAAGGTGTACAATTTAGTTCTTTGATAGCGGTTTTGCGAAACATTCTCGTTCCCGCCTCCCCACTTCTGCTTCTTTATATATATACGCGGGTTTGGCAAAATAATCTGGGACACCCTCCCCCACCCCCGACAGAGTTCCCACGGTCGAGCGTCACCAGCGGCATTTGCGTTCCTGGCGTCTATGAACCTCGCCTCCGGCTTTTCCTACCAGCGCCATCTGCGCCTCCCGGGCGTGTAACAGAATCCAGGAAAGCACGCGCCCCATTCGCGCGCTGCACGCGCCCAGGCTTGCACAGCACATGCGCGGGTTTATCGGCGGTCTTTCATCAGGCCTTGGCAACCCCCAGGGCATGGCAAGCAGCAGCAACTGTTGGCTTTGTGTCTGTATTCTGCGGCATGCTGGGTATTCCCCCTCCTCTCAGACCCCCTTCCGGCTTTCCTGTTCCCACGTCCGTCCTCGCCTCTAACGAGAAAGTTAAGTGAAAAGTGAGTTGTGCATTTTGACTTAGTGAAACCAGTTCTACATTACGCAACGATTTCACCAGATCAAGCACATCACCATCACCATCGACCTATTTTCTATTTTGGTTTTTACTATGAAAATTTCCATTTCAGATTAAAATCAGAAATGTACAAAAGGTGCATAACCCGAGCAGTGTTAACAGATATTCTCTTGGAGAATGTATCGCTTTTCTGTTTGCAGTGACAACTTTATCCTCTGCTGACCCAGTCATGTTTTTCGAATTTATCTTCCAGATGAGTCGTTTGCCATTCTTTTACTTACGGCCTAGCCAATCCGTGTGACCCGATCCTTATTCTTATTTTTTTTTCAACCGTATGTATTATTTGTAGTGGGGTGGGAAGGAGTTGGCGAACCGCTGGTGACGATTGTTGAAGTAAAGGGCGTGGATGAATAGTGCTCGACTGCATGCAGCTGAAGGGCTTCCGGCTAACTGAGCGGCTAACTGCGTTCACCACCCCACCCTTCAATAAAATGAAGTTGTAACAAGTCATGTTGCTTTAAGGCAAAGAATAGCACATCCGAGGGGAGTTTTATAGATGCGAGAAACGCAAGCAAATTACGGTAAAGTCGGAGCTGTTGTAGTCAAACCTAGCGTCACTCGAGTTTCTGTCGAAAACTCGGCATGTGTTAACGTTGCCACGAGCAGCCTTGTGGGTGGGTGTGGGGGTCTCCTCTCAACCCGTTCCCATTCCCCTATGTTACCGTCAGTGCCAGAGCCGGTCGAGAGATCGATATACCAGGCGAGAAAACACCAACCCCATGAGGATGCTGGAACAACGCACCTCGCAACGCCAGGGAAACTGCTGGAAGTTTCCTGGCAAAAAAAGAGTGCATTAAGCTGGCATGCAGCGCCCTCCCCCACCCCGCCTAAGCTGTTTTGTTACGGATGCGTATTAAAACCCGACCCTGGAGGAATTCTATCTTTTGAGGCTGCAACTATCGGCAGCCAGAAGCTACCAGCCATTCGTGTCACCGGCGTTTGCTACTTTGAGAATATTTTGATGAGTTTTGGCTTTCCTTTCTTTTGCTCATTTACTTTGGCTTAGTAATAATACAGATTGGAGTTAGGCTTGGGGTATAAAACCTGTAATGTTTACAGTGCCTTCTGAAAAGATTTTTAAGTTTTCGGTTTCATTCTGAGGGACACACTGTATGGCGAACAGCAGTACCCTAGACACTACATCACTTTTTGTTCCAGACTGGATGATGAGGGCAAGGAAATCGCCCCCCCCCCACCCACTGTCTCATTTTCTCTGTAAACCCAGAGAACTTCGATGAACCCGCCCGTCTGCAATCTCCCCTCCCTCTGCCCTCCCCCCTTGTTAGGACTTAAGATTGCGACAGTTTTCCGCTATCATTTTCTGTACTGTGGCACAGTCCACCTGCATATAGCATAGCAGGAGCGTTCATGAGCGTGCATGCGCACACGCGAGCGTCCGTGTGCAGTGACGCGTGCATCTCCCTAACTGTGGTGTGCAAGCCCCAGAACACACCCCACTCTTTTCATACGAATGGTTTAAACGTCCCTTTAAAAAAGGAAAAAGGATTGCTGTGACTGTAGAATAGGTAGGTGCTCAGCTATGAGTCAGTGCTCCTCTCCGTCTCCCGGACGCGAAATTTTTTCCCACTTGAGTTCCAGGCGCGCATGCGCATCTCGGTTTCTAACTACAACAACTGATGATTATAGGACAAGCTATGACATTTACATAGGGTCGCTTCTTATAGTTACAGAGACCAATCCGTGGTGATCGGTAGGCAAGTGGTAAAGACGTGGCTTTTCAGTTGAAAGTCGCAGGTTCAATACCTATTTCAGCTTATGATTTTTTTTAAAGGGGAAGGGGGTTAGGGTTTGATTTTAGGTAAGACTTCTGTTTTCATGTATAAGTTCAACCATAAGTCTGGAAACATAAGTTATTCGAGATGAGAGTTGGTCTGCGCATGCGCGCCTGGAAATTGAGTGGGGAAAAAATTTGCCTCCCGGACCCGTTTCAGTTTTTTGTTTTTACTTTTAGCCCAGCAACTTTTAAGTCATGTAGATAATTATATTCATTAGAATATAGACAGGATGAACGAATAAGTCTACTAAAATTTGTAAGTTTTTTTTAAGATTCCGAGTTGAACACTTCACAGAGAGTGTAAAAACCTTAGGGTGCTGTACATAATATCTTGCTACACTGTACCCTTCTTCCTCCCAGGATTGCATATATTGATCCTAAGTCTTTGCATGACAACTAACCCGCAGCTCTGACGAGTCCTGACAGCTTTGAGGATGGTGTGCATTCGCAGTGACAGCCCGCGATCCCAGCCCCCCTCTCTCCACTGTACCGCTGAGGTGCGCTTGGTCTCACGCCCCTATGGGTCTTGTTACAAGTTTTACCTTTAAAAAGGTGCACGCGAAAACTTTGAGTTACTCCAGTGAAAGGTGGAGTACAAAGAAAATAATCCAGCTGTTAGCAACCAAGATTTGAAACACTCCAATAAAGAAGTTCCCACATTCAGTCGGAGACTGTGCTGACGTCAGTGCACTGTTTGACCCCTCGTGACCTTGCCGAAAGCAGGTATGAGTAGCAATGTGCACTTGACACTTGACAAGGTCATAGAATCCTACTTTTTTTCACGACTAAATGTCCTGATTGTTCGATCCCCTGGGGCGTAACCATGATTTTCCGTGCCTTAGACAATGTGTACAGTGTCACGGCGGGCGGGTACCTTATCTTATTGGACTCGATTTTTCCAGAATTACTGGACAAACTGTTTATGGCGATCTTGTAAATGTAGATTTAATTTAGCAATCGTCACCAAAACCTTTACTGCTTTAGGTCAGTGGTTTCTAAACCAAAGGGTGACGATGCTGTGAAATAATGTGAACAACTAGAGCAATCTTCCGAGGGAAAAGATTCTCATACTTCGACACGCTCGCTCAGTCTCTCACAGGCAAAACACTACTAGCTCAAGAGCCCCCACCCTCGTAAAACACTCAACTGCAGCGAACTGTTATTCAGCATATATTTCAAAACACTAACTGGCTCGACAACATCAAATATCTACAAAGTATTTACAAAGAATCACCGTGCTCGTGTCTAGGGTAACA
>SMGT01000002.1:542190-564056 GCA_004794575.1 Lanistes nyassanus | reverse complement strand
GCCCCCGGCCCTCTTGAAGTCACACGGCGCACACCGAATACAGGAAGAGAAAACCAGTCTAATGGTAAAGAAATGAAAACATGACCCCCAGGCCCACTCATCGACCGCTAAGCCTCACGTGCCGAGCCCAACTGGCGAGTTTTATCAACGCAAAGGCCATGAGTGACGCTATCTGTGGACGTCACAGCTCCTATGGTTGACCAGAGGAGTGCAGAGGTCCCTGCTTAACGTCACTCGCGTCGATCATACTTGCTTCTGCCTGGAGCCAGTCCTAGCTTGGTCCTCGGCGATGCGTGGAAATGACACAGCAGACGACGTGCGTAGGTGACGAGTCTGTCTGTGGCCTTTGTGATACTAAAGAACCCCACGGTCTGCCACTACTACAGGCTTCGTGTCGGAAGACCTACTGTCTAAGTCTTCTCTCAGACAAGAACAAGCTTCCCATCACATCCTAACATTTGGCGACTGGAGACAGACTCAAACCACAGTTCACACTTACAGGCAATTCCAACGCATTATGCGACAAATCGAGACTAATATGCTTTTTGTTCTAATTTTGATTTGATCACCGAGTTAACGAAGCCGGACTTCTGTAAACGCTTATGAACATTGGTTGCAAGCAAAGCGACACCCTAGATTATCCCGGCATTTCTGCACAATGCACATGCGCCTGTCAAAATAGTATGGAGATTTAGTTTTGACTCTTCGTCCTCTCTTTTTTTCTTCGTGGGGATCTGCCTTGATATTTAGCACAGCTCATCGGTGCGCAGGGATGCACCTTCAAATTTAGCACAGCTCATTGGTGCCTGGGGATCTGCCTTAGTGCCTTCATATTCAGCACAGCTCGGCAGTGCGTGGGGATGCACCTTTATCTTCAGCACAGCTCAGCAGTGCGTGGGGATCTGCCTTCATAGTCAGCTCAGCAGTGCGTGGGGATGCACCTTCATATTCAGCACAGCTCAGCAGTGCGTAGGGATGCACCTTCATATTCAGCATAGCTCAGCAGTGCGTGCACGTGGACTTTCTCTGGCCTGTCAGCTTAACAATGAGCATGCAAAGCTTGTAATGAAAACCACTGCATGACCCGGTGACTTGTCGGAAGTACTTACAAAGATTACTCCTGTCTAGAAGCCCAAGCGGATGCATGAGGTGTTTGAGTCAGTGCTGAGCCCAACGGAGTAAGTGAAGCGCTACCACGTGTAGGAAGTGACTGCCCACCCAGTCACCCAGTTAACGCAGATGATGATGATGATGATGGGAATTTTCAGCACAGATATGGTCTTGCTTCTCTATGTCTTAATTAAATTTACATGCAAGACTCTGAACAGCTTTCAAGATATGTTGCCTTTCAACCTTCCCTTCTCCGCCTTATGGAATCAAAGCATCGTTGTAATACCCCCATGCCATCGTCCCGTCGTCTTGTTAGCTCTCTTAGCTTATACTTACACTACTACCGGCGTGTACTGTGTCCAGGAGGTAGCATTTTGAAGGAATCTGTAGCAATTTTCTTGTTCGGAAACGTAATTTGTAACAAAGAAGCAATCAGACTGATCAACTATTTCATGATAGTAGGAGGAGGAGACGAGTTCTGTTTGTTTCTTTGCCAGAATTTCAGCGAAAAACGATTCGAGTCATAGCTACGGGCCAGTTATCGATCTCTTGCCCACTCACTGTCTTCCCACTGTCTACAGAACTACCGATCACAAGATCGGCGGGCATGCTTATACAAGAGCGAAAATGCCCGATAGAGCACTTTATAGGAAGGCCTACGTGCGAGACACTGTTCTGGGTACATACCTGCCCTGCCAACCACCTCCGCTATGTCGACAGTTGACACTGTCAGAATGCACCAGGTATAAAGTCAAGCGTTTGTTTAGTCTGTGGTCGCACGGCCCCACCAACAACGGCATGCCGCGTTACGGTGTCTGGACAAATAACATATTTTCCCAGCCAGCCAGCCTTGTTGTTTACCTTTCGACAGACACCCGGAATCTGTCTGCTATAATCCCGACCCGACAGTTACTCTAGTTACAGGGTGCGCGCTGTCCTGACCGAAACACAACGTCCTTATAACTAATACATGCTTATTTCGCTATTCACCGAGCTTCGCACGTAGAAGCGAGCCCGTATATAACTCGGCTGTCAACTCGTAACCGAGTGTATGCAGAGCGCACGAGACAGTTTAAAAGGGGTTTGCGGGCATGCGGGTCTGAGCCTACTTGCAGACCCGAACTGTTCACCATACATTGATAGTTCAGAAGGAAGACTACACAACGTGCGTCGCTACGATTTTGTCACTTACCACTACGTCGCGAGAGAAGCCAACCAGGAGCGAAGCCAAGGGACAATGAATGCCTTGACAGCACGCGCCTGCCCTGCACTCAGCAAGTGGTGCGGAACTAGGACACTCCTACTGCAGTGCGACGCCGGTTATGGAGTCAGCAGTTTTATTAGCATTCAAGCCAGCGTCCTTCCCTCTTGGCTACCAAGCACGTGTGGATTATATTTATACACTTGCCAGCAGCTGGGCAGCGCATTATTTTTTGGAGGCCAGCGCTGTCAGATGACTCAGTAACTTGTAAGCGATACGAAAGTTTAGTTCATTCCATATCTGATCTGATCTAAGCCAGTGGACTCGGACGTTGGACTCGACCACCCACCTCCCACAACCGGCCTACAGTAGACTTACAGTAGGCAGAAGTGTAGTAGGTAGATATGATGACGATTTAATAGAAACCACTCAAAATCAAGTCTCGTGACAGCTGACAAGTATTTGTTGACGTACTCTCTTCTGCAGTACGTAACTATATATATATACATTGTCTACCTAACACAGGATACCTGACAAGATCTCGTTCCATCGTATGGCACTGCACACGAGAACAAGTACACGTCTAAAACTGCTGTGATGGGAGAACCTGACCTACAGAAAGTTAACGATCCTAAAGTCATAGCTTACGCGCAGTGCATGACGCAATCGCGGCACTATTCATATCAGTCTATAATACACGTCGTTGGTCTATTTTTTAAAAGAGGCTTGGTCATATACTAAAAAGTGATGGCTGAGTGATCAGAGTAGCTAGCCATTGCCGAGTATTAAACGACACGAAACTCAATTACTAGTATTGAAACCAATTAATAAGACGATAGGGGGCGGCAGGGATGGTATTGGGGGGAGGCCGGTGTGTTTACAAATGCTTCGCGGCGAACATTCGGGACGGAGTCGTCCAAAACAGCGTCCAGAGACTGGCAAGATCACCCGTATTTTGCAATGCCAACACCTCACCGACCCCCCTTCATCGACAGCCGATCGAAACAGGTCTAGCCCTGAAAGACACTTTTTAAAAAAATAGAGCTGGTAAACATTTCGCCCTTATCAGAGAACACTGCCGTGACAAACAGGTCAGGCCGTGAAGGAGACAAGCCGAGGTGCAGTTTCAACTTTGTGTCGGCATAAACGTATGGCATCAGTCATATCAGTCTGACAATGTCGGCTATCAAACGGTTAAAAAAATACAACACGTACCTGGCGTGTTACGTTCTCATTTTTCACGCGAATATCCTTCGCATGACGACGTAGTCCGTGATGTTACGGCTCTCTCGCCAGCTGTTTCGAGTTCTGCGTGTCCAGCCAGGAGACAGAGGCGAGAGTTGTGGCACAGTGCGGTGCCGTCTTCCCCACAGTTTTCCAGCACACAGCCAGTGTGTGCACCGCGCGTCTTACCTCTAGCCAGCGACGCGACGCCCCGCTGCGAACTGTGACTACTACACGACAGCGCGCGCAGGCCCCGAGCTGCCGACAGACTGCACACACACACAGACCGCGTGGCAGCGAGACTACACACGTACCTTTGTGTATTCCTTCTCCGTTCCTGCGTATCGGCGGCTGCTCGGATACCGAGTGTTGATGTGTTCTACGTTAGCCGTAAGCACAGTCGGCGCCGTGTTTAGGATCCGCACTTTGTTCTAGACGTGTCCAGCCAGGTAGCTCGAACCCCGTCGGTTCTCCAACCCATTCACTCTCACCTCGCTCAGCCGCGTGACTGACCTATTTTTAGATCTGCCTTTGCCTCACCTGGGCGGGTGACCGACCACCGAGCCAGGCGAGGGTTTAAAAGTAAAGCCTGGGCCAAAGATCGCTGCAACCCACTCACATCCGTTGTTTGGCATTTTCGCAGGCCACCCAGAGGAGAGGGGCCGGAAGGGGCAGTGTTGTTGAGCATGCTTACATCTTTGAGGAGTGTGACGTGCGGCGCGGTCGGGTGTAACTGAAGGGGTTGAGTTTCCGAGGTCCGTACAGTAAATACAAGGAGGCGTAAGAGTGTCTGATCGTGGTCTGATAGGGTCTTAGATACGGGGAAGGCAAACGGTTCATTTTTTTCTAGAAGGGCTGAATCCGATAAGCTGATTTCCGAACGTATCAGAACCGTGGCACGATGTACACTATCGTCAATCAGACAAGGTGATAAATGCAATCTGCCGTACATCGCGCAGTTCGCAAAATCACTAACAGCGAGTAGATTTGGCTTGTGGGAAAGATGTATCAAGTCTCTACTTTTGCAGATACGCGCCACTGCATCAGGGAAATTATGCAGATTGGATTACAGTTGATAACTGCCTCATAGTGTATCGCCCTACCCCCCACCCCACCCGACATATTCCTGTCAGTCAACAGACCTCCCTGCTGTCTGTCTTCCATCAACATCGCTGCTCTTCTCGATACTCCGGGGTCTGCTGTCTTCACTGTTCATCGCTGCCCCACTCCCCTCCCTTCCCTGACTCCCCCAAGAGGAAGAGGGACTAAACAAAAGGACCCGGAGGTTCCTCCCCCCCCCCACACAGTGTGTAAAGAAGTACCACATGCATAGAAAGTACGTGTGCAGGACAGGGGATCAGAACCCAGGACTCTCTGTGATAAGCTCGGATTACCGGTCTGGCCACCCGACCTTAAAATGATGAGAACGTGAGCGTGAGACGAAACAGATTTGAGCCACGTTGTAAATATGCGAGCAGCTTTCTGGCAGTCATGTCTTGCATACACTAAGATGCAGTTAAGGCGCAGATGGATGAATCCATGATGCAACAGACGTCATATCATATCCCCAAGGAGTTGTAAAGGTACTCTAGAACCGAGATGTTGCCCAGTGGAGTTCTAGAATTAAATTTCAAGGCAGGCGCGCAGTATGACTCCGGACTGCGGGGCAGACAGCCCCCAAGGCGCAGCCCGTTGTAAACTGAGCGCGTCTAGACGAGTAAACAGGTGGGGGATTTCGCCGTTTTCCGCGTGCCGAAGTGTCGTGCTTGTTTGTTTGTCAACGGCCAGTGTTTGCCAGCTGCTGGCTTGCACACAGTCAACAAGCGTGCCCGTGCGCACGTGTTTTTTCACGTTGCTCAGCGTTTTCCGGTTCTCCATCCTGGCCTCGAACGCCTTTTAGAACAGAGGATTGTAGCGCAGAGGCAATATATTTTGCGAGTGAAATTTGGCTAGTGATATCATAGAGTTCATATCTGTCACTCATGTATCCTTTGTGGTAATGACCCTCCTGTTTTACTGAGTCAAATGATAACGTGTAGAGCATGGATAAACTGCCTATTATAAAGATTTCATCCTGCATCAATCGAGAATTTCACAGAATATCCTGTGTGGGTCTGTTCCTCACATATGGAAAATGTAGTCAAATTTGAAAATTTGTGCAAACCTAAACTCACTTTATTTTGAAATCGTTTGGACTAGTTCTTTTCCCACCGTCGACAAAACAAAGGTCATCAAGCTGCGTCAAAATAGACTTGAAGCTATTGTGCAGCCATTTTGCTGTCGCTGAGAAGAACGTGGAGAGAATATCTTGATCGAACTCGGACGAAAAAATACTTGAAGGTGGTTGGAATAGCACATTTGTGGAATAGTGTAAGGTCGACTGAGTCGTATGAAAAAAGTAGTGAAGGGGTAACTGCGTGCATTAAAAAGACTTCATTTAAGTTTGAGATAACGAAAACTTGTTTGTATCTAAAGAATATTTAATTCAGATTTTTAAAAATTAGTATATTACCATTTGTTGCAAATGCCTGGCTGGCTGTCCGTTGGCTTAGTCAAACAGTGTATGGCTGGCATTCCACCCCAGCTCGCGGCTGTCGCGCCAAGGGGACGAGCGGAAATTGTTACCATTTGGTGCTGCGAAGTGTTATCTCAGGTGTCAGTGTAATCCGGTTTGCCCTTCCCGCCAGGACCAGGAGTTCGCACATCTGTCAGGCAAGCCGAGCGGCTGTGACGAATGGATCGTAAGTGGATAGTCTCGGGTCATCCGGGCAATCAGTCACGTGTCACGCGTGGCTTATGACGTCATAGAGTGACATCCGTCATGGAATCCTCATCACTGCCGGCTTTATGACGCTGTACTTCTGCACGAGCAGACACACTGACGCCGCAGTCCAAACCAGTCGGTCTCGAAGGAGAAGACTTGGGAATGACCAGACCGACTTTTGACGTATGCTGTCCATCTCTGGCTGCTTTGGTGTCCGCCTGCTGCTGCCGTGAGTGCGAATGTGAGCAACGCCATAGCATGTTGGAAAACAAGAATCATGACACACCGAGTAGACTCTTGGCTGATATCATTTCCTTACGTCACAGTTGGTGTATTTAATTCCATCTCGACAGGTCATGATATAAGTTGATGCACTACAGGACTTACAATAAATCGCTTTTTTAACCATAATTTGATCGAAAGTGACATTTTCTCACCCACATACCCACCCACTCACTCCCCGCCCCCAGAAAAACATCCTAACCGTATTCTACTCACGAAAATATTTAAAATGCATGAAATCGCTTTACCGACACATTACAGTTGTCAGACATATTTTACTTGCCTAGGCAACCAGTAGCGTCATTCCTTGCAGTATCTGTTAAGTCAAACCGACAGAGGTTTCAGAGGTCACGGTGACTTGACTTGATACCACAGGTAGTATGTGTACAGTGTGTACCTACTGGTGTCTGAAGATTTGAGTGGTCACGAAACCGGCGTTGTGCATTCGATGTGGTATTCGTATTTGGCTTTGGGGAACTGGACGTTGTCCAGATCGAATGTACCTCCCGCAACCTAAACCTCCCGCAACCTTTACCTCCCGTAACCTATACCTCCCGCAACCCTTTCTTTCGTTATAGCAAAATCAGAATTACGCTAAGGATGGAGAAGGAAGGAGGGTTAAAGGGGGTGGGGTGTATATGACACAAAGTGGGCATAGAAACTTCGACCTTACGAGTGAGCTGGTACGGGCTTGACATGGCTGTTGTCACCTGGAACCAACAAGACGCACTGAAGGTAGACTGGGAGCTGCAAGCACACCTACCAGACTGGCTGCCTGGCAACTCAAGTTTAGCTCCTGCTGCGCTCGTCATGGCCGGTCAGAACTCCAGGAACTTGGGGAGTCAGGCAAGCGCACATGGCTGTAGGATTGCCTTTGCCAGAAATGACCCCGGTGTGAGTAGGTGGAGTGGTGCACTTCCCTGAGGCGAGATTTATAGACGCAAGGCCTGCGAGTGAGGCTAGAGGATGACGTCAGGTCTCCGACCATCGACTGTAGGAGCCCCGACATCATTGCTTTAATGTCGCTTCCGTTCGTCATGTCTGTAAAAATGGCCTTCGGTCACTGGTTAGGATCTGTCTGTTGGTCTTGTTACTCTTAGGGCTGTATCGGCTTTACTTCAGAAGCCCCACGAACTGCCAGACCTTTTTTTTTTTGGTATGTGACATCATTTATGATAAGAGTTTTAAATAGTTTTGCGGGCTGTATTCCCCTCTATGCTCACCCAGGGCACGACCATTTCCCTTCTGCAATCCTGGACGTGCAGCGACGGAAGTATGGCGATTGGCTTATGACGCTGAATAATTCTAGTGACAGGACCCTGATCCAGAGATTTTACTTTATGAAAGTGCGTTTTTTATGTGAAAAACAGAACAGTAGATATTGTCCGTTTATCTCTATGTGTGCGTGTGTGTGCGTGTACGTACGTACGTGCGTGTCATGTATAAGCGGGCTGTTTTACATGCAGAGAATCCCGGGATCTTACAGACGCATCTGGTTACCTACGCGCACGAGCCCCCCTACCAGCTCTCCCCCTACCCACTCAATCGGCGGCAGATAAGTCGGCTTCGTTATCTTATCATCCAGATCCTAGGAACAGAACACCTTTTCAGCTTTTATCTCGTCTTATCGGAAAACGGAAATTCCGCACGGAAGTAACCCTCGACTGTCCGGTGTTGACAGTCGCTGGGGTGCACTTACTTTTGTACCTAGTTGCTGCGTGTACTCGGGATTGTAAGGGGAGAAAATCCATTATTTTTTCTCTGTAAACTCTCGCCAGCTACCTTGCGCCACCATCCCCTATGACGTCTCCCCGTAACCCAAGGACCACTGGGACAATCCCTCGCTATCTGAGCCTCCCTGACAATATAAAGTGGTTCGTGACCTTTACCCTTCCCTTACTGCACAATTGTTGGTGCTGAACGTACTTTTTCTGTCTGTTCTATCGATAGGATTCGCAAAGGATACAATTTCCGGCACTCCAGGCTTCAAATCGCCCGGCCTTGCGTGACCTCTGTTGGATGTGAAGTACTTAGCACGAAGAATAAAAAAAAAAAAATCAGAATCCTGGCACAGTATTCCAAGAGACATGACCGCACAAATGTTATGATGGATTTTCCTTGCGCGTGATGATGCCGATGTTTGTTTGGAGGGAAGGTGGTTCCATCTGTGCTGTCTTCGCGCTGGGGGAGGGGGAGGGGGAGGGCGGAATTGGGGGAGGGTCGTTATGGTGGCGAAATTTGGAACTGGTGGCGGTAGGGTGCTTCTTTCCAGGCTCCTGGTTGTGGTCGTGAAGTCACATGGGAGATTTGTAGTCACAAGGAACGCGAGCGATGCTACCACGATTAGCTTTCCTCGCGATCTTCGCTCACTTCGGCTGAGGTAGTTGCACTCTAGAGATGAGAATAGAGAAACTGCGTTTTCTTCTGGACATAATATTTATTTTATGTATTTTATGCTGTGTCGTGACTTATTTAGCCTTACTGGTGCTGCTGCGGAAATTTCATGCCCTTCATTTAGAGGATGCTTTGTGAAGGGATTGAATGCAAACCCCAAGTACAGCCCCCACAGGGTACGTCTTTTGAAATGCAAGCTGCGGGAAGCAGCCGTGAGCCATTTTCACGTCTAACAGGCCTGTGTTTTCCTAAGGGGGGCAGACAGCAGCAGGACGTCTCTACAGAGCAACGCACCTAACGCTCACATTCCTGCCGCATTATCCCGAAGCAACCGACAGATTTCCTGCGGCATTCAGCCGACTCCCGAGTTTGTGGTCCTACTTCCCCTGGGATTCCTGTGTGGTGTGTCCCCTCTCTCGCTTGTGAGGGTGCATGCAGGTTATCTGTCCCCATCTTCCGTATGCTTTTTTTTGGCCTGAATTTGCCGGTAATTAACTGTGCGCTTTGGTCATGTAAATGTAAGGTGATGTCAGGTGCCGAGAATGTGCAGATTTTTTTTTGTTTTTGGGGGGTGGGGGAGGGAACAAAGAAACATCAACGCATACATCATGTACCTGTAAGCCCCGAGCTTATCACTCAGAATGTCCGAATCACAAGTTTTCATTGGTTGTAATATTTAGAACGTTTTTTTAAATTCTTTGTTTACATCCAGTATTACTGCCATCCTTGCTTCCAGTTTCAAGATGTTCTGTCGGCTGCCAAAGCCAGTGTCAAACCAATGACCATTGGTTCTTTCCTTTCCAAGAAACTGAGTGCACGACGAGAACTGACCACGGATCTGCTCTACCGGCAAGGCTAATCAAGATACCGAAATAAAGATGCTTCTTTTCATGGAATTTGCAGAGGTTAGAAGCTGCTAAGAAATGGAAACAGTACAGGAATCGTTCGCAACGCGGCATTGGAGTAAAAGATTTTGTTAGGTAAAGTTGATTGTCCGGGTTTGAACTCTGATGTCTGGCTAGTTTACCCATGTCGTTTACCGTGAGCAGGAACAAAGAAAATGAAAAGTCAGGTTTTGACTTGGAATAGCCTGCGCGATGTCAAAGCTGAGAAGTCACGGTAGAAAGGTCAAATGTTTAACCAAAGCCACACAAGTTATAAAGAACGTACAGTCCCGACGCAAATTCTTCACTCAACAGTCTGTGTAATATAACTTTCTTTTAAATTTACGTTTGTGCTTGGAAATTAATTCACTCCTGTGACAGACGTCAAAAAGCATTTAAGGCTTTGTTAGTCAGCTGTGTGCAATTATCCCTTTGCCTGTAAGTCTGAGAAGCGCACAAGAAAAAAAGATGTCAGGCACAATGTTTTGTGCTGTGCTTGGCATATTTTGGACTACCTGTCGACTCGACCGCATTGAACTCGACCATACGAACACCGTGCTGAGCTGACTCGACAATCACTTCAGCAATGCACCTGGAGAATTCTTTTTTTTAATTCAGACTCTTTCAGTTAAATAAGGATATTGGCCTTTCTGAACTAAGCAGTAAGTATAGGTCAGATCTAACCCTCGCACTTTTGCAACATTCCACGTCCACCTGATTACTCTCTGTAGCCCGTATTCTTCGTAGCATCGTAAATAATCTGCTGAGACACGGTAGTCCTTACTGCTGTAGGGGGTCAAATCAGATGAAGAATAAACCTTTTCCTTCTTCGCTTCATTTTCTTTGACGTTTTTTTTTACTCTCCCCTGCCCCCATCCTTGACTGTGTTTCCTTAACTTTTCTTCCTTGAATTAATCCCCCTCCCCGTCCCTTTCGTTTTTCCGACTCTCGTATTGCGCATTCATTTTGTACATGTAGAGAGAACGCCCGCCCATGGTAACAGCACAGGCGGTCTGTTCTCATGCAGCCATGAAGCCAGTGCGAGCTAGCAGATTATGCTAGCACCGAACGAGTGTTTGTTTATCCGTTCCTCTTTGTTTGCGTGTGTGTGCGGTCGCGCGTTATAGCGATGATGTAAGGCCTACAGGTGTTCACGCGGGGAGTTAAGTGAAACGAGTCATTAGAAACTAGTCCAGCCATTTTACAGCAAAACTTGTTTTGTTCTCGTTTTTGCTTTAAATTGGATGGAATATTCTGTACAAACACATATTTTCATGGGGAGAAGCTTCTTGAGCAAAATTCTTCATCGAAATAGTAAGAAGTCCTTATGCAAGTGGTTGGGTAAGGTGTCTTTACTGCTTTCAGACGACGGAATCGAGATGTGCGCGGCCGGCTTCAGGGAAAAACACTAGCCGTCATATCCTGCGTGTCTGCAGGGGGGGGGGGGGGAACGCAGTCGCGATCGTGCGTGTGCATTGTGGAACAGCTAGAAGGGACCGGCCTCCTTGTCTTGTGTCTGTGTCCAAGGATCACGCCGCCTAAGTGTGCGGGGAGAGGAGGGCGGGGAGGTGCAGGTAACAGCGGTGCTTTGTGAAAGTCACCGCCCCATCCCCATTATTCGCTCCACGTTCCAAGTGCAGTCTGGCCTAACGTACACGCACGTGTGCAGCTCTCTGCACAGATGCATCCCTCCCTCTGGCTGCACCCGCCCGCCCTCTCATGAAAGGAGAAAAAACCCAAAGCCTGTAGAGGGTCACTGGGTGTAAGAGGACAAGTTGCCAGACGCTTCCTGGGCAGACACAAAAGAAAATGGGGTCTGGAACTGTCAGCTTTTAGGGGACGCGACAGATTTACTGAGAGGGGATTTCCCTACGAAGTTCAAGATAATTCTTTTCATCCTGAGACAAGGCAAACTCTCATTTGTTCTAATCTCTTGAGCCCTAACGAGTGTCGGCGAACATTTCCCCCGCATTATCCGGTCAGTGATTAGAAGTGCACATCCAGCTGTATACTTCGGGCCTCTAATGGGCATTTTGCTTGACAAAAAATGTGTGAATTATCCTTTGTCAGGTCTTTGTTGTGTGGCTGCATATTTCCAAATTTGTGGACGATAAAAGGCTGTTTTACACTCAGAGTGAGAGAGAGAACAAGCAAGTGCATGTGTCGGCGAGGCTGAGTAAGTTGTTTCCCTGTCGAAGCAGGTGGGTTCAGATAAAAAGCCCACTGAAGACATCAATACATCGTCGAACGTCTGCGCGGCTAGCGGTTCGCGGTATGAAAGCAGAGGACTGGCTGACCCAGGAGCGCCGTAAAACAATCAGGCGTTACTGCACTTCACCTACCTCTGGTGACGTCACTGGCGCTGTGAGGGCAGGTGCAGCGGGTGGTGTGGTGGTGACCTTGTCACCGACAGGCTGTGTCCTGACCTGACACTGCCAGTTGCTGACACTACAGATCTATTTTTACTGCCAGGCGACAGCCTAGCTTAGGCTGCCCTTACACTCCAATGTTGTGATTATGTTTCCTCTGGACTGCTTATCACTTTTGAAAAGTGTCATGTAGTTGCCATTTTAATTGCGAGTAGTCCACTACAGCCTTTGGTGCTACACACACACACACACGCACTCGCTGTTTATTGTGCCATACAGCAGACGGGTCAAAGTTCACGACCTCTGTAGCGTCTGCGCCAGGGCTTGCGGGGGTCGCCCTTAATACACGTCGACTAAAGTTTGTTGCGGTCAGCACGGCCCACTAAATCCTTTTACGGAAGGGTAGGGCCGGCGTGGCTACTAGAGGACGGAAGCATTTTTTTTATGTCGGGGACAGATAAGCTGTAGCTCCCGTTCTCGCCAGGCGACGCTACTGTGAGCACAGCCACAGCTTGACGGCTTCTCGTACAGTGCAGCGCTGCGCACGCGCACAACCCTGACACCCGCTTGTAGTTGGCTGTTGACATGCACAATGATGGGCTGTCACCTTCCCTGGCGGCAAGCTGGAATCCGCAACGCATGAGCACTGCCAGGGGTCCTGTTGCAGGTCGGAGGCGGGTAGCAGCGGCGTTTCGCAAGCGGACAGCCTCAGTCCACAGGAATGCGGAGGACGCTGGCTGTCATCCAGAGCGGCGCGACGCCCAGGGAGCGGGAAGACGAGGGGGAAGGAGGAAGGTACTTCGCCAATCGATCTGACCGACCCTCGGGGTAGGCCTCGTGCGCTTGTCTGGGAAGCGCGACCGTGGAGTTGGGGTGGTCCCACAGCCGTCCGTTCAAGCCTCCTGTTCCCCCTTGCCCCCGTTCTTGCTATATCTGCTTGCCTTTCCGACGTGGGGACATTGTCAGGCTCGCAGAACGATGGGCGACAGTCGATTCTGTGTGCGTAGTGGCCCCCTCCCCCTACAACCTTGTGGTTTGAGTCGTCTGCAGAACTGAACACGTCTCTCGATCCTTGTGCTGTGCAGGGAATGCCGTGCGGCTGCTTGGTGTAGCAACACGATGCGGACCTGCCGCTGTTAGGGTTCTGAAGGTTTGTAGCTTGGCTATGTCTCAGATGACAATTCGTACCTTATACTTTTAGAAGTACCGTGTGAGGGAAGACATGAAACGAATTCTAGCAGCCAAGCTACCTGTATTGTTACCATCACGACATATCCGCGTTCTTTTTAGGGAGTCTCACTGGAATGTCACCCCAGCTGCTTTCGAGAGCTGCTTTACAGAAGTGTATAACTGAGGCGGTTTAGATTGCGATCTTCAAACATCGCCGCAGGTTTGTTAAAAGCGCTGACATGTACATTTAACTACATTTAACAAGCGCATGAAGTAAGCCGCAGATGGTTTAGAGCTTTCTTCCAGACTATTCCAGACACAGTTGGCTAAGTGTGGTCATTACGTCACCTGCAGATTGGTTTAGAAACCAGCTGGTTAAAACACTTTCTGTACACTGCGTCACAGCTTCGGCGAGTACTCTTACATCACCCGCTGCTTAGACTTAGTAGGGCTGTCTTAGTAGCAGTCTAACATTATCAGTCTTATTGCATTACCTACACCTGATTTAGAGGGCTGGGTCACTAATGCTGCCACATCGTTTGCAGCTGGCTTAGATAACAGTCTGACGGCCTCATTGTAGCCGTGATTTACAAGATAGTGATGCCTTTGTCGAAACCACTTGATGCTCACAGTCTGACAACTGCACATGTACACAAAATAATGCTAGCAAGTGGCCAAACACGTAAATGTGTCCGGAAGCCAGTGGCGGTCATTTGGACGTGGGAGAGGCTTGGGCAATTGATAGGAGACAGTGCGGCGAATGGAGTTATCTACCTCTAGCCCACCGGTCGGAAATGTCAATACTCTGGCACCAGCGTCATGGGCGGCACGCGTCGATACTCCGGACCGCACCGCCGATGTCTGACGCTAAATCACCCTGTCTCCTCCCCCTCCCCCCATCGCCCCTGGCAACTGGCGCGTCAGCTGCTGTAGCTCGTTGTCTCCCGTGATTCCAGAACGTCCAGAAGAGAATTTGAGCAGGGGAGGTGATAGGAGAATATTGATGTCTGTAGACATAAATTTTATATTTTGAAATTAGAGTGTTTTGGGGAGATGATTTTTTTTTGGGGGGGAGGGATCATCTGATTATATATATGTGGCGTTTTGTTATATTTCTTTTATCGTATGGGGTCAGACGTGTCATATAATGATAAGCAGTACATGGAAAGATAGATAATGGATAGGTAGGGATGTAGCCAGGCTGGTAGCTGAAAGGGCAGGCAGAAACATAGCATAGGTGAAGGGGAAAGACACAAGGCCAGGAACTCCTCAGTGGATTCAGTCTTCGCAACGCGAAGATTGTTAAGTTAACGGCTTTAGCTTCGCGGATTACTTCCTGTGTTGCTCGGTGTTCAGGTCTGAGAGTGACGGCCCTTCATTGTGCTGATGTTGTCATGCCGCTTGGGGCTTGTAGATCGATCCTGATTGGGACAGTTCGTGCTGCGGCTGTTTGGCTGGCCTGAGTCACGCGTAATCTCGCGAGAAGAACGGCTTGAGACGTTGGGTAAACATTAAACTGGACTGACAGTCTATTCGTTCCTTTTTCTCACTATACCACACTGTCCATATTCTGTGATTGGGTTTGCATGTGTTTGGGTTCAGCTGCCTGTGACCTTGTCACAATAACCTTCTTTACTCACTAGTTAGAACAAGCGGTTACAGCTAGACAACTTGATGCCAGTGCAAAAAGGCACTCCCGCACACAAGATGGGGGTCACCACGTGGCCTTGAGCGATCGCCAACTGGCTTCACTTTACATCAGTTGATAGTCACAACACACAGTTAAATCGATTGCATTGAATGCTCTGCCACACGGTGTTAAACCGTTTGTGATCAAAACAGTCCCAGAACGAGGCTGTTTCCTGTTTGTCGTGTGGCATACCCAACGGTCTGTTTAGAAAAGGGGTTTGGCAAACGGTTTGCATCCCGTTTTCTCTTTTGGAGCTTGTTCTGTTCCCCCTCCCGCCCGCCTCCCGCCTGATTTGGAAAACCGTGCAGACGAGCGACCCGCTTCGAAATTTCCATGCTGGTTAATCTGACCAAGAAAGTACTTGTGGCTTAAATTTTTAATGTAACAGCATTTTATTTCTCAAGGAAATAGCATTCCGACATAACTTTGCATTGGGTTTTTCTACTAAATGCGCTATACCTGTATATGCTTGTGCTAGCGAGCGGAGAGACCTGCAGCAGCTCCAAATGCGGTATCATAAAAGATTTTACAGTAGATGTACTAAAACATGTTTGGTATCATCTCTGAACGTACGGGCGATTGGCCGTTCCACTCTCGTGTCAGCACAGGCTTGATACCCTAATACACATAATTTTTTGGTTATTTTGCTTGTATTTGCAAACAAAATTTAAGTAGAATCAAGAATAAACATTTTGTGTGTGTTTTAAAGTCATACTTTTTTCTGTGAATTATTAGTTTCAGTTCAACTGCGTTTTTACGAAGCCAACGTGGGTGTATCTTTATACCGTAAAACCCCCGAAGTACATTGTCTTTATAACGAAAACTACATGTATTTTTATACTGAAAACTAAAAAAAAATGATCGCACTGAAAACTGCCGAAAACCACCAAAAAAGAATGTTTTGGTGGTTTTCGGTATTAAGATACAACCGGTTTTGGTGGTTACATGTTTTTACTACATATTGGTGGTTTTCGATATAAAGACTGGTATTTCGAAAATTCTGAGTTTTCAGAGGGTTTTGGTATAAAGTCGCTTCCTGTAGTTTTTCAATGGTTTTCGGTTTAAAGATATGAGGTATTTGCTGCCTGCCGTAAGTGGTCGGGGATTTTTCGGTGGGTTTCAGTATAAAAATACATGTAGTTTTGGGGATTTTCTGTAGTTTTCGTTAAAAGGATACATGTAGTCCTCGGTGATTTTCGGTAGTTTTTAGTGGCTTTCAGTGGTTTTGGTGGTATTCGGTATAAAAACACAGGTAGTTTCGGCTATGTTCGATAGTTTTCGGTGGTTTCGGTATAAAGGGGACACTACTCCTGCGCAGTGCGTGTTTTAACAAAATGATTTTCCTGGTTTGTTTGGCTGTCTAGCATTCTAACTCAAAAACAGTATAAAACAGTTTACCGAACGGTTTAGCCAAAAGAACTTTGCCAGACAGGTTTACCAAACCGCTTTTCGTTCCTCTTGTGACACTACAGGCTTAACAGTAGGAGTATAGCACGAGCTTGATGTGTTAAGGGGTTGTAACGCGCCACGAGGCCTGGGGGGAGGGCTGCACGAGTGTTCGCACCTGCGAGGCAGAACACAGGGAGCAACTCCCTGGCTTTGCGTACATGGCCCTGGAATATCAAGCGAGCTTTGCTGCCTGAGAAGTCGCTGAGAGATCAGCAAATTTTTTGGAAGAGGAGTGAAAAGGTTGCCTTCTTAACATCCAGCGCGCACAGTAGAGGGCTGATTTGTTTTCCCCAAACACGGTAGAGGCCGAGAGGGGGTAGGGGTAAGGAAGGGGCATTTACCAGGCACCATAGACACGTCTCCATCAACCTTCCCGAAGCAACTTGCAGTGCGGGAACACAGGAAGTAGCCCCAAGCATATGTAGTCCTACTGTATTACCCATATCTCTTCTTATAAAGCCACATTTGCAACTAGTGATGTCCGTAATCCAATCGCACCCCAAGTCCTGAAATCCAGGGAAGTTCACTGGGATGAAATTAGGGCAGATTAGCTGGGTCCAAAGAAATGTCCCCACAAGGGGTCAGGTGCGTTGAAATCTGTACTGGAGATAAAGGTGAGCAGCAAACAGGGATGCCTTCGTCGGTTTTTGCCGGGAAACACATAGTTGGATGTTCCTGCAAAATATATCGCAACTCTTTTCGCGGTATAGTACATTAATCTACGAGCCTAATTTAGACAAAGGCGAAGAAAAGTGGTGAAATTTGTTCGTACCTCTGGACAAGGTTCAAGAACAGAGTGCATAACTCCACTAAAAGTCTGTCTGACCCCGAGAACAGCTTGTGCATTGTCGGGTGCAGAGCGTGAGGGGGGAGTCTAGGGTCTCAGTCCTTATGGTCTGTCGTGATGGACTCGCATGAAAACTAAGGGATCTTCTAGTGCTTTCAAAGAATGATATGTCAGCATGCCTACGCTCGCGTGCGCGCGTTCACGTGTGCATCTGCGCGCCAGGTTTCATGTGTTTGTATTGCTGTGTCCGCGCACGTGCATGTGTGTACGCGTGGATACATGCATATTTTGTGTATCTGAGGGTGTTTGGAGAAGGGAGGGAGTGCGTGCATAGAAGAGATGTAGGTGGGGACCAGAGAATAAGCGGGTTGCAGGCCAGAAAAAGCCATTGTGTCTGCACACTGCTGTTTAGGAGGTCAGAGATCTATTATTGAATGTCATCAGTGTTAGCTATCATCATCGTGTCGTTGCCGTCGTGGGATCTCAGTAAGCAGACAACTCTGCTGGGAACAGCTTATTGTATTATTATGCGCGCATGGCTGAATGTAAGCGGGCGGATTAACGTAAAAATTGCGCTCGATCGCTGCATTACCTCGTCCTTCTCCCGGCAGTGAGTATGATTCACAGTAACAGCTGTGGGCTTTTAAAGGAATTATGGAGAAAAGCGCGGCGAAGGTGAAAGAGCACGCACCAGTAGATGATGAGTGGCTGTCCATGCACGTGCGCTGTGGTCATGCTGGGGGTGAAGGCAGGGCGGGGTGGTAAGGATGTTTGGCTTGTTGGTAGTGACGTAGTTATTGTTTCGATGGAACCGGTATATTTCCGGCGTTCAGCGAGTTGGAAATGTGGAGAGCACCAGAAGGCACACGACTTAACCATGCTGACATGAATAAATGGGTTTACAGAAAAAGTCTACAACATCGTTGGCAGCAGGTTGTAATGTGTGTGTGTGTGTGTGTGTGCGCGCGCGCGTACGTACGTGTATGCGAGTGGGTGAGTGAAAAAGAGCGAGTGATTGAGTGCAAGAGTGAGATAGAGAAAATGGCTTGGGAGGAGAAAAAAAGAAATGGTAACGGACAGCAGAAAGCAGAACAGACTGGAGAAGATTGCAGTGCTGCTGCTTCTTCAATCAACAGGTTACACATAGGGTAGAGCAACCTAGTTTGCTTCTTACATGAGGGGGAGGGGAGTGGGTCAGGCGAGAGCGAGTGAGAGAGATGAGTTCGATCCAGATTCACAGCTGAATATTAGGGTGGAAAAAAACCCCACCTCTAACTCGCCATTTCGTTTGTTTCCTTGAAAACAGCCTTTCCTGTGTTGGCGCAGACCACAAATCTGCAAATGTATAATCCGCTTTTAGAATTATATCAACAGAACTTAAGCCATATACAGGCTTTAACTCTTGTCTTACCCGCAGGTTTATTTTTTTAAAAGAAGAAGAAATCCCATTGTAGAGGAAGTTAAAAAAAGTGAGGATTTCATTAAACAGAAGCCAGGAATTTCAGTGAAAGGAACCGCGGATTTGGTTGAAAAGAAGACGAAGATTTCACTGAAAAAGAAGCCGAGGATCTCCTTGAAAAGGAAGCCTTTTATCCTCGTGCATGGGCTGGTGGAGGGTGGAAAGGCCCCTCAGGACGTATAAGGGGCGGATGATGGCGAGTTCTGAGACTGACCATTTCGCATCCACCCGACCTTCCCGACTCGAGCCTCTTTACTCTGGCTGGTACTGTACACACAGCGCCGATCACGCGCTTAGTATATATCATTGTCATAGTAACAGTACTGTCTCTGATCGGAAAGCATCCTGTCGTGTCACAAAGGTGCCATTTCCTGCAATATTGCTGATCTTTGGGTGTTAAAGGTTTCTCCTGACATTGTACATGCTTCACACCTGCGAGCTGTGATGCCAAGCTTTGAAAAAACGGGCTAGATGAGACGCCATGGATTGTACAATTACATCGGAGCTAAGAGAATTTCTTTTCTGGATGTACACGAAACATTAAACCACAGGATGGCCTAAGAGACTTCAGAGTGGAAAGATCAACCACACACCACTCAGGTCCTGTCTTTCGTTTCCCCGTTCGACGCAGTCAGTGCTGTCTGAAGCAAAGTTCTACAACCAAACGCTTTTTCTCAGTCAATACTGCCGGTGCTCCCACGCCTTAACTCGAAGGTGTTCCCTGACCAGTTTTATGGACGCGAGGTTTAGAGTTAGAGGCTGGGAGCTGAGACGTCACCAACGTCATTCCCGTTCCTGGCCTCAGTAAAATTTCAGCTGATACTGTACAGGCGAACTGGGGAAATGAGACCTTTATTAACCCGGACAAGATAATTTGAATGAGACAATTAAAACGAGATTATTTTACATACCAGCCATATGCCTATAAACTAAGGAAATAAGTTAAATAAGCTAATGAATACAAAATCAGCAAAGACTTAGAAATTTACACAAATTTAGTGTTATTACCTACCTGTCCAAACAACAAAATTGTTTTCCTTTTTGTTTTCCAGTTTGCTGTACAGTTTTCTATATTTACTCGGTGTTTTATGTAATGTATTGTATTCCTAAATGTGTGTTTTGTCAAAGCTAAAAGCTGCGCCCCATCCCCAAGGGCTTATAGCTAAATAAAAGAAATGAAACGAACCCACGCGGTTTTAGAATTTAAAAGAGAGAGAGAGAGGAAAAAAGGACGCGTGCACATTCGGAACACGTCAGACGAACCTTTTCTACGACCAGACACCATTGTGTAGTTGTTAACTGCCTCAGGATGGATCGCCTACCTGGAATTGGTGCATCGTCACAGCTCCGTTTGGAGCTGTCTTCACCAGTTCAATATACGACTGTGATGGGGAACGCGAAGACAGCTTGGGGGTTGTGTGGGGGGAAGCGACATGGGACAACGTTGCTGTTGGTTGATGGTGAAGGGATCCGGTTGGGTAGAGGATTTCGCACTATTTAAGTGTGGCGGGGGGGGGGGGGAGGAATGGGGTCCTATTACTAGGCTTTGCAGCGAAAGAACCACCAGATTGACAGCAAAAGTAAGATGGGCAGTGGGGACAGGCAGTTTAATGTTCGGGGTTTGGCCATGGCTTCTGCACAATGTTTAACTCCAGGATATAATCCTTGGGCACTCGTGGATTCGAACCAGCACCTTTACACACGGTAGTCCGCAGCTTGATCTACAGAGCTATGCAGTCTTCACTCCTAGATAACAAGATGTGGTGAGTATACTCATGCAGACTTCAAGAGATAATGTACATAACATTGTATTGCGAGGGACCTCCTGCCCTCCCTTCGCCATTGTTGACTTTTCAGTTGCTTGCCGAAGTCTAATCGCTTCTGCTGTGTTTGTGCAGCTTCTAGCGGGCAGCAGTAGCCCTGAGCATTTCACTGCCTTTCTAACCTGCTCAAGATTGCAGCTGATACTCGGAACATGAGCTCGTACATGCACGAACTACTGTATTCTCAGAGAATACTTCCAAGTTCGCGCCAAAAGTTAATGAAGTTGATGCCATCAGGCAGGTTTAGTGCATCACTTGTACAAGAGAACGATCATAGTAAAATCTGAGCCATCAAGTCATCGAAAATCCAGATACCGGCGCTCCTTCCGTTATGTTCTGGGACTCGTCCGTTTCAAACGTGACCGTGGCGGATAGAAGGAACATAGACAGGAACGAACTGACGCGTACAAGAGGCCTGTACCCGCGGTTTATTTGTTTACAATGATGTCTTGCAGTGCCTGCAGATTCCAGCGCCAATGTTTTCCCTTCCTCAAACCCAGAGGATTTCATTGCAGGCAACCTTTGTTTGGAATACCAGGCAAGAAGATGGAACTCAGCTTCATTTCTCTCTCTCCCCCCTCCCCCTTTCTCTGCCCCCTCTCCCCCACGCGCCTCTTCAGCCTCTGTTTTCGCTGCTTTCAGAGAGTCTGTAAGCCGAGTTTGGAGCTGGAGATGTAGGTGATGCGATGTTATCTTCAAGGCTCTTGTGGGAAGAAGTGGCAAGGAGAAAGAAAAAAAAAACGCAAAGAGGAGAACGGCCCCAGCTCTGAGGCGAGTTTTATAGAAATGAAGAGAACCCATGACTCGACGTCAGAGCTGAGGCGAGTTTTATAGAAATGAGGAGGGCGCACTACTCGACGTCAGAGCTGCTAGGGTCTCCGCTTCTGGCTGTTTCTCCTCCTTTTATCTCCTTTCTTTACTTTATCGTTACACCATATCTATTGCTGTTGTTGTCTGTCTGTCTGCCTTCCTGCCGGCATATGTCTGCCTGCCTTCCTGCCTGCATATCTGTCTGTGGGGTTTTTTTGTCCGTCCGTTACCCTTACTGTGGCAGCCTGAATCATTGAGTTCTTGTCGACATCGTATCACAGCGTTCTCTCTCAGACTTTTACTGAGTTTCTTTAAACTCTAGAAGAATAATTTCATAGGAAAAAGCACATGCGCAAGTTCGCACGCAGGCAGACATTACACAGCACAGCCTATAGTGAATAGAAAGCCTGCCTTCACTTGTACGTTAATAATCGGCTGACTGCTTGAAAC
>SMGT01000002.1:512724-539339 GCA_004794575.1 Lanistes nyassanus | reverse complement strand
GACAGTTGTCTCCCACTTCCTCCCGTCTCTGGAGACCTTTATTGTTCCTTTCCAAGACAGGTTGGCGGCTTTCAGTTCTTCCATTAGGAGTGTTATTGAACATGGCATTAAAACAGAAACAATAAGCGCCATCACAGAGCGATCTGAACATCTCCCAGGTACAGGAGCTCTCAGTGAGTAACCTACGGTCTATCAGTGGTGAAAAAAAAACCATTTGTTTGGTGGCATTTTCTGACTGCAGCTATCCGGAAGAGATATTTGAGGAGCTGCACTTATCCGAACCAATCCTAAAGTAACAATTCCTTCGCTTAACTGAGAGTTGCATTTACGCGGGGTCGACTGCCTGCGTACAATCGAGACTTATAGCACTTGATATTTGTTGTTTGTTTCTGTAACTGTAAAGATGTCGTGTTGCGGCTAATGGTGCTGCACGATGGGAAAGGAAAATGGATCGCTGCTTTTGTCAGTATATAAAATGGTACTAAATGCAGCCCATCATACCAAATACGAAAGATTAACATTTTTGCCTTTATAGCCCTATACACATTATGTGTTTCGGCGTGCGTGCGTATGTCGTGCAATGTTAGAGTGGTCTTTGTGTGTGTCTGTGTGTACTGCACAAGTATGAATGGTAGTGATGTCTAGTGTAACTGGGTGCATAGTGATGTACATGTTGTAAAAGAGCATGCTTTGCTGCACCTACTTGCATTACTGTGTCTGTACGAGTGTCTGTGGAGGCGCTTATTGTTGCACTGCGTCAGTGTACAGCGGCTGAGATTTTGGAGGGGCTACATAAATTCCTGAGACATAAAGTAATATTAACAAAAACAATTATAAAAATCTGTTTTTAACTTTCGACTCGCAGAAGTATGCTGTCTGATGTAAGTGCTGTTAATGTTTTTCCCCACTGTCTATTCTTTGATACACGTGATACGTGATACATGTAGGCACATGTAGTCACCTAGCAACTCACTCATGCACGCATTAAGCCATGCAGGCATCCACACATGCAAACGCGCGAGCACAAGAACTGTGATCTGAAACTTCGAAAATTATGTCCTGACTACGATGTTAGCATTTCCAGTCTTTCTTTTGAGTTTTCTAAATCACGTCTGTAGTTTCCTTTTAATATGTGCTTTTTTCTCATTATCCTTATTCTGGCAGTTAAGAGAAAAGTATATTTGGGTTTGACCGTATGAACTAAAACTTTAACTGAGACTCTTGGCCGTAGACCAGAAACGCCACGGAGTGTGAGCAAACTTCGACTGTACCTTGTGCGGGTGATTTTCAACAGATGCTGAATGAAAATAAGCAGGCATTTGTCCTGTTATTCACTGGGTTGTCTCCCCCCGCATTATAACGGGCACGTTGAGATGAAGGATTTGTAATCCTCTTTGAAGTTACCGCTTTCACATAAATGCCTGGTGAAAACATCACCACCTTTCGTAGATTAATGATTTACGTGGCCCCTCGCCCACCTCTCTCTCTCTCTCGTCCTAGCACCTGTTATTGCTTCCTCTGACGTGAGACAGCGTCGGTGGTCTAACGGTTGAGCGCCTTCGAGGCGGGAGGTTGGTTTTTCGCGCCCCGGCCGAGTCAAACCAAAGACCAAAAAAATGGCAATCTAGTAGCTGCCCTGCCAGACGCTGACACTACAGGGACCAGTACTAGGACTGGTTGGCCCGGTGTCAGTATAATGTGACTGGGTGGGACTGAGGCCCCTGTTGTGACAGCAGTCCTAGTGTGGGAGCACGTTAACTAGTCTCAACTTCCTGAGATGCAAATAGTTTGCGATTGGGCGCAAAGCAGCAAGAACCAGCCAAATCCTCTGACTTCTTAGCTCCTGTTATTGACGACTTACCAATGTCGTTCGTCTTCGCCTTTGTCCTGCTTGGAAGGGGGTGACCAATCACAAGTCAGCAGCGGCGCTGAAGTACACATGCAGTTCCTTTCTTCCTCGTCGTCTCATCCCCGAGGCTTACCCTTGACCGAAGGGTTAGGGCAGGGTCTGGACTTAACCCCATCCCGCCCTCCTTGGTCACCGGCCTTGCTCACAATAAGATTAGTTACTGCTATCAAGGAGGTCGGCGTGAAGGATGAAGAGTGATGGCGAAGTTTTTGTTTGCGATACCTGTTACCATGACGGTCTTACCACAGACATGTGGACTTGGTGACATCACTGAACCGTGTGGCTGCTAAGCCTGCTTCTGCCGGAATTTTAACTTTATTCTGTTCGGTGCTACCACCGAGACTACACTGGGTTAGTGTGTGTGTGTTGGGGGGGGGGGGCCTAGGTCTTTCTGGGCCTTTTCCAAGAATGCACTCAATAAAAAAATGATTAATTAACAGGTTTGCTGACTGTAAATACATTAACCACAGATGGCGCGCTTGGGTTTGGATGTAAACTGGTTAATTGTTGGTGTAGACATTTTCACTGAGGACGTTATACGAGCGTTTGATGGTATCCACACAGGCATGCACACACCCAGTGACATATAAATGTACAACTGTACACATCCATGTGCACTCAAATTCGCTAGGATTACTTGGGGGAAAAAACGCTCTTTGTACCAAGATATCATTATGACTAGTGAGTCATGGCCATACTTTGACGGTTAATGTGGATTGAAAGACTTGTATCTTTGTGTTTCAGACTATGACACAAATTCAGATACCCTGTAACCTTGTGTTTCAGACGGTGACGTGACTTTAAACAACATGTGTTCTTGTGTTTCAGACCATGACTTGCACTGTTACTTCTTGTGTGTGTTTCCGATCATGACACTGTCCTTGTTTTTCAGACGATGGTGTGAATTTAAATACCCTGTCTGCGCGTGTTTCAGACAGTCACTGGCACTGACACGCCTCATTGTGTCCTTGTGTTTCAGACCATGACGGTGACACTGTGTCCTTGTGTTTCAGACCATGACGGTGACACTGTGTCCTTGTGTTTCAGACCATGACGGTGACACTGTGTCCTTGTGTTTCAGACCATGACGGTGCTAAACCCACTGAAGGCCGCGGACCATAGCATCATGCAGGACACAGACCTGGCCGGCCCTCTGGTCTTCTGCCTGGCCTTTGGCGGCTCACTGCTTCTGGTCAGTACTGTCCGGTTGACATTATCCTGCCC
Source organism: Lanistes nyassanus (assembly GCA_004794575.1). NCBI lineage: Eukaryota > Metazoa > Mollusca > Gastropoda > Architaenioglossa > Ampullariidae > Lanistes > Lanistes nyassanus. The sequence goes on along the minus strand of SMGT01000002.1, from coordinate 536,206 downwards.
GTTGGGCCATCGATACTTTTTTTTTGTGGCGACCAGTGGAAGCAGCGTGAGGTCTGAGCTGTTTGTATTTCTCGCAGCACCTGGCCGTGGGTTGGGAAGGGCCTGATCCCCACCCCACCCACCCCCCGGCACTGCTGGCTGACAGCGTATAGTGCCGCGAGAAGCAGAAAACGCGCCGTCATGAATGAATACTCATCTCCTTATTGTTATCCTTGTAGTCGATGTCTGTCGTGAACGCTGTAGGCGGTCCAGTTGATCCCGATACTGTCCACAAGGATTACAAGGGTGAGAGACGAGATTTTTTTATTTATTTATTTTTTTGCTGTGAAGCTTCGTGTGCAGATCTTGTTAACTAGTTTTTTCAGCTGTTGTAACCTTTGCAGTGCTGAGTTAGGGAATTAACTTAAAGCTCTAATTGTATCGCTGCACCTAAATCACAATCAGAAGTTCGTGCTTATGCGCAGTAGTGGCGCTCCACAGTAAAGGGACTGGCTTCGAGACTTTGTTTAGTAAAAGATCTATTTAAAACATTAAATGGCTCGAAACTTTGAAACTTTGAAACTTTGAAACTTTATTTGCTATCTCTGGACCCCAGATGGGGTATGAGAGACAAAGGGGATAGGGGGACACGTAGGAGAGGGTTAGAAATATTATTCTTCGGTATCTCATTTCACATGTTCAACGTTAATGTCAGCAGCAAACGTTGAAATGTATGGAGGATTTTAGTTTTTCTTTCTTTCTTTCATTCTTTCGTCCGATCGTCTTTCTTTTTCCTTCTTTTACCCTTTAGTGGTGGTTGGGGAGTGGGTGTGCTTCTAAAACCCAAGGTGAATACGCCGTCTCCAGGAGGCGGAAGGCCAGGCTCTCGCGCAACCTTTCTGCTTATCGAAAGCTTCTGCACGTGTTGATGTTTCGATAAGCTTCTTCCAGCCGTGGCAGATGGTCTCCAAGGTCACATGTCATCATCTAGCCTGATAACCCTACGCATCTCATGTAACCAGCTCTGTGCATATTTCTGTTATGAGCAACGCCTCTTGGTGTTGAGACGCGCGGCGAGATCACAAGCGGCTGCATGTTGGCGTGAAAAGCCGGTTCCAGCAGCATCAGGTTCACAATGCACAACCTGACAATCCGCACCTCAGACCGCGGAATAACTCGGTGCAGAATAAGCGACATTTTTCGCTATATGTAATGTGCGGAATGGTATAGACTTAGTATATTCTAATCTTGTACCTCTGGGTTTCCTTTCTGTCTCTGCGCCTCTCACTGTCTCTGTCAGTATCTGTCTTATGTCTTTCACAACTGTTAGGCGGGTGGGGGAGAGGAGAAGGGGGAAGTTAGAATCTGTACAGGTGTATGCCCAAACAGATTTGAAGAAAGGGCAGTCGCACATAATCTGCCATCTGAACCATGTAAAGCTTGGTAGGCGATTAAACTGTGGGGGTAGGTCGAGAGGAGAGCTGTTCTACTTGCCGCGACGCGTGGGGGCGCTGTTGGCAGCAGGTCTGCCCCGATGATCTGGAGCGAGGCTCCACTCACCGTGATCGCACGCGATAGCGCGTGCAGTATGGGGCGCCAGGAAGGGAATGGGTGTCATGCTCATGGTATATAAATAATTGCATTCTGTAGTTAATAAATAATTTTATAGTTATAGAATTCTTTTGTTATATAATTCTTTTGTTATAGAATTATTTCTTTAGTGGTAGAACACAATTCTTTGGTTATAAAATGCAGTTCTTTATATACAATGAGCATCATACCCATTCCTCTCTTGGCGCCCCATAGTGCGGGCTATCCGTCGACGGATAAACGACTTCCTGGTGTGCTGCAGCGTAGCCATCAACGTGAAGTTGCTGTCTAAAAAAAAAAAAGTCCGTTTGGGTGCATGGACATGCTTGTGCTCGTGAAACCGAACTTTATTTTCGCTGGGCGGGTGCCGAACCCTCCTTCGGGCGTAACTGTTCTGATAGGCACACTGATGACGTAATTTTGGAAATCCCGTGTTCTGATTGGCGGAGCTGGACCCTCCTCTGAGCCAACCTTACACAGTAAGTGCCTTTAAGTAACGTGATAATCGCAGATTCAACATCGTGGAAGAAATATATGGTCTCAGAGATGCTGCAAGCACATTGCTTCCGAACACGTCATAAGTGACAAAGTAGGATTTTATATATTTTTTAACTTTCGTTTTACTTGTCAGAGACACTCTTTTACCATATATTTTGTCACTGTTCCTATTAGGCGCATTGCGCCCGACTTCGCGGAAAAACTAGCCAGACGGAGCGCAAAAACAGTGGGAATGCAAAGCCATCTTCAAGCAAGATTGCAAAAATATTCCGCCCAGAGAAGAAGCAAAAAGTAAAGATGAACGAGATACTCCAGGACCATCTGCCAGAAAATAGGGGGGGGGGGGCGAAGATGCTCTCCATGTACCAGGGACAGCGGTCGCAGAAGACTTTCCAGATACAAATGGAAAAAAATCCCACACTGCACTTTGTTTGGAGCATGCCATTTGGTCTGCAAGTCACGCTTTGAAAATGAACCTACAGAGTAGACACTGCTGTTTTGTTCAGTGACATGAAAATCACGTACTTCTTACATAAAAACATTTGTATCGAAGAATATCCTCTGCGTTATGTACATAATATTTTGCATAATGTATTCAGATTTTTGTCTTCTGTTAAATGTGGAATAAATGGATAAAATTATTTAAAATGAAATCATGTTTAATGTGTACAGGTTGTATTTTTAAAGCATTGTACCAAACTGTTGAGATATGTGCATTCCATTTTGAATTCCTATTTTACAATAGTATCTCTGAGATGTACCTCACAGACCTTGCGCCCCTACGTGTGACAGTTTGCATTGCCCCCGCCGGAGGGTTAATAAAGTTGGGCTGCGTGACCGTTAATTGAAGGGCTAAATCCATTGACATAAGGGATTGGATCTGAGATACGGGTCGTCGGGCCTGTCACGCTATGTCACTATCAGGGGCTTGTCGCTTGTGGAGGGGGTGGGTCCCATCGCGCTAGGAGGACCAAGCTAAAGGCGAGCAGTATGTGACACCTCCCTCCCCCGCTGATACACTTCGAGACCAACGCAGACCCACTTGCGGCAGATGTCGGGTCCACAAGCTTGGAATGTCCGACTCACCATTAGATAATGTAGTCCCACAAGCAGCCGGTGTTGGGCCCACATAAGTGGCAGCTGGGGGTAACTGCAAGTTCTTAGACTGGGAACTTCCATGCCAACTGGAGGAAAAACTGGCCCTGCTCCCGCTGTATGTTTGCCGGCGTGCGTGCTTGTGTTGAGAACAGGTGGCTGATCTATGCTTAAAGAATGATCTTACGAAGGTTTTTTTTTGTGTGTGTGCAAGTGCCTTTAATGGACCACTCTTTACACAAAGCTCTGATGAATATGTCTTCTTCATGTTGTGCACTTAATCTCCCCTGTCACTCTTACCCTACCACTGACGTGATCGTCGATTGCTGTGCCTGCAGTTTATCTGATAGTTTTAGTTGCGTGTCCGACTGCCTGTTAAACCGACAGTTTTATTTGCATGTCCGACTGTCTGTTAAACTGACAGTTTTAGTTGTGTGTCCAGCTGTTTGTTAAGCTCTCAGTTTCAGTTCCATGTGCAGCTGTCTATCAAGCTAACAGCTTTAGTTGCGTGTCCGACTATTAAGGGATGTACAGACACCTGAAAGTTTCGTGAGTTAGGAAAAACATGTCGTCACTGGGAAAGCATTGTAATGACAAGAGAGCCACAAAGAGAAGGGATGCATCCCGTTAAAAAAAAATATTGCCAAATCAGATTAGCAAGTCTAACGGTCATCCTGAATGTTCATTGCTTGTCACAGAACTTGCTTTTTAAGGATGTTTGGGGTGATAGTTTGATGCAGGGAATGTGAGACGCATTCTGTGCGTTGAATGTAATTGGGTCTCTGTGCAGGAAGTGGGCGGAAAGAAACTGCAAGCCAGTGGCGTTTAAAAATCGATTAGAGTTCAAGGAATCGTAGCACGCGTGACTCAGTCACTCTCTAGGGTCTGTAAACCTGCTCCCAGCCCCAGAATGGAGGGACTTCTAGCTTCACGAGAGCTTTGTGCTGAACATAACTCGCTCCTCCCTTGTGGTTATAAATCTGCTGTGTGCTTTTGGGTAGACGGAGTGTCTAGCTATAGTAGATCCTTTTTGCTTTGGTCTACAGAGTTTATGACTACATTATAGCCTTTTGCTGAACACAGTTCACGCCTCTCGAAACAGCCGCATACGCTAAAAAGTTTCTGCGCAATTTTTGTAGAAGTTCTTTCTGAACCGTTCAAGACGTAGATTGAAAGTTACGGCCGTATTTAGATTTTTATCTTTTTCATGGGGATGTAACTGAGTGGCAAAAATGTGGATTCAGTAGGGTGTTTAAAAATCTTCTCTTCACACTTTGTCTCATATGTGATCATCTCACAGAAGACGCGAGGACGCCAGTGAAGGTATTGTCAGGGTTTTCCTGTCATTCTAACACTGCTCCAGTCTCGAATTAATGACGTTTACCGTCTTGCACTTTTTAAAGGCAACGTAAACGCCTGATTGATTGCTTGTGGAGCGGCTGAGAGTCGATAGACGCCGCCATGTTGGCCGTGTTCGTGACGTGAGTGGCCTTCTGCATAGGCTTAGGATACAGGTGCCTAGTCTACGCCGTTGTATCAGGGCGCTGAGCTGCATCCAGTATGTATTTTTTTAAATTGAAAATTCAAATTAAAACCCTTTTCGCTTTGTTTTTCCATGCCTATCACCTTGAGTGTTGAAACGTCAGAAGGCTTTGCATTATAGCGCGGTAGCTGTTTAAACCAGACGGCTGTCTAGCCATGAAAATCTAAAACCATTTATTATGGAAGTCACTTCTGTTGTGCGCGTATATAAACGTATGGGCCTCCACGGTCTCGAGACTTCGAGCCACCATTGATAAGTAAAGACACTAAAAGTGTTTTAATATTTTAATTTTTTTTAAATGCAACAGATTTTTGATCACATTTTTACTGGAATTTTCCTTTAAAAGCCTGTCAAACGTTTTTAAGCGTCAACAGCTATTCTGCATATAAAATTGTCATCCCCTCCCCTAGCACTTTGAAAGAAACAATAGCGTTCATCGCTCTACTGCCTGGAAGAAAGCGTTGATGTAGAAAACCTCATTTCCCATCTTCCCACCCCGCCATTCCCCCCGACCCAATGGATCTCCATGGGTTCTGCCAATAAATTCATGCCGAACAGGTCTGCCTCCATTCAGCCGATGAAGACGAATGGATCGGTGTAAAAGCGACACTCACAGACTAATAGCAAAATGATGCAAACAAGCTGCGGATGCCACAGCCAGTCCATCATTTCCACCTCGTCACTCAGAGGGAGACGGGCACAGCTCTTTCCTCCCCTCCCATTGCTTTCCGTCGCCTTCCTTTTTTCTTTTTTTTTTTTGGTGGGGGAGTGGGGGTCTGCCATTGTGGTAAAAAGCCTGGTGGTTTAGAAGAGGGTAGTGCTTCCTTGCAATTTTGAAAAGACTAGATACATTATTAGTATTATTTTAAACATTGTAACTCTGATATTTTCCTATCATTTCTGCCCAAGTCTGCGAATGACAGAACTGGGGAAAATCTATCCGCTAGAACTGGCCTTAAGAATATTGTCATGCTTTGTGTCTGGTAAGACTAATATTATATTTATAGACTTCATACTTCATGGCTTTTATAATTCGTTTTCTAATAATCGTATTATATTGTTATGTCCTTTGTTAAACCTCTACGCAAACCTGTATCCGGACCAATTATATAACGGCAGGGTCAGGCAGCCTGGCTGGCTACTGCACGTGTAAATGCGAAGGGACGATTTAGCGTTAGTCCGAGGAAAGATGTGGATTGTTCTTGGGCAGGAGATGTCAGCCGATGGCTGTAGTGGCAGGATGTGTTAAACCCAGTCCAAGAACGTGACTAGACTTGTCTGTGGAACGAGTCAGGGTCAAGGGTTGACCTGGAGTGTCACATCGTGTGTTGGATGTTTTGTCAGCGTGAGTGCTACCAGCCCTCGGTGGCGTTTTGACTTCCGTGAGGACACGTGGAAGTCTGCTGCTACCACAAAAAACCTCAGCGAGAAAACCTCGTATCAAGTCATCGTTGAACAAGCAACGAGGGGGGCCATCTGTGGTACTGACTGTTGTGCGAGCTGTAAACGTCCATGTGACGTCTATGTGACGCGTGTTGTGCGTTTCCCGCAAGTGATCACTGTTTGTACGCAGTGGCTCTTCAGTAAGATATGTGCCCCTCGTTGTTGTTTATGCATAGCAAATGATGGAAGATTTGTCTGATAGTTGGTGTGTAGACCTAGCTTAGACTGACGTGTAAAGAAAGCCGGGGGCATCCCATTGTCCAACGAGACTAGGCGTTGACCTCATTCATTCGTGTTTAAACAAGTCTTTCGCTGTATTTCTGAGTTGTGTGATTGGGGGAGATTGTTGGTGGATGGGGGGCGTGAGACATATAAAAACATTGACATGCAAATGGTAATGCAGTGTTTTATATCCATCTATGCATCGTCATCATCTTAACGGCGGCCGCGTGAGAATGAGCACATGAGACGACAGGTTCAGCGTACAAAGAATTCCCCGAATAGAAGACACGCATTTTCACTCTTTGAAAACCGAGAGTTATCTGCAGAATACAGGCGAGCTTTATAGACAGGATCGGAAATGACGCTGGCTCGTGACGTCGGAGCTTTATCAGCAGAACACCAGTCTCTGAAGTTTAGCTTTGCTGCCGCTATTGGCGCCTGTGAAACTCAGATCCGTCCTTCTGTGACCAACTTCAGATCCGACAAAGACGGATTTTCGCTAGAACGTCAGATGACGGTGTGCATTGATCGGGAGTGGTTAATGACAGTGCCAAACCCGACGTCCGGCCAAGATGTAGATGAAGCATCCAGCGAATTAAATGTTTAAATCTCTGCCTGTGCACGGTGTATGCTGTATGTATGTGTGTCGCTGTGCTGTGAGAGGATGTGGTTCGTTCGCCGTGGAAAGAGAGGGAAGGGAGACAGAGAACCCCCTGCGGATGCCGTTCGTCTGTAAAGGATTCCATTGATTGGAATGTTTCCTGCCCGGCCATGTGCCTGTTGTTTCTGTCCCTCGGCTGGTAAGCTGGCCACAACAGCGCTTCACTTTTGAACGTATGGCAGCGTCCAAATAGGAAAGAAATGACCTCCGCTTGGAGATTAGAACGGTGGTAGGAACCGAAAATAAAAAAAAGTAAGCTAGTTGTGGATAAACACAATCAACGTTCTGGGCTGTACCCCCACCCTCTCCGCCCGACCGTCAGTCCCCTTTTATCCAGGGCGATCACAGAACAAGAAAAACAGCAGTAAAGGTCCAGACCAAGCGATGAAGAAAATAGCCAGGCATGCAGTTTTCTAAGTAGATTTTGCTGGGTCTATAGATAGCTTCAGTTTGATATATTTTGATAAGCTGTACCGCCAATGTATGTAGACATCTTAACAAAACTGCGTTTTAAATCTTGCCCCATTACTTTCTTGATCGCAAAATATATTAAATGTAAAACAAAACAAAATTAGTGTTTAGTGGCCAGTCGTATCAAAATATTTTAAATGTAAAACAAAACAAAACTAGTTTTTAGTGGCCAGTCGTATCAAACGCCTCTGCGTTAAAAATTTAATTGGCACATCCGTCACCAGACACAAAATGGCCAGGAAACGTCGCGACAGAAAAGTCGATGGCGGTCTCCGTGCGTTGGCGTCATAGACTGGGGTAGGAGGGGGACATAATCTGGCGACGAAATGAAACTCGGAGCCTAACCTACGAGTCGGTGACGAAGGATGAAACACAGCTGCCATGTTTGTTTGTTTTTTTAAGGGGGAGGGTCAGGTAGGGTGTCTTGCTGAACACAGTGATGACACCTGAGACCGGCTCCCTCCGCCTCCAAATTCCTCCCCACCACCACACACATCACTCGCCACAGAGGAAGGGGAGCGTGGGCGTTCCTGTTGCGTGTTAGGTAATGACGTTGCGCGTAACTTACTCAACTTCCCCGTCTCCCCCTCCCCACCCACCCACCCATCAGCTTTGTGTAGGTTGACGAGGGCTGGTTGTGTCGACATTCGCCTGTCGTCAGAATATTATACCTTGTTTATTTCCTCACTTACGAAGATATGGGCCCTACGTTTGCCAGCGAAGGCAAAGACAGCCATACGCAATGACTGCTTGACGAAGATTGCCCAGGTAGGCGGGAGAAGCAGAAACGTTTACAGTAGTATTCTTGTTGCTACCGTCTAAACTGTTATCCCCAGCACATTCAATCATTGCCAGTAGGACTGTAGTTTCTTACTTTCAAAGCAAAAAGCAAAAGTATGGATAATAGGCACAAAAGGGGTAACTTTTGTAGTTCTGACAACAGTTCTGTTACCACAGAGAGAGAGAGAGAAGTCATAAGGGAAGAGCGAGACAGTACATGGATGGAGCCTCTAATCGTGCGATGTGAATGTGTTGTCATTTGTATTTTATAAGTAAAACAGTATTTATTCCGTCTACGCCATTTGTCGTCCTCTTGACTACAGTTGTGTGAAGGCAAAAATCTTTGGTGACGGTGAGTACCGGAGACTGCGTGTTCAGAGTGAACTCTAAAATTAACCCCGCAGTTGACGACTCAGAAGGAAAGGTGAAGGCTAGTTCAGGCAAGAGTCAGAAGACACATAAGACCAGTGTGAACTGCTGACCAGTTCATTCGTACCAGCTGGCCAGGAGATGTGGCAAGGGTTGGCTGCCGTCAGCAAGCAGGAGTGACAACGTCTGGCCGCGCAGCCCGATCGATGTGAGGAGCTGGGAGGGGAGCTGTTCTCATCACGTGGCGCCCCTCGCGCTGTTGTTCTTGGCCACAGGATCTTAGTAGCACACGCAGGCGCACGCACACGCACATACGCATGCACACGTGCACACATGCACGCGGACGGAAAAGTATGTTCACCCACACGCCATTGTCACCACCACCTTCTCCACCACCAGGCAGAGGAGGGAGGGAAGATTTAGTGCGTGCGCTGGCTGGCGGCTGATAAATATTTCAGGCAGCCGTAATCCCTGTTTTTCTCTTTGCCTGATGTGACGCGCATGCCTTTTCTTGCTGAGCCGCGGCTCCAGGCAACTGCTGTCTCCGAAACCTGCGTGCAGTCGGAAAAGCGGTCTCCAGAAAAGTATCGCTCGCTGTTTGTGTCCTTTTGGAAATAAAAAGCCACACTTTTTCCCCATTGAGATTTGATATCTTTATCAGTTCTGGCTTCGTTTGCTAACTGGTTCCGTCGTGCAGTTTTGGCTTCTTTTAATCGAGCGATTGATGCTAATAAATCAACAGCTGGCTTTAATAGCATGTGGGTCAATGTAAGTAAATTTGCAGAGCACCAGTGTGAGTAGACGGACAGTTCATTTATGTAGAATTATTCTTAGTGCCAACACTGGTTCATAGACACGACTCAGCTCCTTGTTTTTTCTTAAACCGAGAAACCAGACGTATGGGTCATAACTATAGCAACCTCGGTCGGAGTTACAGCAGTTTGTCAGCTGAAGGCACAGTAGTAAAGAGCACTTCCCTGAGGAAACGATCAAGTTATTGATCCATCGAACCGATGGTATTATTTGCTTGGGATTTTGAATTAATGAGAGCCCTGCCAATGAGACTGCAGACTAGACTCTTGTTTCCGACACTATATGGGGGTTATTCCAGGTAGACGAGATTCACTCAATCGCTCGCTTGCTCACTCAAACAGCGAGCGAGACGCACGCACACAGAAAAGACAAGAGGGGACGGGGTAATGGTGACAACTATAACTGAATAACTGTGGCGACAAAAGTGGTGATAAAAACTGGAAATGATTGACGAATCAGCACGCTGTTTCATAAACAAAACTTGTTCGTTTGCTTGTTTCAGACTGGCAAGGTGCATTTCGGGTACATCTACGGCATCGGGGTGGTGGGGTGCCTGGCCATGTACTGCCTGCTGAACCTGATGAGCATGACGGGCGTGTCTGTGGGCGTCATCATCTCCGTGCTGGGCTACTGCCTGCTGCCCATGGTCCTGCTGTCCGTCTCCTCCATCCTCTTCTCCCTACAGTCAGTCCCTGCCTCAGCCTCCGGCAGCTCGTGCTCCAGCACGCAGGCCACGTGCATGGCGACCCATCGTCTGAAATTACCGCTTGTGAGGTTCTGTCGGCTCTGGCATTGTCGGCCGACAGACATTTTAGACGATCGACCGCCATCACATTACGTGCTGGGAGCTGTTGTGTTGTTTATTTGTTGCCTCCGCTGAAGACGAAAAATTTTGTTGTCCAAAGAGATACATTTTCATGTTGCATCTATCAGTGATATTGTTTTAAAAATGACATCAGTATTTTATTTGGACAAACTTGAATCTGTCGGTGTAGAAGAGGTTGAAGTCGGCGTCGGGATGCGTGGTCAGCTGCATGAAATGTGTTTAGGAAGCAAGACAGTTTGAGTGGAATGATAAACTTAAGGCGAGATTTCCAGCCGAAACAGTTCCATTTTTATTTAAATAACAGACTTCAGATAACCAGTCTGTACAAATCCCAGAAACTGAATTTTAGTGCTAGCCTGCAGCGGGCCGGTAGTATGTTCATGTTCTGAAAGCTTTTAAAGCGCGGGCGGCAAGATAAGTGGGGGGTGGGGGGGGGTCGGGGGATATTTTCTGTAGATAACATCATTTACTGCCATGTTTTCGTAACCTTGCAGTTAAAGACTGCAGGACTGAAAGGTCAGACTTGGTGAACTCAGCTTAAAATCCGAGTTGCTGGAAGGTTATTTATCGAGTTAATGGGCCCCGAGATGTTCAAGAGGAGTATGGTGGAGTTATTTCGGGGGCTTTTAGTGCACACAGCTATGTTTGTTCACCAGGAATATAGTCCAGCACTTACCTGACGCACATGTTTACAGGTGGATGGATCTTCTCCCTTATCTCACTCGCGTTTGCCTACAATACACTGAAAATATTGTAAAATATACAATTTTAACTGAAAAGTTTTTTCATCTTTGCAGATACATGCAGATTTCTTCATACACGCGCGCTTGTATGCATGTGCTTAATAATAAATATGTGTAATGTGTACGTGTATATATATATACACACACAAAGAGCACTAACACCAACAGTCGCGTAACCAGTGTCAGGCGGAAATACGTTCTGTTTATCTGATGAGCGAACAAGACAAAATGCCATAGTGTTTACTGTTTATCCGGCAAGCAAGACCGCAGGTTTATAGTGGATGGTCTGCTGACGTGTTTACTGCCTGTTTGACAGAGGCATGCTGGGAATCCTGGTGACGTGCATGGCGGTGGCCTGGTGCAGCCTGTCGGCGTCCAAGCTGTTCGTGTCGGCGCTGGCCATGGACAGCCAGCAGCCGCTGGTCGCCTACCCGTGCGCCCTCGTCTACGGCGTCTTCGCCCTCATCACCGTCTTCTAGGCACTCGTCGTCGTCGTCGCGCGCCAGCGGACCCGGTTCTCTGCTTCCACCATCATCACGAAACGTCTGCTGTAGCGTCATGTTTGTCTAGAGATTTCGGAAGCGAGCGGGTGGCGCCATCCTCGTCGTCATCATCATCATCGTCATCATCATCATTGCGGACTGGGTGGTGCTGTTGCCTTGTTGGAAAGCCTGCCATACTTTTGCCTAACTTATGCTCGTGCTGTATTTCTGTTAATGGAAAGAGAAACATTAATGGTCTTTGCTACGTGTTTCCATGCGGTGGACAGTGTTTTGTGGTCCATGACCTCGGTGCATCCTGTCATCAGCCGTTGTGAATCGCCATTTTCGTGCACTTAGCCACCACACACCTGAGTGAGAACCGACTACACGCATTTAAACGACTGGTTCATTGTAACGACATGCGTTTGTCTTTCAGGGAGGATGAGAGAAAAAAGCATTATTTATCATCTTACAAGAAAGCTATGGAAGGTTCGAACCTTTGTACAACCTCGTGACTCTATTGTTTAGCAGGTTTTTACTGTTTGTACAGTTCGCTTGAAATATGCTAGTACAGGATGAGTGAAGACAGGGTTTTCTTTGTACTGAACAGCTGTCACGGCTTGCCGAATGTTCACTAAACTACGAAGCCTGTGGATACAGACTTTGCGGAAAGTTCATTTTTTGAAATAAATTTTCGCTTAGTTTGGGCTTTAATTTGTTTTATGTATTTTGAAAAGTGTGTTTATTTTCATTTTTATGTTCTCTTGGAATTTGAGAGGGAGATGGAGAGTGTGAGGGAGCTGGCGCGAGAGCATGCGAGACAGTTATTCGTTTGCATGATATGAACATAGGGGAGATTTTCTTTAACCTGTACTATGGAAAAATGAGTGATACACGCTGTTACTGTATTACTGTTGGAATTTACCTGAAACCTGGTCAGTCAAAAGAGTTACACGTGCGGTCCAACCCTGCACCACCACTTACAAGGTATAACGTTGACCGTTACAGGACAGGAATGAAGAACGCACGTTCTTTTCAATCGTCGACTTAGAGACTTGACGGAAAACATTCAGAATTCTACACGTGAGGCTGGCACCAAGGAAACAAATCCATGTGGGTTCTATCACAATGCGGAAGTCCAGGCAGTGCAGGTCCTGATGCTCTAGCGAAGGCATTGGTTGAAATTTTTTCACGACTTTTTCCTCCATGTGTTGCCGAGCACGATGCAAGGCAGGCCGCAGTCAGGGCGGTAGGAGGAACAATTCCAAGGCGATATAACGATGTTGACTGGTCTCCGCCTGATTTTTTAAATTATTTTTTTATTTTTTGTGTGGTATAATATGCTGTTTCGCATCATCTGACAAAAGTCAACGTTGTATTACATGCGGCCACATCTGTCACCTCTTCCGTTTGCCAATCGGTCTCCATCTCTTTCTGTGTTGGGGGGGGGGGGAAGACTTGTGTGCGTGCGCGCACCGGCTTGCATTTGCATCTATGTAAGTGTCTCCATTGTACTCCACGCCCCCCTAATTCTTCACATTGCACACCTCCAGTTTCATGCTGTTCAGAATTTGGCAGCGCGGCCCATCGGTAGCACTAAGCGGCATTGTTTTATAATCAGGTTGCGGTGCTCAGATACCCTGCATTCCCGTGTGCTGGCTACATTAAGCTAGTATTGGAAACTTTTAAAATTCCCCACGTACAACTGCGTGCGCGAGTTCTGTTCACTTGAGGAACCGGAAGCTTTCAACGGCGCGAAGAAGGCACTCTGCCATCTGCCAGCCTTCCGGTCCAGGTGCCTTGATCGCAGATTCTTTCCGTCGCGCATGTGCAGAAAGACATTTCCGTGGTTTGCAGTCCGCCCACCTGGTTGTTATTAGCTCGCTAGGAGTGATCATTGTCTGCCCCTTGCCACCTTTGTGCCGTGTTCATTAGCAGCGGGCCAGCAGATCAGATGGAGAGAGCCCTGGCTGGGTGAAAATGCGCACATTTTATGATGGCGGCGATCTCTGATCTTGGCTTCCCTCCAGTCTTGGATCAAATTAGGCGGATGCGGAAACAATCAGATGCTTTCAGGAGACTGCTGGAGATAACAGACTGGTGTTTTTTAGGCCGTGACTTCCGATTTGCAGGGTATTATCTTTGTTCGCTCCCTGAAGGTCGTCTTTGCTACTCAGAAAACCAGCCAACCAATCAACCAAGTCTTTCGCGTAGATTAAAATAGGGACCTCCCAAGGACTGTGTGACTTCACCAAAGACGTCAGCTATTTTTGAAAGCAGCGAAGAACAGCCGTATGAAGAGCCTGTGTTCCATCGCTTTCAGTTCCACGCCTGAGCCAGATCAACCACCTACCCGCCCATCCCGTTCCTTTGCTTGATACCCCACAACCCTCCCTCCATCCCCCGCAGTGGCCAGTCACGCGAGCTCTAACACTACCTCCTACCGTTCCACTCTACCCATCTCCCTCGCCTTCCCGGTAAATAACACACACCGACGCTCACCTGAACCTTCACGCGCAGTGCTGCACGTGTGACCACCGCCTTGCCTCTTCCCCCATTTACACTACTTACCACTCTACCAGGCGGGCTGTTACGCATGGATGAACATCGATAATACGGGTGATAATTCTCCACGTGCGAACTAGTCTCAGAATTGCGATCTGAATACATTATTTCAGTAGACGCTTTCTTCTAACTTTCAGAGTCAGACTTACTTATCAATCGATTTTAGTTCTGTTTCCGTTGTAATTTTGAATGCTGAGAACATAAGTAGCATTTTCCAGCAAACAAAGCTCCTCCGATCTCTTGTTATTAGAAATCGATAAGCAGCTTACAGGCCCTGCTACAGGAGCGACCGTGACTGAATATCTGCACCTTTCATTAGTCGTACAAAAACAACGTTATCACCAGCTCTGGGGAGGAAGGAGGTTGGGTAGGGAGACCTCCAGGCTTTGTGGAAAACTTGTTGTCATGTGTATTGCATTGCACGATGGATGCTTTATCTTGCGAACTGAACACAATCTGCACCAAAACAAAGCAGCAGGAGGAACCTTTCCCTGCCTTATTCCCACACCCTTCCCGTATCTGTGCGTCTTTCTTTTTATGGTCTGTGGCGTGCGTGCGTGTGCCTTACAAAGCTCCTATTTTCTTTCATAATAACATGTTTATACAGAATACTGTATGTGCTTTGGGATCTGAAACGTAAAAAGTGTGGAAGGGATAAAATCGATATCTAAGACAAAACTGGATCATTTGCAACAGACCCTCGTTCAGTGCTAATTTCACGGATAAGTAGGCAAGGGCAGATATTTGTAAAGGCGGAATCTGTAAGGTAAGAATGCAAGCTGAACGCAAACATTCTAGCCAAACTGATGCTTGAAAAGTTAAAATCAACAGCCACGTCTTGGGGAAAATTCGAGTAATTTTTTTCTTTAATAAGAAAGCAAACTAGATAAGATCTTTTCATACTCATTACTGATTGAGCAACTCAGTTCAGTATCTTAATTCCTTGTTGTCAAACAGTGAAATGGCGATCGTTATGAGTGTTACTATGTTTGGATTTAATTGCTTAAAAACTACAAATACAGATTTCTTTAAAGTAGGTCTGGCATGGGTAAGAGTGAGATATTGGGG
This sequence comes from Lanistes nyassanus, assembly GCA_004794575.1. Taxonomy (NCBI): domain Eukaryota; kingdom Metazoa; phylum Mollusca; class Gastropoda; order Architaenioglossa; family Ampullariidae; genus Lanistes; species Lanistes nyassanus. The sequence goes on along the minus strand of SMGT01000002.1, from coordinate 521,058 downwards.
AGTAAAGTCTTAGACACATCCAATAAATATCTCATTCCTAGAACGAGAAATCGAGCAGCAGACTTGCAGTGATAATGGTTTCACTCTAAGCAGGTCTAATAAAAATCATCAGACTTGTTAGAAACAAAGAACTCCAAAGCGTAGGAGCAGTGACTCGTTCGCGCCTTCTCACAGTCTGGACAAACTGGGTGGTTTCGTGTTCACCTCTACATTCACGGAAACTGCAAGCTTCGGTTAGATGTAGTGAGGTTAGAACGACCCAACAAATAATAATAAAACAGTGTCCTAAAAGAATAAATTAAAAGGCAAGTAAAGAATTCATAATGAAGAGACTGCGCCCTACAAATCTGAAATGACCTGGACCTGAATTCCACATTAACAAAGCGCTCGATACTTTCTCATCTTCATTTATAAAGATGCCCAAGATTTTTAGCAGGCAGCCACAAAGGTGCATTTGAGAAATAGTCTCGTCAAACTGTCCTGGAATATAATCGGTACTTAATTTGGAAGTCCTCCAGTACCTGTGCCATTGCTACCATTGTCTCTTTTTTTCTTTTTCGCCTAAAGTAAGCGCTCAGCATGATCAGCAGTCTTTGAATGGCATGGCATGGTCCTAGACATCCAGTGTCAGGATGACGTCAACAGGAGGTCCTCCCACCGTGCACGTGCACTTTGATTCAGACAGTCCTCCTGTGTCGACCTCGGCGCAACTCGATGTTACTGCTGTCCTTACACTCGTCAACAGCGTCTACCTTCCGTGGAATGACCCGCGAAACGTCATCAGCTTTCACGCCTACATCCTCATTGCTACTGTCTCCAACACAGTGGCCTATCCCGCCCTGTTCCTGGTCGGCTTCCCCACCAACGTCATCAACATGACGGTGTTCTGGAAGCAGGGCTTGGGAGACCGCATGAACCTCTGTCTCTTCCTTCTGGCTGCTGTCGACATGGCGTACCTGGCCATGCTCATGGCGCAGGCTGTCAGTTCCTTCGTGACGTTCTTTGACGACGTGGCTGGCTCCGAGTACAATGCTTACACCCTGGTTTTCTGCCTGGGGGTGGGGTGGGGACTGAAGACCGCCTCCGGCTGCATCAGCATGGTGGTGGCACTGGAGCGATGCCTTTGCGTGGCACTCCCACTCCGCGTGGAGTCCCTCCTCAAGACACGGACTATGGCGTTGATCCTCGTCGTTATTGTGGCCGCCACTCAGATCGCTTACATCACGCAACCGGTCGCTTATATCGTCGTGCGTGTTGTTGACAACGAGGGTGCCGCGCACTGGAACATCGTCACGTCTGACGTCTTCACGCGCCACAAAGCCCTCGTCAATATCCTTCTCGTCATCCTTCTGCCAGTCGTCGTCCCTCTCATCACTTTTATCGTCATGTCCATCACCACCGCCATCACTGTTCTCAAGCTCAAGTCCGCGATGCAGTGGAGAGAGCTGACCACGCTAGGGGGCGCTGGGAACGCGGCTGAAAGCGTCAAGGACAGGAGAAAAGTCCAGCAGACAGCGCTGACCAAAATGCTCGTTCTGCTGTCCTGTGTGCACATCGCCTTCACAGTGCCGCTCATGGCCGTGACCTTCACGCGCCTGGTCGTCCCAGACTTCTCGCCTGACGGGCCCAACGCCAACATCTGCATCGCTGCACACATCCTGGGTACTGTTGTCACCGCCGTTAACAGTAGCGTCAACTTCTTCGTCTATTATCAACGATCTTCGAAATTCCGATCAGTGTTGAAAACCGTGTGTTACTTCTCTTGCTTCTGGTGTAAGACAGTAGACAGCGAGAGTGGAAAGCTTCCGAGAGAAGATAGTAAATAACTTTTGTTACTTAGTCAAGGGTCAAGTCACGGCCACAGAGATTAGGAAAGGGTACTGTTTATTACCGTTTGAATTATTTTGGTATTAATTCTTCGAAGGGACCATTATCACCTACTGTGAAGGGTACATTTCAACCAAGCACTGACATATTATATTTATAATGCAACTATAACTAATTTTTATACATACTCGTTCAATCTACAAAGTAAAATACTAGAAATGAAATTCATAATTGTAGTTTCGCTTGGAATTTGTAGCCGTGAATGTAAAAGTAAGTCCTTGTAGATTTATGTTAATGGGCAATTTTGCTTTCAGCGTGGCCGTCTGGTCACTGCAGACTACCGGCGACGTAAATGTGTTGCAGGTTGTATCGCTAGGTCGGGGGCAGAGTGAAGGTAGTGTATGTTGTTGTGCATATAGACTTTGGTAGAAGAAATCGGTCTTGTATCGTAATGTCCACAAGGTTGTAGTTGCCATGGGCTGCGCGCTGTATAATGAAATGTGATTACGTCGTACGCGGTCTTAAAGATACTGTGACACATAGGCATTACAGCAAAACGCACTCGGTCCTTGTAAAACACTAGATACGCGTATTTATCAGAGCTATGATCCAACTTCACTTCTGCAGAACGAGATAACAGCGAGAGTTGCGCGTCACGTCAGCTAAAGGAAAGGCAGAAGTTTCTCATCTGCCAATCCTCCTCGTGACGTGACCCACCGGCTGCGAAATTTCTCCCGGCAGTGTAACAGGTGAAAAAAAAATCCCTTACATTTATAGATTATACGAACCTGTTTTCTTGATGTTTTAATGAGTTTTCACAAAATGCGTTCACAGCAAACCATAGTTTGTAAGACATAGTAATAGACAGCTTTCTGGTATCTTGTGTCCGAGTACCTTCAAATGTAAATTGGGAGGTGCTTGGTACAACTGGCTAAAAACAAAAAACGCGTTCAGAAATGGGATAATGCGTGGAAAAAAATATCTGTTATACGAAGCCGCAACTTCGGTGCCAAGCTGTTACAGCGGATGGTCTGAAATGTCCAGCACTGAACAGGTTAACTCTTTGACTGCTTTATTTCCAATGACCCCTGATGAGCAGGTTAACTTTTTTTTATTTCCGAATTTCCGTGATAACCCTAGAAACAGTGAAAGGTCCGCGTGACGGTTAAGCCGCCTTGTCGTTACAGGTTGGTGTGTTCTCACGTCACACGACAGGCGTGTATCTGCTGACTGTTGAGTTGGGCAATACTCTTGTGTTTATGCGTCAAATGTATGCGAGTGTTTAGATCGCGTGTAAAAGACAAGAAATTTTCTGTCAAGCTCGCTGTGTCATTGTTGACAACGTTGTCGTTGTCTTGGTGGGAAATTCCTTTACTTTGTATGTGGCGTATGCTTTAGAACGCAAGTATTTCTTCAATTGCATTTAGGTGCAACAGAAGGAAAACTTGCTGTTTTGATGTTTCATTATTATCAAACTGAAATCGTCTTATTGAGCACAAGTATTAAATTATGATTTCAATTTGCAGATATCAGTACGACTTTGTTCACGGTAAGATTCATATTCAAGTCCACTTCTTGAATCTAATGTTGTCATATCTCCTGGAAAGGCTAGAGCTTGTAAATTTCAAAACTTTTGAGACAAAAACAACTTTAGAAGACTTAATCTCGAATCCTCATTGCTTAATTTTGCCTAGGCCTACTTCTGACACCATTAGAACTCGCCGAAATATTAAAATAATTAGGCCTATATCAGGTAACATAATCAGGGTACAAATGAAACAGAAATAGGAAGGGTGCAAACAGGTAAAAATGAAGTTTCATATTAAGCCGCACGTCACTTAATCACATTAGTGTACGAGCTCGAACGCACACGCATGTAACCAAGCAAATGATCACATGCTGGGCAAGTCCCTCAGGACAGTGTGGTTTTGCACCGGCCGTCTATCCGTCACAATCATGGAGGTCTGTCTTTACCTTTGTCTGTCGTCACACTACAGCTGACATCAGACATATTATGTCAATGATGGAACATGCCAGAGAGATTTCTCTGTATGGAGTTTTTTTTTATAATTGTGACGTCGTCAGATGATACGTTGGTTGCCCAGCTCTCCAACCAAACCGAGCGACGTGTCTGTCGGTTATATTGACTGTTGTATCTGACACAAAAGGTCATTAGAGGTCGAGGGAACACAGTGTAAGAGATGGAGATTTGATTTTATGTCGGGAAAACCGCCATCATGGCGCCTCTCGCCAAGCGCATATTCACTGGGGATGGTGAAAAAAAAACTTAACGAGCTGGAAGCCTTCTATTTTTCACCCCCTTGAAGGTTTTCTCAAACGTCCAGTATGTCTTGTAGAGGTACGAATAGACTGTTTATGGCGAAATAATCTAGCAGGGTAAGGTACTGATATCGGGATTTAATATAAAATATTCTATAAAAAAGTTAACGGTATTAAAATATAACAATGCTTGAACTGGATTTTTGTGCATAATTTAGAACGAATAACTTGAATTCTCCGAACTGCATGCATACGTTCAAGCAATAATTATCATAGTGAACGATATCATGACGTCTAATGAGCTATTTCCACGCTATGACATTTCAGATGCGAAGTCGGGGTTAGAGTTCCGTAGCAAGAATTTTACAGTACTGTCCAGTGCTGCCTACTTTCATTTGAAATAACAATCAGACTTTTCCCCTCAGAATCTGCAGCTGTACACACAGGGCCTTCTTTTCAGGATCTACCCAAAGAAAATCAGCACAAATGCGCATGTCCGGCGATTTCTCGGATAACGAGAACGAGACTCGTGAATGACCTCACCCACTGCGGCTGTCCGCCTCCTTGGTCCCCGTCCGGTCAAGGTCATTCCCCAGCGTGCCGGTGGGGATAACACCCTTGGATTCATTATTGAAGGATCGCGTTGTCCGTTAATGTTGCACCATCCATACGAACCACTACTCTGGCCATCAGACTCGCACATCATTAGCACCAGCCCTTGCGTTTCCATGGAAACAGGGCGAGTTTAGTTGAAACTGACAGGTTCGTCAGATAGCGCGGCCAGAGTACTTTGCGATTCTGTGAGATTTCACGGCTGTCCGTGGTCTGGCATTCTGTTGAGCGACACGCTGCGTGTCTTTCCAGGCCGAGAGGATTAAACTTGCCTGGAATGACGTCAACACTTCTTGCTGTACGGATAAATAACTTCGGGTTGTCGTCTCAACCTCAAAACAAAAGTTTTGCTGTAAATCTGCTTTACAAATAGACGCACACTCTCCACTGCAGCCACACCCTCCCCAACTTGCTTTAAGCTGGTTTCAAAGTGTCAGACTAAGTTAAGCGAAGACACTAAAGAAACAGTCCATCTGACGTCTACGAAACTAATTTAACTTTCCTCGTGCTGTGTCGTTGAGGAGCTGTGGAAAAAAATCTCTCGATGGAAAATGGAAAAAAAACCCACCATTGTTTACGATTAAATGTGCTCTTCATGTGCGCAAGTGAAAGGCCACTGCGCACTGGTTACGCAAATAAACTTGAGAGAGAGAGAGAGAGAGAGTATGTGTGTTTTTTTTTTACGGAAGGTAAACAAGTACTAGAAGTGCTGGTAGTTAAATAAGGCCAAGTAAAGACACCTATGTAGTACTCTATCAACAAGCAACGTTTTCAATAATTCAATAAGACATGCGTAACTAAACACGTAAAGAACAAACATTGCTATGAAGAAATGTGAAACCTTTCAAAACAAACTGTATGGTATATTGCTCTTGTGTTTGCCAGTTTTCGGTTTAGTCTTCCAGGCAGTCTTACAAACTAGCTTTTATTGGTCGTCAACTAGATAAGTCGTATGAGTTACAGCTTTTTCTGGTTTACCTGTTGTCAGTCTCAACATGGCTTGCAGCCTTCTGCTGTACACACTTGTATTTTAACCGTACGATCTTCAGCCTGAGACCAACGATCCATCATGCTGATGCTATTACAGACCATCACAGAACTCCTCACCCGTCATCTCTCCCTTAAAGATATGCCAGATACTTGCGGGTCAGCCTTCATCAGACACGATCGTCTATCGACTTTCGCAGTGAAGCGATCGGAAACCAAATTACGGAGCTAGGCTAAATGGACAGAGTTGCCTGCCTCATGCAGACCAGGTTTAAAGATAAAGATAGGGTAGTTCCAGCAACATGCCTTCTGCCAGGCATCGATATAGCTTGGGAAACGTCAGCCACGAGAGAATTCAAACGCAGCTTTATTTGGAAATAAATCTATGGAGGATAGTTCAAAAGTGAACTTTTTCGGATATAATGTGCTGTGTTGTTCCTTCGGTGTTTCCAAACAATATCTGGGTTTCATTATGCGTCACAGTAACGAGAATACCCAGTCTAACGTTTCAAACGGTTGCGTCGTCTCGCTGCGTTGTGCTAAAGCCTTTGCTTCCATGCAGACGACCTTGACCGCCAATTATCGCAATGAAAGGCTTCCCACTAATGTCCCTCTCAGACGGTTCGAGAAAGTCAAATGAAAACAGTCGTTAAAAACTTAGTTCAAATAAGAACTGAAAGATACAGATTTTATCCCTGAAGTCTGTGTTGCAGAAGTTTATATCAAGCTCAAATGAAAGTCAAATGAAAACAGTCGTTAAAAACTTAGTTCAAATAAGAACTTTAAGATAGAGCTTTTATCCGTGTTGCAGAAGTTTATATCAAGCTCAGATAAAATCTTTGTCGCAGTCTGTCAGTAAGTCAGTTACAGACAGTGACAGAGCGTGACAGGGACAGACCGACCGTGACAGACAGACAGACAGACTGTCAGACAGACAGACAGACAGAAAGCGGATTTTATTTAAACGATTTTCTTACGACTTAATCAAAATCTGTCAGACCAGCAGGGAACAGCTGTCACTCCATTTCCGCTGGGCTGACGTTTATTGCCAGGGGAAGAAAGGTAAAGGGTTACCCCAGGACCTTTGTTTAGTTCGTAGAGGAGTGGGCGTTATGAGACCCCCACTTCTTTGTGGGCCAGCATCGTGAGAGTGGTGCCCACCTCCCCCCTACCTGCTTTACCTTCCCTGACCCATGGGACAACGAACCTGCTTTTGAAGACAGTTGAGTTGCTGTTTAGTAAAGAGATGTAACTCCTGCCCTGTAAAAACATTTGATACCCTTTGCGGTAATATGATTTAGGTTCCTGTGTTCATGTACATCTGATAGGTGATGCACGAACAAAAACGACAGACAGAACGCCATTCGATTAATGAATAAAGTAATTTTGTCCAAAACTAATTACAACGCTGATAATCATCTTTAACTGATTGTCTGTGCCAGAAGATATGTAAAAATCAGCACATAACCAGAACACATCAGTACCTCCCTTTAACCATCAAGCTGTCTGTTGACCACAGAAATCAAACACATCTATAAATGTGAGTGTTAAAATAGTTGGTTGCTATAGTGCTATAGTGTGTCAACTGTGCTCACTCCTTGTGCACCACATAGACCTGTCGCGTGGGGGAGAGTCTCAATTTTTCAGGCTCTTAGGATACAATGATTTTCAGACGAATACAGAGGGGTGATGTGACCATAGGATGAGATTCATTAGAAAGTAAATTGAATATAAACAACTGAAGCCACAGCTAGGAGACTATTTTTCTATGATGGAAAATGAAGAATACGTTCACACGAGTTCACACACTAGTTGTTAATGCTTCTGCCCCCATCCTAGCTACGACTCTAGCTCTAAGGGAGCTTCACTGAGGCAATAGTAATATTCGTCTACGTTTCTAATAATACTTTCCCTCCGACTTTTAATCTTTCTCCTGTTATATAATATTTTCCTTCTAATTTTGCGTTTCCAGCGAAGGCCCGGGGTCCATGGTGGCTCAGTCTTGATTACACACAGTCTCACACACTCTCGCTTCACTACCATTCGCCTGAATGCCAATTCTTCTCTAACATCCAGTCTCAATCCCGTTCTGACTACTGCTCAGTGCTCACTGTTTATTTGTAAACGTTTATCCCTCGTGCTTTAATAAATGTGACTGTTTTATCCTTCACACGAGAGCTTGCGACAGTAAGACTCGCATTTCTAGGGAAAAAAAAAAGATTTTGTCTCAGTGATGGTGTTCCGTGGTTCGTTGCACAGCTTTGGCATTACTACAGCGCTGCGGATAAATCAGCATGATTTCGGTCGAAACTTTGATCCCAAACACAACCAAAACAAGTAAATCCCAAGAACATCGTGACTGCACGTCAGTGCCGAAGCCCTCGATAGTGCCACCTTTAATAGATCCTCTGGCAGATGTCGGACCGAACTCCTTAATTCAGTCAATAATTATCCCCAGGGCTTCTCCGCCATGCTGAAGAACGGCTATCCTTGCCAGGCTGCTGAGCTGTGGTCACTGCTGGCAGGCGGCATCTTCCTGTTCGCGCCTCTTTACAAAGGTCGCGTCACACCCCAGCTGCTAGTCTGCCCTGGAAGTAACGGACAAACCAGTCGAGGGGTGGCGGCGGG
>SMGT01000002.1:489258-512690 GCA_004794575.1 Lanistes nyassanus | reverse complement strand
GGGGGGGGGGGGGGGGGGACCAGAGTACGAGACGCTGGGAATGAGGGATCTTGGAGTTAGAGTGTGAGTTACAATGTGAGTTAAAATCCACCTAAACTAAACTGTCATTAACTCTCTCCTCTTTCTGCGTTTTAGAGAGAGCAGTCGCGTCCATGGACCTCTTTATATCTGTGTTCCCACCTCAGTCCCATCCGCGTGCGTCATTTGAGGGCAGGATTACAAACATCTCGTGCATATGTCAGCAGCACGCGTTCACCCTGTAGCTTTTGCCACCACGATTATGGGTGTGTGATCCAGCCTAATTAACCGGTCTGTCTCCGCTTATATCTCCACAGAGTTTCGATATATATCTATATGCATTGCCTTATCCAGTTCACACTCTTACAACATGAAAAGTTTGTGTTCTGTACCTTTTCGGTTATGCTTGTCTGAACTAGAAATATCTAATTGTCCAGCGTGCCAAAGATCCAGGGCTAGGCTGCATGGGCGTTCGTGTCTCTTGTTCATGCGTACATATGCCCATTAAATGACCAGTGCAAAGGGGACTTATGACCGGAAGTGCAGAGACGAGCACTCATGTATGGCAGCTTTAAACTATAAATCATTTCAGCGGCCTGAACATCCAAACAGATTTACAAAACGATGGACCAACCTGCCGACTACCTCCCTAGACTTGTGTCAAGTCTAATAGCCATGTGATGCGTTCGTAAACGGATTTTACATTTAACGAGTTTACATGTTATTGTGTTTTTTTAAAAATTAAGAACAATAGTCTGTTTTACAATAAAACAGGGTTGCCCAGCTATTTAGTGCCCCATTTACCGTTCAGTTGATGTGTTATTAGAATTTTCTCTAGTGTCAGCAATTTGCAAGGTGTTGTTAAAGTGACTCCTCGTAGTCCCTTAACAGGTTTTATTGCCTGTACTTTTTAGGGAAAAAAACATCTTCGGGAGATGGGAGTAATGTGTGGCTATTTTATTGTCGCCTTTCGAAAATTACTTTAAAATGGAGGTACTGCGTTTCTGTAACAGCTGATGTTTATTACTTTAAAATAAAAGTATCTGAATTAATCAGAACAAAACGTCCATACCCTCTTATTGTTGTTTTCTTGCACTACACTCCGCTACAAATACATGCAGAGTGAAATCTAACAGACGAAGGTTGGACAGGCACAGCTCAATCTAACAGACGAAGGTCGGACAGGCATAGCTCAATCTAACAGACGAAGGTCGGACAGGTACAGCTCAATCTAACAGACGAAGGTTGGACAGGCACAGCTCAATCTAACAGACGAAGGTCGGACAGGTACAGCTCAATCAAGCAGACGAAGGTTTGACAGGCACAGCTCAATTTAACAGACGAAGGTCGGACAGGCGCAGTTCAGTGTAGAACGTCAAGCTCCAACAGCACAGTTCAGTCTAGTAAGTCGTCGGACAGGCGCAGCTCAGTCCAACAGACCAAGATCGGACAGGCGCAGTTGAAAGGTCTGATGGACACAGCTTAGCTTAGCACGTTAAAAACTGCAGATGTATCAACGAACACATCGCAAAAGTTCAACGACCCGAGGCTGGGTGTTCATATTTCCTTTCCATTCGCACGCGAGCACATGATGAGCGCAATCGGGTTCTGGTCCTTGGCTTCCAGCCCCGCTCTCCTTATGACTTCAGTCGCTTTTGTCCGCATCTCGACCCCTGACCTTTAAAAACAAGATCGAACCCAAAGGGTTTGGCCTTTGCCTGTTGTTTATTTACACTCGGGACCCAGTGGACGTGAGCCGGAATGCTTGTTTCACGTGCGGATCTTTGTTTTGAGAACAAGAACTATTCCCGAATGTCATTCGGCTAGATAACCTCTGCGTTTGTGGGAGGGTGGGTCTATGGGGGCAGAACTGTAAACTAGAGTTGCTGGTTCGAGTCCAGCTATAGCCAAGGATTATGTCCTGAAGTTATACATTGTGCAAACGCCATTCCGCCATCTCGCCGCACATTAAACTATCCGCACCGGCCAACTTACTGGAGCCATCAGACAGGTGGTTCTTTCAGTGCATAGTTTAGTACACTCCGTGCCCCCATAGTGCGAAATCACCGCGAGATGGAAGCACTGTCCTTCTAAAATTACCTACCTACCCAGGGTGGGTGGGTGGGAGAGGACGGCGGGTGACGTTGGAGGGCTCCATGTGTATCGGCAGATCCACAGAGTGATGCGGAAAGCGAAGGCAGAAAAACTGTCTCGCAGCAGTTTGAGACTAAGCTGCATGAGCAGTTTCACTCAGATGGTTGACGCAGACCGACGAATTATGCGTGGTCAAACGGAAATGCTTATTGGAGCAAATATGGCTTTCATCTGTTTGAAATACAGCATGCTAGCTTTTACATGACTGTGGTTTCATCTGCACAAGGAGCTGTAAGACTGATATTAATCGACGATCCTTCGCGGGACAAACACTGGCGGTCTCTGACCTGCGTTCCATAACGTGGGTCTGGCAAGGACGCTTAGCTTTACATTGCAACGGCGCGTTTTCTGTGCGCATCGACATTGCGTTGTGATAAAACAGAACCCACAGTGGGAGAACTTCCCTGGAACAAAAAAGATGTGTTTTGGAAACCTTAGGGGAGACCGTGAGTGACTAGCTGTGGCAAGACAACTCTCTAACCATTATCAAAAATAAAATTTGGAGGGTAACCCCGCCAATAAAAGATTGTCTAGGTTTTAAAGCCACAAAAGGTACGATTTGGTTTTGGAATTTAAACTCGGTTCTGCGGGGCACTCTTGAACGTCCTGAACTTGCTTATCTGAGGTCACGCGCGTTACAGAACGTACTATGACAGACAGATATAGTCAGTCCAGTTAAGATCAGCCTTAAGTTAGTAGGTCGAAGCTTTAAGATGGTGATGCAGACTTTCTAGACAGGCCAGTGGAAAGCAGACTGTGACTTAAGCGTTGGCCAAATTTCTCCAGATAGTTCGATGGCGTCCCCCATTCAGGTTTGCAAGTAATCTCCAGAAACTGGCAGCAAGTTAGTTACAGCGTCATGCCAAGTTTATTGTTGTTACAGACGTTTGATTGGGGATTGAAAGTAGGGGCCTGAGACGCAGTTAAGATCTATCGGCATTCTGCCCCATTGTCTACTTTAATGCTCATAGAAACATTACACCAACAGCACCAGCACCACCACACACGAACACTCCTACTGCATTTCTCATTCTGGGTTAAATTTACTGGAAGTGAAACAGATTTTGAAGACAGGAACAACTGTGATGATAATTTTCCAGCTTTTTATTTTCACCTTTCATTCCAGTTCTTTAACCTTGTTTGGTGATAAATTTATCACGGCCAACTTCCTCATGCTCTCAAATTTTACATTTACACTTGTCACCAAAATTCACAGTTTCACCCTTTTTTTTCTGAAACTGCAGAACCCACAAATCCACATTACCCACTCTTACTATTCAGCATTCAAAGTGAATGGAAGGTGAATGGGGAAAATACACTTTTGTTAAAGATAAATACCTATTTTCTTCAGCACACTTTCTCACATCACAAGCATATCAGCCCATGCATGCACAGATAGTCAGATCCTCTCTACTCCCAAATCCCAACCCATACATACAGAAAGCTCAGCATATTGATGCACACAGAATATAGATCATCAAATGTTTACATTATTAGCAAACACCAAATTTATGAGCAAATATTACAAATGAATGCACAATAAAATCACAGTAAAATTCATGAAACACTCCAAGCAGAATATGTGACATACATGTAATGCATGTGTTTCATACTTCTGCGGGTTTGTGGCATCTTCATTTTGCTAAGTGCACTTTGTCTTACTGTTATACTGGTGGTTGTGCCCATGGTACAAGACAAATTCTGCATGCTATTTTAAATTAAAACAAAACCCCGTCTTGCACGTATTAGTGAGTAAGCAGAGAAGAAAATATATGGATGCTTTCAATTGAAGCCAGAAAGCATTATTTACAAATAACAGCTGTGGTAAGCAAAACAGATCCTCACAAAATTCAGAAAACCCTTTGACCTTCTCATATCATCAATGTCGTACCTGGGCCACACCTATCTTTAACTATATCTTGCTGGGAACATGATACTTCATGTTAAAAGAATTCACAAATCGTTGCTCACTGAATTCTTATCACTTTTTCTTTGCCACAGTTGAAACAATTACTTATCCCTGCATGACACATGATTCGTTCTGCATGACTGCCTGCTGGGATAGCTTGGGAAAGGTAATTCTATTATAATTTAAAATATGCAGACCTCCTTACTCTTACAGGTTCCCTGTAATTTTTTTCCAGAACCATCAAAAAATTACAGGTATTATAGCCGAGGCTTGTCAAATTAGAGGTAAGGCTTCCTGTGGTTGGATTTTGGGAGTTGGGGGGGTCTTGCAGACAGCTGGGGTGCTACAACGGCATCCCTCACAGACAGCATAGAATATTTGCTGCGCCAGTCGTAGTTTTGCTGTGAAATCCAAGACTGTTCACATGAGATGCAACTGGTCCACCGACAAGAAATTGTGAAAAGAATGTCAGACACTAGTTCTTGTGTAGGAGATGACCAGCCACCCGATGATGAAGTAGAAAAGGAAGAGAGGGTACATAGCTAAAACTTTGCGGCCTTTGGGCTGACTCTCTGCAAGAAAGGCTGTTGAGGCTGTTGGAGAAAAAATTAGATTAACCACAACAAAAGTCACTCAGTACATGAATACATGTTAAAGTAGTAGACAGACGCAGATTATCTTTTCAATGATGAGCTATTAAAGACATTTTTCAGAAAATCTATAAATAAACCCTTCGTGCTCCACTCTTATATTAACTCAATCACAACAAAGCAAAAAAAAAAAACAAACAACAAAACAACTATGAAAACTGTGTGGAAGAGAGACCATTAAGTATTTTTTACAGCCAACACATCTTTGTCTTATTCTGAAAGTTGACTACAATTCCAATCCTCAAAAATATTGTATATGCAAAAATGTACTGAATAAAGGTAATGCAACATCAATTGTCTGATTATTCTGGCTTCTGTGAAAGTTTTCTAAAATTATCCACATTTTACCACAGTGCTCCAAGCACACAGAAGTTTTCTCACCGAAAGTGGACCAGCCGAAGCCAGCCACAACAATCAAGAAGCGGATGATGAAAAGGGCCATGGTGGATGTGGTGGCAACAGCCAGGATGATCCGACAGATAATAAGTGCGATGGCCAGGGGGCAAACACAGTATCCCAGAACACACACACTCTGGAAGAATGAGCTGTGACGAAAGTGAACCAGTGTTAGCATAAAGCAAGATCAGAAGTTTTCCAATTCTTCTGTAATAAAACAATACAATTTTTTGTAGTTTCCAGGGGGAAAAGTGGAGGAGGGAAGGGGCTCCACAGGAAAATAAAGATAAAAGTCTGTGCACTGTCATGCAAAACACATTTACATAACAGAACTCAAGTAAACTTAAGATTTACTGTTTTGCTTAAGTGAGATTTACATGGTTTATTCAAGTTTGCTCTAAAAACTTCCATAACTTTTCCATGCTTCTTCAGACTTTAAGCACGATTTTTCAAAAATGTGTCTAGTCAGGTATGACATTGCTAGTTCTGTTAATTGGGATGTAAACAGATCCAACTAATGTAGTTTTTTAAATCTCTTTCTCTCTTGAAGACATGAAAACTGCCACATTGCAACCTTGCTGTAACCATCATTGGTACAACAGTATTAAAATCTGCTAATGACATACATTGATTTTCTGAGTAGCTGTGGGAGTTGGAGTGGAACAGTAATCACCAGTAAGAAGCCATTTTATGCAGATGGAAAGAGCAGTTTATATATTTACTACATAATATACACATAAAGTGTGTGTCCACAATTCTTGCTGATTATTCCAGATGAATGCAGTTAAAATATTATGCAACATGAATTGATCCCTTGGAAATTACACAAAATGATGGAAGCATTTTATGCTGTTTTCTGCAACGATTGTCTATGTCCAGGACTGTCAAAACGTCACTTTTATTACTTCCAAAAAATGGATCAAACCATAACCAAAAATAATAATCCCAAACATTTACCTTTATGCCAAAAGGTAAATACTACACAAACTTTACGATTCCTCTGCTGATTCCAGTAAAATCATGCCAACAGTCATAGTAAACACTTGTTGAAGATGACTGCAGTCTGAAAGCACTCTGAGGGAGGTCACAGTAGGCAATCTGTCATCTATCCTTTAAAGTCATGTCTGTTGCAGCCTGCGACTGCTTTTGGGACGTAGTTTTAAAATCATTTTTTTAAACTTCTGTTACTTTTTCCAAGACCTGCAGGGCAAAACAGTTTTTCTATGACTTTTTACAGGTCTGGAAATGGTCTGATGTTTTTGAAAACTTTTCCAGGACTTTCAGGACATGTCTGCACCTTGTTTACTTACCCTCTCAGATCTGCGCAATGCTGATAAAATTGTAAGCTGATAGATGCAAGTAGTTATACAGCATCATCTTCTATCAAAGTAAATTCTCCAGATACACTTCCCAAAATTCAAAGAGAAACGAGGACGGTGAGGGTAAAGAGGGCCAAGGAAGCACAGGCCAACACTAAGCATCTATAGCCAACCAACCCCGTCCTTCTTTCCCTACAATGACAATTGTGAAGCCACGAGGTAAAACACACACAGAACCTTTCCCTGAGACTTTACTAGCATGCTACTGGTCAACTAACACCCCCAACCTCACCAAATGTTAATGCTCACTTGAATGCACAAACTGCAAACATTTATTAACAGCTTCAACTGACAAGCAGTTAATTTGGGAAACAGGGGAAAAAAACTTCTTACATGTTTCCACCTAAGAGTTTGCAGTTTAGCGTAACAACAGCAGCTCCAACCCAGTAAATCACAAAGACTTCTGCAAACTGTGGTCCTCCATCAGTTTTGCTCATCTGATCAAGTTGATTTGTTGATCCTTGCAGCATCCTGTGGATGCAGTATAATCATCGATAATAACATCTGAAGTTAGCACCAAAAAAAAAAAAAAAGCCCAACAACCATATCGACACTGAAGTCAAGAGATATTTTCACTATTAAAATAAGGACAAGCGAAGTTCTCCTTTTTTTATCCTTAAATGAAAGGCTACACTATAAATAATAAAACAACAACAACAAAAAAAACTTGCCCAGATCTCATTCATAGTTCTCATAAATACACATGTAGTACTTTTCACTTTCTTATTCCTTGACATCATCTACAAAGATACTCACATGGCCATGAAAGTACATAGAATGAGTGGCCCCCACAAATCCCCTGCAAATGTTCAAATAATATTCATAATTTAAAAAAAAAATCATTAAATTTTCATCTGCAGTATGATACTTTTCCACAGACCATAAATTTTGCCCATTGGTAAAGGCTAAAGCAGCTGCGGAACAGAATTCAGTTTTGACAAACCACTGAGCAAAAAATTATTTGGTGAAACCATCTGGAAAGCTGTTCAGTAAATGGACACAGTTTCACTTTTTACTGTCAAATTTTTATACTAAATTTTCTGCATGTGCACTTTTGCATGTGAACAAAAGTCATACATAAGACTCAGCTTTCTAGTCTGCATATGTCTATGGAGTTCAAGAAACAGGCATGGAAAGACAGCGGTTCAACAACACTAAGAAATTATGTGTTAGTCAGGCATGCAATAACTCAAATGATATAAAGACAGACTGAGAGACACAAACAAGATAAAAATGACTCACTCTTTGATTCTGTAATTTGAAACTAATATTTTAAAAATACAAGTAAAATAAACAGCCACAAAAGCAGTGACTGGCATCTGTTGCCAGGGGGTCTGGAGTACTTACATTCACGCAGTAGCAGCTTACTCTGTTTTGGATAAAACACATGATAGAACTTGAACCCTACAGCTTTCAAGTCTCGCATCTGCAACATATCACATGTTTAATCAGAAATAAACAGAGCTGACTCCACATTTATTTAGCAAAAGTCCCACTATATGCACATAATGAGGTGTGCAAACTGTTTGCAATTTTTGCCATGGACAAGTGAAAGTGGCAGGAAAATGGATGATGAAAAAATGAGAAAATAGTGATATGAAGTATTAGGTCCTAGCTTAGTAGCATTCACAGGGGTAAAGAAAGAGTAAGTACGCAGAGACTAAAGATGTTTTGGGGGGACAAATTACACAAATGCAGACCTCTCCTGTCTCTCACTAATGAACCTTAATACAACACTGCAGAAAGGGCAGGAACTAGCGGATTCAAATTGCACATTCTCTCTGCAGTTACTTCCCATTAACTCAAATGTAAGGAGGATATCTCTAACAAGTGCAAATAGAAGATATTCAGAAATGAAGAGTTGGGGCAAGGGACATAATACAAAAGACTCTTAAAAGACTGGATACAACATGCATGTGTGGCTTGTAAGATGTTATCACATGATTTTATGTCACGAGCTAACTTTGCACTTGATCAACTTGTTTTTAAAAACCCATTTGGATGATGGGTGGATATGTCGATCAGTGCTGTTGGAAATAAATCCACAAGTTCCATCAGCACACTGCTGATCACTGTAAAAGTTCTTTCAGCAAACTACGCTGTCAACGCATTTGTCGACCCTGCCAATTTTTTTTCTTTTTAGGGATATCACTTCATTTACAATAGAGCAGCAACCTCAGAAAATAACTTTAATCTTATTCTTTTGAGGAGTTCTCATAACTCTCTGTGCGATATATTTACAGAGTTGTTCTTGTGAAGAAAATAATGTAGAGTTCTTGACCAGAAGTCTGTTTACTGTCTGCAAAGTCTGATCAATACATTTGTCTAATTAAAAAATATGTTCCTAGTTCTTAAATCCACATAAAATACTGCTACTTTTCAATTAAGATACATGCATTTTAAAAGTGTTATGTTATTTAGATGAGTATTAAAATTTAATGAAAAACTGTTTCTCTTTGCTCTATTAATTTTAAAAAAAACTTTGTGTTTATATTTTTACTTCCTAATCTACACACACATGGCACACACAAATAAACGGATGCACAAACATACACGTGCGCACATGCAAACACGCATGCATATAGTTTGTCCCTAAGCTGGATGTAGTTGACACTGTTCGCATACGTGTGCAGTGACGCCCCAAAATAACTGTTCTCTTATCGGCTTCAAATGAAATCTAAAACGCTCACTGTTACTTGGCTAGGAACTATTTATAATGCTACAGCCAAACAAGATGCTGTGATTAAAATATTAACAAACTTACAATAGTTTCTCTAACAGGTTCATCTAAAGTTGAGACTTCATCTTCAGACGTGACCTGGTCGGGTGTATTGATATCCCCTTCCAAAGGTGCGTTTACCTGTTTATTTTGGAAACGCATGTTATTAACTCTGTACATTTTTATGCCAAATTCGTACTTGCTTTGTTAAGTGTAACCAAGTGTACAGATCACTTTTCTTTTTTGACTTTTAGTGTTTTCTATAAAGAAACAAAGTTCTACAAAAACAGTCGTAAATTGGAAAGTAAAGATGATAGAACTGAAAACAGAAAATGAAAAGTAGTGAAAGTGAGACAGAAAATTTACGAAGGCTGTACAAAAGTAAGACTTATTATCTTTCCTTGAAAGTGGTGCTACACAACTGGTTGATTAACTCTTGCACGTTCATTGTCAATACAGCCAAAAACTCAAGACAAAACATGAAACGTTAAACAACCTCAGAATGAAACTCCACGTCAGCCATGATTGATTCAAGAACCGGAACTTCACAACGTTGAGTTAGTTTTCGTGTCACTTTTGTCTTGTAATCCGTTTGACGTTAAACTATATAAGAACATTACTTAGAACCCAGTTTTTAAAGCAATTAATATAATTTGACAACATTTTCCTGTACAAGATCCTTTAATCTCTGAAATATTTTAGTGCATCATTTCATTGAGAATTTATTTTGTGTTCGCATATTCTTGTATAGCATAATTCCTATTTGTCTAACTTATCCTGTTTGTATACACGTAACCAGTCTCGTGGCCTGAGAAAAGGAGACAACTTTGTTATAGGCAGGAAATATGCATTCTTGTGCATTTGAAATTTACATAATATCACTGTTGATAATTGCCAGGTATCCTTCACTTGCAGAAGATTTGGATAACGGGGAGGACAACAAAGTTAACATCGATCAGAAGCAGACGACATATCCTGCCTCTGACTCTGAGAAGCCGGATGACTATACGAAAGGGAAAATACCACAGCTTGACAGATGTATCCTCATATATCTTTGAATTCTTACTGTGCAGACTATATATTGTCTAAAGAATTGTGTGTTTAGATATACCCTGTTTAGTTAGTTTTGGCCAAGACGAGTTTTGATTTTTTTTAAGATTACCAATTTCAGAATTGAATTTGAGACTGAAACTCTATATACATGTATTTCATTCAATCATTGTCTTACCAAAATTCGCCAGCCTAGGCATCAATATTTAAGTGGTGAATGGACTAGGATTAATTAGGATTAGTACCTATAAAGAGTATTGTTACAATTGATGCATAATGTTGCAGCTGGTTTAGTAGACTCATTCATATAAAATGCATATGAATCCTTTAACTATGCATCAGATAAGAAACTGTTCAACGAGCATCGGAAAATGCAGCTTAGTGCAGTCAAATCCATGCAGAGATTTGGAAACCAAGAGGCACAGTTCAAGCTGGTGAATGTTATGCTCACACAGTTGTTTAAGGTACTGACATCTGTGTATTGATATTGCCACAATTAAAGTTTTAGATTGGCTATAACAAAATGTTTATTGATATGAAATGTATGATGTGCACACATGCATGTGTGCATGTGTGTGTATGCAAAGTCATGTGGCTTGTACACATAAGTGAGGGGGAGGGGGAGCTTAACCTGTCCAGGTTCCAAAGTTTCTCTTGTAAGAAAGTCCCAGGGACAAAGTGTTAATGTCTATCAGAGCCTTTTATGAATACGGTATGTTAATATCCTTCAGAATCTTGTGAATACCATGTGTTAATTCTATCAGAATGTCTCCTACTTTATGTTTTATGGTGTATTTTAGTTTTTAGAATATTTACTTGTTTTTTTTATGTCCTCATGATGGGTAAAGCCCCGAACTGTTGGCTTAGTCTGTCTTAATATTTAGCTTGGGTCATTGTCCTTGCTGTTACCACATGTTATACTTCAAGTAGCAGTCACTTGTTTGATATTTTTTCTGGTCTATCAGAACCTTGTAAATACCATGTGTTAATGTCAGGACTTTGTGAATACCATTTGCTAATGCTTATTACAGCCATGTGAATACCACATGAAAACATCTGTCAGAACCTAATGAACACATGTATTGTAGGTTAATGTCTGTCAGAAACTTATGCATACCATGTGTTAATGTCTGTCAGAACCTGCATGATGCTCGCCAGAATTTGACCTTATGGGGATTTCTGCCTGGTGATGAATTCCCACTGAATGAAACAATCAGAGAGAGTAGGTCACAACATGTGTTTTAAGTCAGAGTTGCATTGTGTGTGGGGTTATTTGTGCTGCTTTTGTGGCATGTCAAGATTGTCTATACACATACTGTGTAAAACTTTGCTGTTTCAGCTACACAGTTAAGGGCAGTTTTTTCAGCACTTACATTACAATTTGTCTTCAAAATTGTCACCATTTTCCAAACCAAAAGAACCTTTACCAGAAACTCTGGATCAACAGTCTCTGTGTTAGCTGTGCTTGGAAAGCAGTGTGTTTGTGTGACTGGTAATGGAGAAAAGTTATTTTGTAATTCATATGCTAGAAGATATTTTTGACAATATTTTTTTGTTCAGTTTCTTGATAGCTGCTGCATGCCAGCTTACTGATGATAAACTGACCAAAGTCAAGACAAAATGTTTGATCTGTCATCAGTAGAAACTACAATTAGTAGAATGCCAATGGGAATTGAATAATTTTATTTTGTTTATTGCATCCATTTTGCTGATGTTGGTACTTAACCAGCCATCCTAAGCTTCTATCCCTTTTTAACTTTCTGATTTTCCAGGTATGTCAAAAGTTCTTGAAAATACAGCTCTGTTTGGGGACATGGTTCTTCGTATGCCAAAAGCTGTCCATGAGTTTTATGACAGGAATCGTGAGTGGCAGCTTCTGCTTGCTTGGAGTTATGGCTTCTGCAATCAGTCCCAAGTCTTTGACAGTGCGAGTGAAACACTGCTGAATTTGGTAGGGTTCATCTTTCATGGACAGATATATGCTTGAGTGTGGATACATTTGCATACACGTTTTTATATTTCTGTTCGTGGAACATGACTGTGCTTACATATATCCATCCCTATTATCCAATGCCTGTTGATTGTTAATTATTACCACTTGTGTTGATTGTGATATGCTATTCATTCTCTTCTCTTTCTCTCCTTCACAGAAAGAGAGAGCATCAGACAGAGAGTGAGAGATTCATTAATCTTGAACCTGAGCTTTTGTATCTCGTGTTCATTTATTAAGGTGCATGTATAATACACAGGGCAAATGGGCCTTGCAACCACTCTTATGACTGAAGTGCAAATATGAATGCTTATGCCAGCCACCCCTGGCTCCTTGCAATGCAGATGCTCATTGAATAATATGTTTTGTTGCTGCTTCAGGCAGCTGTTAGACTAAGTGCTTGCTGCCAGGTGAAACAGTTTTCTGTATGTGTGTTGTTTCCAGATGGGCCAGGAAGTAAACCTTATACCCAGATCCCCGGACTTTGTCAATCCGTATGAAGCTGATGTGGATCCCAGGGTGAGTGTCATAATATAAAGGCTGTGCCCATTATTCTTGTAGCTTTGTGTTTGTCTTTTTGTCACTCAAAAAGCTCGCATGGCAACGCAGTTAAGTGTGCTCAGTAATGATACAGAAGATCATGAGGCTTGATCCGAAGTCTGTGGTGCTCATACTTTCTCTGCACATGGCACCTGTTTACTTTTTTCCTGGGCACTCTGGATTCCTCCTCTTTGTCTTTCCGGTAATACCCTTCACCAACCTCTCCTCTTACCCCTGTCATGACATCGACCTTGATGCTGACCTGAGGTTAATAAGTAACCAATAATATGTCAGAACTCCTCTGTGTTCAAGTCAACTTGCTTGTTGATGATTGCACTTTTTCTGCTTCTTTGTGGTGCGTCTGATCCAATAATCTGTAGACCATTTCTCCTCTGTGGTGTCTGATGTCTCATGTATAGACTTTTTTTTCCCTCCGGGAAATCAGATCATTGATATTTTCTCTTGTAAGCAGCCCTGACAGTCATATATTTTATTTCTAGCCATTGGCTACTGTGTAAATTATCTTACTAGCCACAGTGGAAAAAAAATTACTAGCCACAGTGAAAACATTACCAGCCACAGTGAAAAAAATTACAAGCCATAATGAAAAAAATTACTAGCCACAGTGAAAACAATTACTAGCCACAGTGAAAACATTACTAGCCATAGTGAAAACATTACTAGCCACAGTGTGAAAAAATTACTAGCCACAGTGAAAACATTAACAGCCACAGTGAAAAATATTTCTAGCCATAATGAAAAAAATTACTAGCCACAGTGAAAACATTACTAAACACAGTGAAAAAATTACTAGCCACAGTGGAAACATTGCCAGCCACAGTGAAAACATTACTAGCCACAGTGAAAACATTACTAGCCATAGTAAAAAAATTACTAGCCAAATCCACAGATGCAGTGGTTGTCTGCTGGCTGCTGACTTGTTTGCCTTTGCTAACTCAGCTCTGTGCTACAAGCTTCATGTGCTTCATAGAGTTGGTGTGCCATCCCAATGTTTCCTTGAAGTTTCTTGAACTGGTAATAAAATTTGATTTACCAGCAATGGAAGGGGTTTGGGTGCAGATAGAATAGGTTATCATGTTTGTCACATCATTGTACATGACCCAACAGAATTCTTTGTTCCATTTTGGGAGATTCATTGAAGCTATTTGATTGGCTTTTGGTTTAGAAAGTTTGTCACCAGCAGCAGCGTGCTTAGCCATTTTGCGGGGAAAGTACATGATGAGCCTGCCCTCTACTCTGAGGTTTCAACCCCGAAAAGCTTGAGCTCTAAAAATAGCTTAGTGCCCATATGGCAAAGAACATCTAGCCCACAGGAGCACAACAAAGCGCGAGCACAATCAGCAGCCACATTTTATGCCTTTGCTGGCATTTGGTTGTGGAATTTCGTTTTTGCTAGCCAGATTTATTTTTCTCACCATGGCAAGGAAAATACTTGCCATTTTCAGGGTTGCTAAGGAGTCTGATCTTTAGACATTTCTTCTTCTCTGTGGCATCTAAAGTACAGACATTTTCATTTTGGTGTTCACCGTTTTACAGAAATATAATCCACTGTGGTGTGTAATCTGCAGACATGTTCTCCTGCGTGGTAGCTTATACATTCTCCTTTTGTTGTGTATGATCTATAGACATTTCCTCCTTCTCTGATACATCTGACTTATAAACATTTACTTACCTGATGTATAAGTGTTAAAAACTATGAAAACCAGAGGAATACAGAGAATTAATTAGATAACTTGTAGTTTAGAGAACGACAGACTTGTGCAATGGAACACTGTACCTCTCATTTAATGATTGTAGAGCTTTCATCAAAAGCTTTCAAGTATCAAATGCAACAATTGCAGAACTTTTATTTTATGTTTTCTTTTTAAAGGGGTCATTTTTAGTCTGTAGATCCTGCCTTCCATGCTCATTGGTTATTATGCTTACTATTACTGGCCACACAGATCTTGCATTTGAACTAACAAAGTTACTTGAAATGTCTATGTGGATTTTTGTTTTGTATTCTTCTCAAAGGAAAAAGTTCCAGTTTCTGTGGTTTCCAAAAAGTCAACAAAAGAAAAGGAGAAGAAAAAAATTCCAAGGGGGCCTCGAATGAGTCGCACTGAATTATAGCATCATCTTGGAGAGAGCATGCTTGTGACATTTTGTTGTATTGTTCAACTTGCAGTATTTCTTTGTTTTAAAAAGTTAATTACTGACATAGCATGTTGATCAGCTTAGTTCACATTGTATGAGAAGAATGGTTAAAATGAAATGTGTGTACCATTTACCATAAACATCTTTATATAGTCATGACTGTTACTTGTTATTCGTCATGTGTGATTCCCATTGTAACGATGCAATACTGTAGTACACGTGTGCTCTATGCAAAATATTGTGAAACTTTTTATAAATGCATGTAACTGTTCCAGTTTCTTTTAGAGTCTTATAACAAGGTGTTCCTATTTCTTATCAGGATATTTTTTCGGCCATGACTGAGCACCCTGCAAAATGCAGAGTGACTGCAAGTGTTAGAATCTTAGTTAATCCAAAGATGTATCAGTTTTGCACATATTATTAGGATGGCAAGCTGCTGGGATTGTTTATATCTGTTGATGCAAACTGTGCTGCTCACAAATGATAGACAATCTAGATACATTGGAATAATGCATGACTGAGTGAGTACCTTGGAGCAAATGCCTATAAGAAAATTCAAAAAGTTTAAAAATGAGGGAGGACAGAGGTAAACCCATCTTCACATTTTGCAGGGTGTTATTTTTATCTCTGAGTAAGACAGTGATTTTGAATGCAATAATTCTCTTATTATATCTTAAAATGCTTAATATAGATTATCATCTTCAAATTTAAAAAAACCCGTAAACCTCACCCTCTCAGAAATGCACGTAGACTGCAGAACATCTCAGTTTTCTGCTTAGCTAAAACATGCATGTTCGTCAGATATCAGACATATGTCTTTTTCTTCTTATGAGACATATTCTGTGATTTTGGGATGATCTGCCTACCCTTGGTGTACCATCCTGAACCACCATCGGGCAAAATTAAAATCACAGTTTGCATAATAGCACATGGGTAAAACGTTTTCCAAGCAAAAGAAAAAAGCTTTTCCTGCCTCCACTTTGGTACCAAAGCCTTGAAATGATCTGACCGTCTTTGCATGGAAAACAAAATTCCATAAACATTTAATCTATTCTTTTATCTTGAAATAAATGCATTCAAACTACTTTTTTGTAAATTAAAAATATGGTTGAAGTTATTTAACCATAAGGAATTACTTGTTTCTGGAAAATAAGTGATTGTGTTCCACCCACTCCTTCCCCAAGATATGAAAAGAAAATCAAACTAAAAATAAAACGTTTTACTTAGGGTCCCAGAAACAAGAATTGCTACCAAAGTAAGGAAAGAGCTTCACCCATGTGACAGTTTAAAAGTGAAAACCATTAGGTATGAAACATGGTTTTCTTGTCTTTTTCATTTTGTTCACCATCTTATGCATAATTGTGCACTTGGCCAGTTATTGTCAGGGCTTGTATAAATGATGTGTGGGTGGTTAGTGTGACACACTGTGTACATAATGTGTCTACAGGACATTGGACTGAATGCTCACCACAGCTGCTCAAAGGTTTCTTAAACATTAAAACATTTTTGTCTTTTTTTTTGAAGTTTGCGATTTACTTCTTTTTGTATTAACAATATGAGGGGAAAATCTTTGAAGTTTACGAGTGTAATGGGTACACAGCAGCAAACATTAATTCCCTGATGCATATGTCAACTTACAAAAGAAATGTTTAGGTTCGAGTGGAGTTCAGCATTCAGCAAACGCAGCTTCGCTCCCCTTTCTCCCCAACCACGAAAGAAACTCGAATTCGGGGAGAGCAACACATTAATTCACTGAAGATTTATTTCAGACAGTAGAACTGTGACTTTTCCCCAACCACAACATGTTTTACCTCATCAAATCTACCTGTCCTATCAGCAAACCAACCCGCGCTGACAAGGGCGCAACACGGTACTGAACTGAAGGGAGAAGAGAAGTAAAGATAAGAAATTAATAAAGATGGAAAAGAGAATGAGTTAAAAGAAGAAAAAGATATGAAAAAAGGATGCGATAGATCGGTGGCCTGAAAATGATACCAAACCATGTATATAAACCTACGGCCATGAATTTAAACCAACATCAACTAGAAACACATTTCGTTGATCGAAACCACATTAATTACAAGCATCATCAATTGGAAAAACGTTACCAATTCCTGCAGACACTCTATACGCTGCACAACATTGCAGGGTACGTGATCAGTTAGAACTACACTCAGCAATCCATCTGATAAACCCTGTGCCTATAGTCAGGTTAGACGGTGTAAAGTCTCAGTGACTGAGCACTGGCGCAATGTTGCTACCACCTACTGATCTTTCAAAACCACTTAAAATAAGTAAACAACAATTTCAAGGAGTGGCTCTAATTGATCGTATATCCCTCCTTGTCTCAAATATTGGTAAATATCACCAACAATTAAAATTATAGCTTCTCCGCAAGGCTTATGAAAAATCGACTGGCAGCACCAACTTTACCAACTACATCAGGAATTTCACTTGCTCTCATCGGATCGCCGGTTCAGAAAATCGCATTGCCGGTGACGTACTTGAGAATAGTTATCCGACTATCATAGAGCCTTAGTGCCCATGCCCTCTTCACGTTTATGTACTTCCTTGAAGTTTCTCCACGATCTATTTACTGAGTTTAAAACACTGATCTAGAGTTCTTAAACGTAAACGCATGTCTACAGTTTGATGTGGTAAAAAAAAACATTTAAAAGCATGATTTATTTTACTTTATTTCCCCTTATTGTTATTTTTCGTTTCCTAATCTACCAATGCATAGGCTGTCACACATGCAGCAGAACCCCACCGGATAGCGGATAACTATTCTCACAACACTGGAAAGCAACTAGCAGAAGTTACATTCCCTCTGCATTTATCCTGCGCTAAACCTGTTGTCGAAATCAGTTGGTTCAGAGTGATCGTACAAATTCAGAACACGTGTCTTAATTCTCTCTGTTTCAAGTTATGAGTGTACTTTTATGATTTCATAAGGACTGATTTCCAGGACTGGCTCGCATGTTCGCTCGTAGCTGCCCTTCCGATCAAAGGGTGGTCATAAGGTCCGTTCAGCCTGTATATTGTATGTGCACCTTTACGAATGAACCGGAGATAGGGACACTCATGCAAGCTGACCCAGGGCTTGTATGCATGTAAACAGTACTAAATTTATTCCGGAATAGCGGATTTTTTTTTTTGTCTCTGAAAATGCTGTTTCAAGAATCTTGGAATCCTATTCGCTCCTGGGAATAACTTAATATAACCGAATAATTAACGAGGGGGAAATACATTATTCTGTTTCAGTGTATGGGAAATTCAAGGAACTAATTGTTCCTTTCGTGGCTGCTATTCTGAAATAAGCTATTTTGGTTTCTTGCATACGGGTCCAGGCAATGTTTTTCTGTATGGGAATACAATTGAATGAAGTCGAATAATAGATGAGAATGAGCGCTTGCGAAACTAATCGTAATTCATGCACATGTACAAAATTCTGTCCTATTCACCATGCCCTATGCTGGCTAGATGAGATATCTTTTTTAAATAGACGCTTTCGTTGGAGAATGATCCCACTTACCGAAAATTTATTTTCTTTATTTAAATTTTTAAAATCATATTATGGCTGGGCGATGCTCACTTCCTCTAGCAATATTCTTCTCCCAGTTCACATCACATCCTACCGGGTCCTGTCGCGCCCCAAAACAATTCCTAAACGTCTGTTTCTGCTGTTTCAATGGTCATGCAGTGACCTATAGCACCAACAATGCATAACACCGCATAATCCAAAACATTCCCTGTCCACGTAAACCATTCAGAGCACAGCTGCCAATCACAGGCACACGTGCAGGCCATGGGAATTTAAACCTTAACATCTAAGCAAGCTAAGCCCTGGTTGGACCAGTAGGGTGGGGGGGGGGCATGAGACTTACAATGGATGGGACAGAGTACTGAGAAGGGGCCAGTGCGAAATCACCGCGAGGTGGAAGCACTTTCCCTCCCAAATCAACAACAACCGAGAAGGGGAGATTAGAAAAGGAAGCCTCCAGGGCACCGGGGCGAAAACTATAGCTGTCACGCCGTGGAACAAGAGGACAATAAAACTCTTGACACGTGACCAGGTCACGTTGTCTTTGTGGTGGCAACTCCGACTAGGTTACATCTATTAATTATTACCACTATTACTATTATTACCACTACACATGTTTTTGGTGACGGTGCCAGCCGTGTACGGTTCTTAGTAAAAGCTACGCTAGAAAATGGCTAAGTGTTGCAAGGCTTCATGGGAAATAGAATGTTCTGAAGGGAAGGAGCTAATTTTGTCTTGTTGCATTGTAAAGGTGCAGATACATTAAAATAAGACCCTGTAAATAATTATATTATGAATTTGAATGTAGTATTATTTTTATCGGAAAGGTAAAATTTAGAATGCTTGGGGCGTCTTTCTGGCAAGACAGTTTGACACAATATTCTGTTACGGGCACCACAGTTTGGCTGCTGTGCAACAACATTCAAAGCAAAGTGAAAAGAAAGTAGCCAGCCGGTGGCGACACCTAGTCTCATCACGTAAACTGTTCCTTGGAGACGGAGAACTACTATCACCATCACGTGCACTACCACTGGTGCCAACACCATCCCCGGCACCACAAGGGCATCGGAACTGAGACCCAAACCAGCGTCTGCAATCCACAATTCAAGACTTTAACGCAATGTCATCCAAAACGCTCAACTCGTCCCTCAAGCTTTCCGCTAGGTGGCAGCACTCTCCGAGCAAACGGACGAGCTCTTCTGAGGTTACCGTTGCCTCCCTGCCCACCTCAGTCTCCATCTATGCAGAATTGAATTTTACCTCCACCTCAGTCATACCACCGAAGTAGACAACAAGATTCAGCAAAAGTTGACATTTATTACCACAAAAAATGAGGATGATAAAAAAAGATGTGAGTCTGAAAATTGCACACATGGATATCTTGTACCAAGTGTCAAAGTTTGAAACCGTAGATTTGCTGTTCGCTCTGTAACATTTATCTAGCCGTCTTATCAACAGTATTACACGCATTTTGATAGAATATTTGTCTTGGACCTTACCAAAGTATAATTAAAAGCATTTTTATGACTAAGATGGAGTCAACACTTCTAAGAGGAGATTCCTTGGATCAAACCATCAGGCAGTATTTTCTGCACTGTGTGATACAGACCTTTTACCTGGTCGTGAGAAAGGTGTGTTACCGTCTGTGCCTATACCATGTTTCAATTTACAAGTTAATAAGTCGTAAACAATTTTGACAAGTTTTTTTAAAATGCCTTCTGATTACTTTAGTCCCAGCAGGGTACAAATATATTGATTTTATGACAGGTGGTATAAAATTACATGGAAGTTCTTCCGCTCAACTGAGATGGTGCTGGCTAATGAGGTTTGGAGTTTGCATTAATGTTAATGTCTTGAATTTTAATAGGATTAATTTCACTGTAAGTAGTTTTTTCATGAACGAAAAAGCTGGATGATTCTTGCTCCAAGATCAGCTGTATGAAACCCCCAAAGCATACAGTTTAGCGTTTACCTGACCGCCCCCACTCCACCCCACCGCTATCCACCCAACCCACCAAATAGAAAGTAGGCCTAAGCATCCATCAGGTTTCAACGCATACGTGGTTTCAAAAACTGATGGAAGACCAAAGCATTGATTCTTCGACATTTGATTAAAGCAGAGGAATTAAAATTGGCATTGTATGAACGGACTATACTTTAAATATAAACAGTTACACTGGTATGAACAACTTGCAAATATGCTGCACAATCAAAGACTATTAATGTTCATTAGCCTTTACGATAACAGTAAGAAAAGGCCACAACATTTCAACATGCATTGTACAATGAGCTGGATTGTACACTGTGCACATTATAATGTCAGTAAATGCTTCATGAAATGGTATAATAAATGATAGTTGCAAGGTACCGAAATAAGGTTACTACACAAATACGTGCATATTCCAGTAATGAACATATTTTTGGAATTTATTACACAATGTTTCTCCTCCTGAAAAGTTTCTGCTTAATCTATCAAGCTAGCTTTCCTCTTAGATGACAAATCATATACCACCACCACCCTCCATCCCCCCCCCCCACAACACACGCACACAACCATTCCATGGCCTAAATGTTTCATTTTGACTCGAGTCGCTTCAGAGTGTAGACGTGCTATGAGCGCACCGAACATTTACTGCCCGCTGCAAATTAATACAAAGATCGCACTAACAGGCTTCATATTAAATTTTAGACTGAAAAGCAAAATAAACCTTGGCTTTTAGGAATTCCTACATGCTAGCGATCATACAAAAACGTAAGCACACGTTTGAAGTGAATAGATATTGTACATCTGTCAATAGACTGGTGATCTGAAATCAACAAAATCAGATTATCTGCATTCCATATTTGATGCTTTCTAGTATATCTACCAAGTCCTCTTAATAAATGGACGATGAAATATTTACAATTACAATGACTTTTTTTAAATGGGATAGACGTACTCTCTGGCAGTTCACCGAACATCGCAAATGGGTGCATCTGGCCTCATTCGGCGAACTGGGACGCTCCTTTGTCTGGTAAAGAAAACCTGGCGTGTGCTTGTTAGTAAGTTTTGAACACTGGAGCGCTTAGTGAGCAGATGAACATGGAAGCGACTGCACCTCGTTGAGATGATCGTATGATCATATGATCATATGCAGACAATAAGTGACAATTTCAAGCGCTGGGAGTTAATGTGTTATTTACATGGAAGACAATATTAAAAACAGAACCAGATGCTTCTTTCTCATAAACACATGTAAGCAAACATGACACGATTATCAATTGCTTGCAGCTTGTTATTTAACTCTAGTCACCGAATGATGGCTCTCTCTTGATGCGAAAAGGAAGGGAAATAAGGTTACTACACAAGTGGGAAGTACAAGTGATCTCTTTGCTATGGATCGCCCACAGTGTATTTTTTCAAAGGCAAAATGAGGTAATTTGAAGGTAACCTAAAATGAAGATTGACAATGATGTTTGTATTGTAATCGGTTTATAAAACAGAACAAATGCTTTAAGCAAAAAACAAAATTATTTTCTAATAGTTAATTGGTTTCTGATTGTCGCTATGGGTGTTCACTCAAAATGGATTATGCTGACATAAGTATGATTGAAGTCAAAGTAACACCTGTTTCTTTTAAAAAGTGCGTTTTTAACAACATAAAACGAGAAACGAAAGGTCTCAGGAATACTTTTGAGCAATTAGTGTGTGACCTTGAGAATGTTCTTGCACAAATTTTATGTTAGAGAACATACTGGAACACGGAAATGCATTACATCTCTTCTAGTATGTTTACCCATGCGCTATTATGTGTACATGTACATACATTAGATATGTGATGCTATTTTTAAACTACTAACAACAAATCAGTTCTTTAGCCTCTACAGTGATAAGTACAAAGACTACAGTTAGGTTACTTGGTGAGAGATGAAAGGCATGTATTATTTGATTATGTTCAGAAACCAGAATTATTTTTGAGACGTCTGCTCGCTTATAATCCACGCACAAAAACACAATTTTCTTAAATGAGTTGAAGCATTTTGATAAATTCTAACACTTTCACAGACGTTTCAATTTTTTCAACTAATTATGCATGTTTTTTTTAACAATGACGAAACTTGTTTTAAAAGCCGTAAAAACATTATTGAGATGCCAACAAAAGAATGCAGAGAAGGTTAGTAACTATAATAACCTTTGAACTAACCATCTGAAAGATGCAAATAAAAAAGGATGAAAAGTGACTTATGAACAAAACTAAATGCTCAACTCACGCACACACAGTCTAACTGCTTAAATAATCCATGAGTTGTTTATTGTTTAATACTGTTAAAAACCAAGCAAGCAATTATTTTTGCCAGTTTTTTAGTTAGAAGAATTATATACAATATTACCTCCCAGAATAGTTTGATGTCATACGCCTTATTAAATGCAAGCTCATGTTTATTTCCGTTTTGAATTTTTAACCCGAAAAGTTTTAGCTTTCTCACGTTCACATTATAAGGTAGAGCTGCTTCTTAACACTCAGACATGTTTTTTTTTTAAAAAAAAAGTCTGGATTGGGAAAGCCATAAGCAGTATACATGTATACCTAGAATGCATTGCAGACCTTTGTCCGCACAGAACGTGCCCAAACTGCTTAATATAAACATGCACACAAATTCATGCTCTCAAATGTATAGTTACTCACATCCAGCGAAATAACATTCATATCAACATTGAAAAAGTATTAACTTTGTAAAATTAGAAAAATTGGTAAATTTTGCTGCCTCCAAAATAATACCAAATAGTTCGGACTGCACAAGATTTAAAATGCCATTTATACTCGATGATTTTTTTCCTTGTAAAGTTACTGCCTGGGATTTTTTCGCAGTAAAGGATGAGGTCCCTTGTTCAAATGTTTGTGAACAGAATTAATAGTATTTTCTTAAGCGGGGGGGGGGGGGGGG
>SMGT01000002.1:476498-489245 GCA_004794575.1 Lanistes nyassanus | reverse complement strand
GAACCGCACGAAAATGTCTTGACAGAGACCACGAAGGAATTCTGGGTGTTAAATTAGTTTTCTCCAGGAAAGCTCTTTACAGACTAAACCAACTCAAAAGTGTTATTCGTTTTTAAAACCACACTGTAAAAATAAATAAATAAAGTCTGTTGACGCAGGAAACCAACTTGGAGAACACGCAGGAGATGGCTGGCAACCAAGGACTCTCAGCATGTGGGGAAGGAACACCTATTCCTCAGGAGAAAGATATAATTAAAATGTGTCGCCCTGACAAAGATGATCATTTCAGGTTAGATGAAGAAATTTTAAAGAGAGAAAATCTTGCTAATCTTTTCTCCACTTTGTGCCAATGTCCTAAAAGCTGAGGACAAAAACGTTCTAGTGAAAGTGGCGTTTGGTGAACGCTGAGGACCCCTGCGTCTGTCTCCACAATCAAAATTTCGGTCCCGTCGTCAAGCCAGACCTCGTTTCATTCTGTCCCAGCAGATGTGCTGAAGTAGTTAATTGTAGAATTATCATACGGGCTTTTCCCATCCTTAAAGGTGTTTACTATTCGGTCGGTCTTTGCACCCCAGTATGTCAACATGTTAGTTACGAAAACGATGCACGCAAAAATGATCTCAAGGCACATTAACAGCGAGTTAAGAAGTGTTTTCCTGCTCATGAACAATATTTCTCTGATATCTGCGTGATAGCAACAATCAAAAGTAGTTTTGGAATTCTCAAAGAGGCTTCTGGCCTTTTTGAAACAGTCGTTTGGTGAGCCTTTTAAGTTAAAATATTTTGGTTGCCATCTTAATCCTTTTAAAATTAAATATTTTTTGTATGACAGTGATGCATGCTGAAATGGTCTCAGGGAACTTTAACACTTGCAAGTGTCTTACTTTTCATGAATTGTATGTTATTTTCATCAGAAAGGCAGTAGACACCAAGCTCCAGTCTAGATCCCTTCAAATCAGGCCGCGTCTGACTCATCTGCCAAGCATCGATTCAAAGTTACTCAGACAAACCTAGTTTTATGCACACAGATGTCGCAGAAGTTAGGCACAGAAACAGTTTGAAAATACCAGCATCCTGCTATAAAAGCTGCCTCTGCTATACCAAAAGATTTCCCTTCTCTGAGGCCACATCAAAGTCAAAAGTGACAGTAATTTCGCACACTTCTTTGGACTGTTTGCTTTCCCATCTACACAAATTTCTCTTTGGTGTAGGCATTGTACCAGATCTTGGACAGGCAGATGGCAGAGTGGAATCTGAAGTAGATGTACAGCGGCACGCACAGATGCAGGATAATGTTCCACGGCAGGATGCCGTAGAAACTCTGGTGGAAAGGGACTACCATTGTCTTGCGGATCTCAAACAGCGTGACCACCCACAGGGCCAGGTTACACACCAGCAGAAATGTAACCACAGCTCTACCGGGCTTTCTCTCCACCTGAAACAACACACAGAAAGTAGGGATCTACAACATTTTCAAAGAGTTTTGCGACTACACATAATAAAGTCAATCAGTTAAACAGACAGAAATGTAACCACAGCTCTACCGGATTTGCTCTTCATTTGATAAAGAACGCACATAAATTTAGAGCGCTACAACATATACAACATGTTTTGTGACAGCAAATAATCAGTTAAATAACTAGTCCATGAGTCACAGATTAATGCATATGAATGGATAACAACAACGTTGTGGAGTAGTCTGGTTAGAATGACATACATGATAATTCGGCCTCCATATTTAAAGATGATAAAGTGTTTATGTCACAACGGTTGGCTGCATGGCTTTTAAAAAAATCTTTTTTCTTTTGCATAAACATGTCTAAAAGGGCCCTGTAAGCCAGCCCTTTAACCCCACAACCTGTCAACTCGCTCATGTATTGAGAAGCCTCAAACTGATTTTTTAAAAAAAATGTACACATAGGATTTATAGCTTGAAACTGATGTTAAGAATGCACACAAACTTGACCTATTCTGAAATTATTTATTTTTGTTACTCTATTAAGTAGTTTCATGCTTGTGAATGGTTGACTGCATACAATACGTTTTTCAGACCCTTCAGCCACAGGCGGGCTGATTGCAGGAAGCGCTCATAAAACCGGCTGGTGGGGCTTACTTTGTGAAGGTTAGGCTGGAATCGTAATGCACGTATATACGTGACATCGCACGTCAGTGTGTTGAGTATTACAGAGAGAGAGAGAGAGAATGAGAGACGAAAAGACACACTGAGAAAGAAAGAAAGCGGGAAAGAGAGAGAGGGAGAGAAACTGCTTTCTGCCGTCTGTCCTCCCTGAGACCCAGTCGACTTGCCCGCAGCGCTTGTGACATGAAGCAGGCCAATGGGTCGGGTTGCATTGGAGGTCTTATCACCTGCCCATACGTAAACGTACCCGTAAAATACCTGTGGTGAACGAGCTTTAGGAACGCTTTTATGACCAAACTTGCAGATACGAAAGCTTATGCAACTCAACGTTTGTCAGCGTGTGCAGGACCCGCAGTCTCACCTGCGCGTCATTTTCCGCGCGGCGACACAGCCCGTCGAGCACGAAGATGGCCTGCAGCGTGGACTGCACGAGCCCCACGGCGATGGTGACCAGAGACAGGATGCTGCTGACGCCGTGTGACGTCAGCGTGGAGGCGGACGAGATGAGCATGAAGCAGAGGTACACGTAGGCACCGGCAAGGGAGACAAGCAGAAGCACCGAGTCCAGGGACAGATAATTCTCCAGGAACAGTAACTGCTGGAAGCGCACACGGCCCACGATGATGCAGCCCCCTGTCAGGACCAGCAGCGAGATCTCCATGACGAAGAAGACCTGGGGAGTAAAAGCCGACTTGAGAAACAGTACATTTCGACAAACGTTCGCCATTGCTTTGTGAAGCTGCCTTTGGTGATTATATCCAAGTTTGACAAATACTATGGGTGTCCGTAAAGAAAAACATTTGTACTATATGGAAACACGTATACATAAATGCGTCACTGTCGTATAATGCACGTCTTTCCTCTTCGGGATACATTTATGTGCAAAGATTATAAATCACGGTTAGGGCTATGGCTTACTTTAATGGCGGTGAACGGGTAGTTTAGCCTCGAGTCAAAGACGAAGAAGGTTGCTATGGCAATGAGTGTAACCACGGCAACCAGCAAGCCGGTGAAGAGACCCTTGTTGGCTTTCTCACAGTCCATCGACACTACACCCTGTAGTGAACAAAACAATATAACACCGCTGAACACCGCTGAACAGACAAGTATACCTTATATATATATATCTTGATAGAAAAAGCCCTGAAATTTAAACCGTAGGCCTATTGTTGAGAGTTGCAGATAATAACTAATTGACCAGATAAAAGATTTTTAACAGGTCGACTGTAGTAGAAAGCTTTTCACTCTATTGTAAACACAGTTCAAATATGACTGCAGGTTGTCCCGAGTTGAGTAATGTGTGCTAAAAAAAAATTAAATTCGCTCATAAACGGACCATTGCCCTTTAGACGCTGTGTCGATGTTATTTGTGTAGGACGGTCAGTCCGGAATCTTTTATTAGGGACTATTTCCTTACATTCCTTTAAATGACCTTTGGGTTTGCTCTTGTTTGCCTGTCTGGCTTCCAAATTTCGTTTCTTTCTTTCTTTATTTATTTTCCCCTCTCCACCTTCCACTCTCAGTATGATAATGGACGGTCAGACATGCAGACACTGCGGCAGTGTGTTGCTGGACTTACGTGAGGAACAGACGAGGTCAGGGAGGTGTGGCTGGGCCACCTCTGCTTGACCTTGACCCCGACATAGGTGTACATGCGGTAGACAATGCCGGCGGCGATGATGCTGTAGATGATAGTGCAAGGGAACAGATAGGGCGAGGCCGTGCGGGCGAGTGTCATGTCCTCGTAACAACTTTTCAAGGCAGGCGGGTTCGACACGTTTCCTACACACACACACACACAAGGACACACACACACACACACACGGACACACACACACACACACGGACACAATATTTCAGTGAGTTATGGCGTGATTCCTGTCTTGAAGATTCTCTATCTAATCTCATGAGACCAAAAGAATGCGTTTTAATGGATCTCATGCTTTAACGATTTTTGACGATAGTTTTGCATCCGTTTAAACTGATTAAGCGCTTATGTCAAAGTGTTTCCACTTTGTTTCATCTCGTGTGTACTCATCAATTTATTGCGTCCGGGGTCAACCCCTCTCTTCTTCAAACAAAACCAAACAAAAGTAGGTGGGATGGATAGAAGTTTCGACTACTGGATTAACATGCCGCCCATCCATGGCTGACGACAGAACGAGCGGTGTGAACCGTACTCACTGGTAGCAAAGTAGTCCTGCTGTCGGTAGTCCTCGGCTGTTTCCGTGACCGCCGTGACAAACCACACGCACAGGTTGGTGGCCAGGAGATGCATGAGGCCAAACCTCACTGACGCCTTGTTCTTGTCGATCACAAGCTGGGGAAAGTTTGTGAAATTAGTTCAGTGTCTGATGGTTGTAAACGCGTGGATGTCAACAAATATCTACTGATTAAAGGGAATTACGAAAGACCGAAATTTTTGTAATTTTAAATTATGTTCGTGCATGCATGAGTGTGTTCGAGAGAGAGAGAGAGAGAGAGAGAGAGAGAGAGAGAGAGAGAGAGAGAGTGTGTGTGTAAATATGTAAGTGTGTGTGTGTGTGTGTGAGTGCGTGCGTGTCGTTGGCGATCATGGGTGCATGTAAGTGAGGCAATGTTTGTCCGTTGAATACAGGAAGCACGTACAGGCAAAACGTCCCGTGGCGCCGTTGTGACGTAACCGCTGCGCCTTACCTTGTGGTTCTTGAAGAGGAAGAAGGTCTGGACGAAGGTGAAGATGAGGTGGACGACATAGACAAAGGTGAAGATGTGTGACTCGCAGGTCGTCGTGTTGTCGGTCTCGAAGTAAGACGCGATGTGAAACCCGTCCAGCGTCACGCTGCCGATGCTGAAGGCTGCAAGACACGACGTAATGGGAATATAGGAACATGGGAATGTTTCAACTGGCGGGAACATTGGGAGCGGGACCTCCATGGAACGGGAGAACGTTGGAGCAGGACGAAAAGCGACCATGGCACTGTTCTGACCGTCTCAGATTGTTTGATGTGTTGATGGTTTTCCATCTTAGGCTTGGAACGTTTCACACAAGCTGCTAGTGACGACACCTACGGTTTAAAAAAATAAATAAAATGCCGTCTTCGATGGCTTCAAAGTCTCAAATATTCCACGTTCTGCTTGAAACGTTTCATCACGAGCGCATACTTTCTTTTGTTGTGTCATGACAGTTTCGCTACTCACCAAGGGCGCCAAGTCGGAGGTAAAAGTTGATTCCCTCCCCTACGTGGGCGACATGGCCGTCAGGTGGCAGCACGAGGTGCGAGGGCGAGGACGTGTTGGATAAGGTGGACATCTGATCAAGCGGTTCCTTGCGGGGCTCCATGTCTCCCTCCTCCACATCGCGGAGCGGGCTGCCCAGGGTGGTAGGCGTGGTGGGAGGCACAGTGTCGCGACGGGAGGGGCAAGGTGACAGCTGCAGATTGTCCTCACTGCGCCGGATAACCACCCGGATGCTGTTGTCAACGGCGTTACGCACCTGGTCACAGACAACACACCGGTAATGGTCTGCATTTAAGGGAGGGGGGGGGGTTATTTGTTGCTTAACGTCCAGTCGCAAACGAGGTGCATATCAGGACGGTGTTGCTTAGACAAAGTTTACGTGCTGCTACACGTGGAACTGCTGGCGCAACACGGGCCTCAGTCCCACCCAGTCACATTTTACTGACACCAGGCCAACCAGTCCTAGTACTGTTCCCTGTAGCGCCAGGCGTCTGGCAGGGCAGCTACATGATTGCCAATTTTTAAGTCTTAGGTATGACTCGGCCGGGATGCGAACCACCGACCTCCCTCCTCGGAAGCGGACGCCTTAACACTGGAGCACCGAAGCGGTCATGTAAGGGAGAGTGCGTGTTCATCAGTGAGCCTCTGTTCTCCTCCTTCCCCCTCTCCCCTCCCTGTACTGTTTCCCTTCTCCCCGTTCTGTCACTCTTCGCACTCGGTACACACTCTTTCGGGATGTCCTGTGTAACAATATGCGTTATTTAGAAATAGACTACAAAACAAGTGCAGCACCTTTCATTTTGAACAGAGATGCAGACTAAAATCCCACGCAGTGCAGGACGGACATAATTGATAGGTCGGACAATAGCTTCATGCTGTACCCCACTCATGTAGCCCCATACAGAGACAACATAAACCAAAACATTCACGGCACATTAAGGTCACCAGGGGTGCAGCTGCCCATCATAGCCACGCATGCAGACCACGAGCATTCAACACCTGCCATGGAGGAGGGAGTATTTAAGCCTTGGTAGGACCAGTGGAAGGGAGACCATCAGATGGAGATAGGAGATGGATATAGAGACGGATACACGCGTATAGGTGGAAAAGCGTTAGAGTTGGTAGAATTGATGTTACCCTCACGCCATGGAACGCCCTACTGACTACTAATATCTTACTGAGACGATCACACATGGGCAGGCGTTGAAGTTATGGACGAGTGCGTGGTGAAGTGACATTGCTACCTTGGGACTATTTTGTGGTAAGGTAATCGTACATTTCTCTTTGTGGTGCCGCGCTATGTTACATTCTGCTTTCGTGCTGCCCGTGACCCTCCGTGAGTTCACCATCTGCTACACGCAACGCTACATTTTGGTGCCGGTGACCGCTACACATAACACTACAGTTTCGCATCGTGACCCATACTTGTAAAACGGTAACCCTACACCTGGCTGGCACAGGAGGCCATGATGAAAAGAAACATTTTTACTGCTTTTGAAGTGTGCGCGTGGGTTGTGCTTCGGCAATATATAGTCAGTATATAGTCACCGCAGTAATATAATATTAGTAATAACACACTTTTTTCCAAATGAAGTGTTTAAAAATCTCTCCGTGCAGGAAACACATTTAGTACCACTGAGACCCTCTATTCCTTTCTCTTCTCTCTTTCCTTTTCTTACTGTTGCACCCTCCTCTGTTCTGACGGTTGTGTTTTGTGTGCTGTGCTACTGTGTGCACGTGCATGTCGTCCTTTGAATGTTAGTTTTTCTTGTTCACAGGTGCACCCCAAAGATGTTAAGTAAATGAAGCCCAAGCAGAGTTTGTTAAACCCTGGTGGATTTTAAAACTGCGCACTAGTTTCCTGGAATTAGAAACAAAAACCTAAGGGAACTTTCCACAAAACGTTCCAGAATGTATGAGTAAAAAATAAAAAATAAACACTATAGAATGACAATAGGAAAAATACCTGTTTGCCTCTGAGGATGCAAAACTGGAAATACAGAAGTGTAGCCAGAGACCCGAAGTAGAGATACAGGAGAAACACCTGCACACGCAAACATGAAAGTGGATCAGTCGTAAATCGAGACATGCACGTACAATAATATACAATACGCCCAGTATATCAATGCTAAAACAAAACTAAACGCCGATGGCGGTGGTAAAAGCAAGGAAACGGAAAAAAGAGAGACAGTGGGAAGGCGAGGAGATATGGGAAGGGATGGGGAATGCGTGCGAAGAGAGAATTATAACACGCCACTTCGCAAAACAAGCTGTCAAGCAGTTCCAAACATCTTGCCAACGTACATTGACCGAACAGGAGAAATTTAAACATTGAAACGAAGTGGTGGGGGTGGGGGTGGCGGGGAGAAGTACAGGAAACAGTGACTCCAAGAAAACCAGAAAAGAATTTCTCTGTCTACATTAATTATGCATGTATATTATCACATATGTATTTAATACATGTAACTGTGTTGTTAAATGTTTGTCAATAATTTTTTATAAATTGCTCAAGTTTTCAGGAATATTTCTTACCAAACGTCTGTCCGTCTATATTTTTCAGGGAAATCCATTCCATAAATTTCTGTAATTTCTTTTCAACAACTTAGCACATGTTGTGACAGTTTGGAAGCGTCTGCGAATAATATGGAATCGAATCTTTGCTTGCTGCCATCTGACACAGAGGCAATCTGGGGGGGGGGGGCGGGGTGGGTGGCCGTAGAATGTGGGGCAACTCTAATCCTCCTAGCGAACTACCCCAACTACTGAGTCTGGCACAGCAGCGTCATCTACAGCATCAGAGACAAGGACGTTACTGTTAAGTGAAACTTGAGACGGGGGACCCAAAGGTTAAAGGCGAGAGAACTGGTTAGGCGGGCCAGCAATCTGGGCGGAGG
This sequence comes from Lanistes nyassanus, assembly GCA_004794575.1. NCBI lineage: Eukaryota > Metazoa > Mollusca > Gastropoda > Architaenioglossa > Ampullariidae > Lanistes > Lanistes nyassanus. Next base: position 480,992 of record SMGT01000002.1, on the reverse strand, counting down.
TCTTGATGTGGGAGATAACCACGGATACAAACGTTCGCAGACGCAGACGACGGTCAAATAAAACAAACACCGCAGAAGGGCGTCAAAAACAAGCAGAGTTCCTAGGCAACGTTTCTAAATGTTCAGCCAGAGGATCTTGATATCTTTTGAAAGTACAGAAGGCACGTGATTTCGACAACGATTTCGTTTTAGAATCAACTGCATTTATTGGAGCAGATCCGGTCTTTTACGTAATACCTGCTAATATTAAGAAAAAAACAAGATAAAGATATTTGGAGGTTATGGAATATGTGTATGCAAATATAATGCCTACCGTTCGGTTATGAGCACGACTCCACGGATGTTACGGGTGTACGCCACGGATGTTACGGGTGTACTCCACGGATGTTACGGGTGTACGCGAAGTACCTTTTCGTTTTATGGCATTTGGAGTGCACAGAACGAAGTCTATGGTAGAAGGCGGTACAATGTTAACCGGCTACTTTCGTCAAAATGTAGCAGTTACCACAAGTCCATTATTTGGACTATATTATACAAGTACTCTTAAAGATCCTGTCTTAACAGAGACTTTTTCCAGCAAGTAGCACCAATTTTGGTGGTGGTGGTACAACGTAGAGTGTTGTCCACCATGCTGGAAGGGGCACTCAATGCTACATGCGTTTCTGGCATGGTGTCTGTACCGGAATGCATCAGGGCAGCTCAGCAGGGCAACGCTGAGCTTGCACGCTGCTCAAACTTGAAACCGCCCTGTTTTCTTTCCTTCACTAACCCACTCTTCCAGCTCCAACCAGCTATCGCCTACTGCACGCATGCTGCGTGTTACGTGAAGTGCTCTCCCCTGACAACACTACGGGCGTAGTACCAACTTTACAAACTACAACACAACATACGTACAGTGCTTTCTCCTACTGTGTCGCAACTGTGAATATCAGCGCCATGTAGTGTTGGAAAGGCATGCAAAACTGCACTCAGGGTCTGAGGGTAACGTTACAAACTGGTTTGTGATACTTTTTCCGGCGGCAGTGCTCTGACGAATGTGAATCGCCCAGTGTAAGTTATCACGCAGTGTTTACAGTCAATGCTTACAAATAAGAGAGAGTCAATTCGTCGTGTCAAGGTCGGCGAATTGTACTCGTACAGTTTTCAAGTTTCAAGTTTCAAGTTTCTTTATTCTTTAACCCTCAGGGGGTATTCAGAAAAAAATGAAAACAAATTGTCAAAAAACCCCAAAAAACATCAATCATAAATTCACCTGGCATGAGGATATGCATATATTGATAAGCAAAATCAATGATTAATGAACACACAAATAACACGCTCAATCACTCAACCAGACGTACCCACACGCAAAAAAAAAAATAAAAAAAAATAGGCACATATTCATCTATACATTAATGTATTCTACTAAGAAGTATTTTTACAAATTTCACTAACTTGGTCAATACAGTTTTGTTTTTGCATTACAGAAAAAGGTGATGGTGAATGTTAGGCTGAGATCAGTGTAAGCTGTGTTCAGTCGTCTGTAGAAACGAGGTAGTCTGGCGAGGACAAAATTATTTCGCTCTCTCACCTCCAGGTAGTACAGGTGCTGGCGTTCCTTCACTGTCAGGGCATTGGCCACAGCGAACACGACTCCAAAGACCACGAGCAGCAGGGCGTACAGTCCGCATAGCAGCTTGGTCAGCGCAGACCTGGCCAAGGACACAATCATTGCTAACGCAGGGTACACGATCTTTGTAACACAGATATCATGTTTGTGGCACATACACTGTCTTGGTTTTACTCACACTGTTACAGGGCATCTTACGCCATCTTTGTTACATAGACACCATTTTTGTCACAAATACACCAACTTTGTTATACACACGCACGCACGCACCATCTTTGTATTATAGATAATAGCTTGCAAAGAATAGACCTTACAGATGGTTGCAGAAACATCCCCAACGTCACACAATCTGTATCATTGTCACAGCAGCTTCGTAGATTTATATTGGTAATCAAACACACAAAATTCCAAATATTATATTTTTATGTTATTTTCTTCGGGTCTTCAGGTTTAGTAAAGTCTCTTAGGCCATCAAAGCTTCGTAAAGATTCCGTGTTCGCACTGAATATAACTGGAAAAGCCTATCACACAATGCATGATGTGTAAATAAAATTGACTGTGGAAAGGGAAGCCATTCAAATACTGGACGTACATTTTGACTGCTCTAATATATATTACTATACATCTGTAGTCGAAAACACATTACAAATACAAGAGTGCTTACGTGTTAATTAAATGACAGAGTTGGCTAATGTGATAAAACTTATTTACAAAAAGCCAAATGTTGTAAACGTGTTATCAAAATTATGTTTACATCAACGAAGCAACTGCAAATTTACAAACATATTGAATTCACCCACAGAGCTACATACGCCTACGCACATGCATGGCTTAACAAAGAAAAATGTAAATAACTCCAACAAAGGTATTGGCAGCGCTCAAACATAGCCGTATGCAGACGCATGTGCCCAAGGGAGCTTACCGTGTTTGGGTACGGTAAGCTCCCTTGGGCACATGCGTCTGCATACGGCTATGTTTGAGCGCTGCCAGTACCTCTGTTGGAGTTATCTTTCGATAATTTAAGCGCTCGGTCCTCATTTGTTCTTTATTAAAAATGTAAATCTTGCAAGAAGCCACAACTGGTAATATATTCACCGTGTCTGTCTTTTTTTCAAAAGACGTCTTTTCGTGGGCTTTTGCTATTAATATAGAAACTTAGTGTCAATTTTAATACTATTTATCAATTAAGATATGTGTGAAAAGTGTTTAGTACAAAACTGCTAAAGTATACTGTGACGAAACGCTAGTAAGTGAAAGAATCGCTAAGGATTACCATCTGAGAATTCCGTGTAAGACCTGAACTACTAAGAGATTTGAAACAAGAATTTTTATTATTAAAGAAGCATTGAGCAAGCCATTTGCTCCATTATAAACACGTTACTGCACCCTTTGGTAGGAATGTTTCATTTACAGAATAACTGGGGTCGAATTCCACACGATTGAATTGAATATGAGCTGATTTCTACACTTTAAAAAAGGCTGAACAACGTCTGTGAAGTTTACAACGGTGTTTAGACAGTTTGAACTGGTTTCTCAACACGAAACTAGTTTGTGTGTACCTTATCCGCGCACTCCTTCCGCCTTGGAAATGTTGTTCTTCCCGCGCTAGCTTGCACCAGATAGCAGCAGGTGTAAATTAAGCAGGAGCACAGAGCGGTGGAAGTATCTCTTACCTGTAATCACGTTTGTCCTCGTAGTACAATTCCAGAAACTGCATGGCTGTCGTTATCAGATAGTCTACACGTTAGCTGATGCCAGCTGGAAGTCAATCCACGTGCCGGGTTGGTACAAGTCAACCCACCAAGTCCAACCCAGTTGGATCAGAAACAAGAGCAAGAAGCGGCTTTTCTTGTGCGCAGGGACACAGAACAGAAAACCAGGCCAGCGTAGCCGACTGTGGGATACCCCGCCAAGAAAGTTTCCTTCGAGGATGCTCACGAGAGATGTGAGGCGCGGACTCCTGTAGTCTCTTCCTCCTCGCCCCCCCCCCTCTCTCGCCGTTTTCAGCGCTCTCTTCCTTTCACCTTGTGATCCATTCTGGATGTTTTCCCGCTGATGAGTTCTACCTTTACCTCTCCCATAACAGTGTTACTGCTACTCAAACGAAGTCATTTATATATTTCTGCACCGTGTTCGCAGTGGAACTATTCTGTGGAGTATCCGGGTACCACCCTAAACGGTAGTCTTCTGCAGCCGTTACCGTATTCAACATCAACGATGGCTTTTCCTCCTTTTTTATATATATGTGTGGTCCCCTTTTTTCATTTGTCTTCAGAACGCTGCCTGAAAGTGTGTGTTCACGCAAAGAGAACGCGCGAATACATCTTCTGTTAAAGTCAAACATTTGGTATTTTCTAGAGAAACGCGTGCGTGCGCTGTTTGTATAAACCCACTTTATTCCAGACTGGAAATAGCGCCGAGTAAAAATGTTGACCTTGTTCGCTGTTTGTGTGGTGAGAACACCACCCCCTTCCCTCTCTGGATTCCCTTCCCTCATCTCGGGACCAAAGGGAACAACAGCGGGACCAGCAGAAGTTGAAGGCTGCGCTCGAGAGGTGGGCGCGTGTAGTCGGTTCTCCACTTGTCTTCAGAGGTCGGGATACCATTAACATTGCTTTCAAGTTTCCCTTACTTATCGCGTGGCCACCGATAGCACCCTGATATAAACTGTGTCTGTAGATCTCAGTGAACAGACTGTAAACATGGGGGATTCTCACACATTTGTTTGACGAATATTTCCTGTTTCTTATCTCCTTTTCTGCTAGTACAGAGTTCGGTCTGCACGCACGCGCGCGCGCGCGCATATTATTTATGCCTCCGTGCCACAGAAAAGGAGAGAGAGAGAGACAGATGGGGGGGCGGGGGGGGGGAGACTCGAATTTATG
>SMGT01000002.1:379617-401584 GCA_004794575.1 Lanistes nyassanus | reverse complement strand
ATATAAACAGGACACACAGCTGCACAGTTCTTGCGTTTATATAAACAGGACACACAGCTGCACATTTCTGTCGTTTATATAAACAGGACACACAGCTGCACGGTTCTTGCGTTTATATAAACAGGACACACAGCTGCACGGTTCTTGCGTTTATATAAACAGGACACACAGCTGCACAGTTCTTGCGTTTATATAAACAGGACACACAGCTGCACAGTTCGTGTGTTTATATAAACAGGACACACAGCTGCACGGTTCTTGCGTTTATATAAACAGGACACAAGCTGCACAGTTCTTGTGTTTATATAAACAGGACACACAGCTGCACAGTTCTTGCGTTTATATAAACAGGACACACAGCTGCACAGTTCTTGTGTTTTTATAAACAGGACACACAGCTGCAGGGTTCTTGCGTTTATATAAACAGGACACAAGCTGCACAGTTGTTGCGTTTATATAAACAGGACACACAGCTGCACAGTTCGTGTGTTTATATAAACAGGACACACAGCTGCACGGTTCTTGCGTTTATATAAACAGGACACAAGCTGCACAGTTCTTGTGTTTATATAAACAGGACACACAGCTGCACAGTTCTTGTGTTTATATAAACAGGACACACAGCTGCACAGTTCTTGTGTTTATATAAACAGGACACACAGAGTGTTCTAGCTTAGTCCTTTCTTGTGACATTCCACACGTGGAGGGACTCAAACGTGCTTCTTGGGGAAGATGACGACTACTGTGTTTCAAGACGCTGGTGGGGCCCGGTTACGATCGACAGCAAGCTCCACGCAAAGGATCCTTTAAGCGTACACAGCTTCTCTGGACACAACATCCACGTAGACAAAAGGTTTGTGTTTTACTAAGCTAGCTCTCCGCCGCAGGATCCCAGTTTACAGTATAACCAGCTGCCACGGCGGCTCGAAGATAAGTGGACTTTTCTTCAACTTCATCGTCATTTATTTTAAACGTTAACGTCACTGCGCAACTACAGGACATACTGTATAATAGCTGGTACTTCAGCTCCATGGACAAGAGAAGTTCAACTTCATTTCTGCTCTTTAAATACATCTCTAAAATTTCTGATCACCACAGTGTTGCTCTCTCCATTTTTTTCCTATTGTTCTTCTAGCTCAGCGTACTCGGGTTGCTACCAAACTGAGTAAGACCTCCCCCACCCGCACCCCCATGCATGGCATAAATCTCTTCCCCGAGTCATCCTTCCCTGGACAAAAACAGATAAACGTTTTAATAAAACAAGGAGGTGATCTTGAACAGTGTGACTAGTGCACTTGTGGGGTGCTGATTAAGCTGACTGTTACAGAAACAACTTCAAGTTTTCTATCCCTCATTCATCCATCGTCGGCCAGTGGACAAAAGAAACATACCTTTGCAATGGGCAGTTGTTCTCAGAGAGGCAACAAACGATTCCCAGCGAAGAAGTGGTTTTTTGAGCAATTGCTGTCTGACAAGCAAGCCTTCGACGTATCCTTTTAACATGAGCCCCCTCTGCTCGCTCGTATCATGCCGAAATGGTGAGTTAGAGCTTAGTTATTGGAACGTGTTACATTTAAGGCGTTTCTTAATTAAACAGACGAATCTGCGTTTTCTTTCGCCGAAGCTGGCCGTACAGGAAAACTAAGAAGCAGATTTGTCTTGTTAAGAAAAGCATTGAGAAGAGAGGCGAGGTGAAGAATGAAGAATATATAGACAAGAAGTAGGCGAACTATCCCCGAAGACCGACAGCAGTATAATATGGTAATCATGTTACTCGCTGTAAGCTCTGTCCTCGTGGGCGTTATGCCTACACGCGAGACATTATATTCCAAGAAGCAAGGCTTTTGCATTGCGTGTCACTACGGAACTGCATTTCGACGATGTGCAGGGAACTGCTTTATTGTCCCTGTTAAGAACGTGTGTCTGATTTCTCTAGCAAGATTTTAGCCTCTCTCCCGATAGCTATTTTAGGCTATGTGGTAATTTGTAGATACTGTCTCTGGCCAAGATTTTCCTTACTTCCGGCACGATGGAGAGGACAGCTTCGCACACCTGCTGTTCTAGGACACATGGAAGTTCTGGCTTCCGTCCTCTTTGTTTCGACTGCAGGAAGAAAATGCTAACGTGGCATCTTTCTGCCGTTTCTAGCGTGAACAATGCTCCAGAGGAACCCGCTGATCCTTCCACTGCGACAAGGCAAACAGTCGTCTGGAGGAGGCCATCTTGTCCTGTGACGTCGACAGTTTCGGTTACGGCTCCGGGTGTCTTTCTTTTTCTCTAGAATCAAAGTGCATGATCTTTGCCCCTCCCCCTCCGAGATGTGAAAGGGTGCAATTTAAACTGTCCAAGATACGGGCGAGCGAGACACCCTGCAGTGGAAAGCCAGAAATTATCCATTTTTTTCATACGTGATGTTTTCCCGTACATAAATTCGAATCATCTTTAATTAAAAATTTTATTTACTTCTTTAAGTTACCATCTTATTTCTTAGAAAGCGTAATGGACTTATTCTCCAAACTTCTGCGGATTTTACTCAAAGAAGAAGCGCGTTGATCATGCGAAGATGCCGACATTCCTGTTCCATTGAACGTTCCACTAAACCCTGGTTTTCAGTTAGAGATTTCGATTGAAGTTAAAGAAAAATGGAGTGTCCCCTCCTCAAATTTCACTTGAACCCTCTGCTTATTGACAACGTATATGGTCTAAACAAGTTGTGACGTCATACGCTCGAGCAGGTCAGGCAACGGTATCTCCATTCCATATGTAATTGTGCACTTAACAGTGCACGTGAACTACACGTGACGGAACAAACTATAAGACAGGTTTTGTGAGCAAAAGGGTAAATACAAGAACTCAAGCTAACCCAGCCCTCATAGTCGAGACGCAGCATGCTTTTTCTTCGGTAAGAGCAGTTCTTGACGCAGGCTTCTGGTCGGTTCTGGTCTTTGGGCCTTTTACCCTTACTATAACTGATAAATGGTAATTGCATGTTAATAATAGTTGATAATTGATAGCTGATATCGCCTTTTCCTCTACTCTTCATTTGCTGTCTACGTGTTGCACTCATTCAGTTAATCATCTAGTTTAAGTTTTTGATTTTGTCTATGTTAATATGGCTTAGTTTTTTGTTGTCACCTTTTGTTTTATTCCCACCGGCAGTCAAGTATTTCTTCGCTGATAACCAATTAATACTTGCAAGCTGATAATTCAAAAGTTGACAATTGATAGTTGATAACTCTAATCAATTAAAGATTGATATCGTCACCATAATTGATGATGCTGTTTATGGGGCTAGGTCTTGTAGATACTGGAACACAATGAGTGAGGAGCTGCTGTGACAAACCCACCGACCACATCCCTTCACATCTGTTCTACAATGTTTCAGTGACCGCCATCTAGACAGACTAGACCAAAGCATCCTTTTCATGCTCAGAACTGAATGTAGTCCAGTGGAGCCCCAACACCACACACTGAACTGAGGACGTGACAGGCAGATAAGTGTCCCACTACAACAGGCAGGTAAGTGTCCCACTACAACAGGCAGGTAAGTGTCCCACTACAACAGGCAGCTAAGTGTCCCACTACAACAGGCAGGTAAGTGTCCCTCTACAACAGGCAGGTAAGTGTCCCACTACAACAGGCAGGTAAGTGTCCCACTACAACAGGCAGGTAAGTGTCCCTCTACAACACTGGTTCCACGATCACGGATTATCTCCACACAAGCTCCCCCGTCGAGATGCCCTTGGAAGAGACATGCGACCGCACTGACTGCATCATTCTGTCACAGGCAGAGGCCGACAGCTCCATTCCCGGCTTCTTTCCTCCGATGATGCCTGACCTTGTATGTTAGCACCCAGATTCCTTCTGCGAGTCATGTTACCGAAAGCGGGTTCTGAACCTTGCACCTTTACCCCCGAAGCACATTTATTTAAGGGTGTGACAGGTCGCACCGAGTGGTGAGGGCGCATACCAGCTGAACACACACATTCTTAAAGCATTAAACAAAAACGGCCACACCGTTTGTATATACCGATATACGTGTACTGCAGTATTCGCCTGCTTGTGTTTCTGGTGTGTCTTTCTGCGAAAGAAAACACGGTTACACCGAAGAATTACACCGAAAGTATTTCTTTGTGTATACGTGTGTAGATGCATGTGTGAGATGCTTAGTAATTGGATGCAATGTTCATTATAATTTATTTGGGTGTGAGTAGAGGTCTAGAGTTTTGGGGTTAACCGTGCGCAGAACTGGGTCTGAGAGCAATAACCTAAGAACTCTGATATTAAGAAATTCCTGCAATAGTTTCCCCTAAAGGAAAGCCACAGATACGAACGACAGATGAACAGCGACAGGAAACAACGCTAAACGAACTTTGACTTTATCAGAAGTCAACTCAACATCAGTCAGGGTGCGTGAACATGTCAGGCATGCCTGACTTCTGCATTCATCCAAGCGGAACTTCTTGCGCCGCGCTAACGACTTAACGTTGATTGTTCTCAGTTTCAACACTGAAACCCGTCTCTATGCGTCCCCCCTTCCCCTCCCCTAGCCAGGCGCTGTCGCCGCAGCAGTTCCGCACCCAAATTCCCCCACCCACCCCACTCGTGTTCGAGCGCTACGACGCACCCTGCAGGTATTGTTGCTTCTGACTGCGGCACCAGGCGAACAAACATCTCTTTGTTATAACGTCGTTTCTTCGCGCCACTCATTTCTCGGGTTATCTGGCCAGCATTTATTGGCGTTGTGCTCGCAGTTATTAACTGCATCTGAAACTCATTGTCCGATGAAGAGTGCGCACACATTTTGACAAGCCTGGCTGTGGGGCTGATAACATAAGTTGCTTGTATCTGTAAACTGTCACGTGACTGCATCTGGTGTTGGATTTTGTACTTTGTGTCGCGCGCAAGAACCTGTTGTCTGTAGTGTGTACTTTCTTTTACCCAGCTTATAATATCTGTTAATATTTTCATTGTCTTGTCATGACTGTGTCCAATCACCATCTGTGTGCAGGGTGGAAGGACTTGCAGGGTGGTCTGACTGTATAATGTCCTTCAGGATGGCTGTGATATTGTCTAATACTGCTACTGTCGTGTGACTGGCTGTCAGCCATGTCTAGGCTATATTGTGTCTATAATTTTACTTAGTATGGCTGTATACAAATCTGCTTTTTTGTGGTGTGGCTATCTTCATAGCCACTATTTTGATATAGCCTTACTTTTCTCAGTGCGGCTGTCTATATAACATCTTCTACAGTTTGTAGTATGGTTTTTTTTAACGGGGGAGGGGGGGGCTGGATAGCTCTCCGAGTAGATCTGCGGTAGCTGGTTCGAATCCAGGAGTGGTCTGGAATTAGTTCCTTCAGTTTAAACATTGCGAAAAGTCCATAAGGCCCTTCCCCCCCCCCCCCAAGCACTAAACTGCCTGTTCGCACTGGCCATCTTACTGCAGCTATCAGTCTGGTGGTTCTTTCAGTGCATAGCTTAGTGATAGGACCCCATCCCCCCTCCATAGCGCGAAATAACCCAAAATGGAAGTACTGTCCCTCTAAAATTGCCTACCTACCTATCTAGTATGGCTGGTTGTACACCATTGTCTACTTTACATAGTGTGGCTGTCTATAACATCGTCCACTTTGTCTAGCATGATGTAACTGCACTACGTCTATAGTACTATGTGTGGGGTGGTGAGACTACCTCTTATATTGTCTACTTCGTGTATAGTGTATTGTGTCTGCCTATAATATCGTATAGTCTGTGCAGAGTAGGTTGATTGTAAAATGTCAAGTCATTGCAGAGTAGGTTGATTGTCCAATGTCAAGTCTGGACAGAGTAGGTTGACTGTCCATTGTCAAGTCTGGGCAGAGTAGGTTGATTGTCCAGTGTCAAGTCTGTGCAGAGTAGGTTGACTGTCCAATGTCAAGTCTGGGCAGAGTAGGTTGACTGCATACACAATTTCGTGCAGTCTGCACAGGCCAGTGGACTCTGCCTCTAGTCTGTGTGATTGCTTACATTGGGCGTCTCTGTAGGATGAGTACTGATACTTTTACATAGCTTCCTCATACAGAATAAAATCTGACTTACATTACCCCACGCCCACCCCGATGAACGGTTCGAGCTGCTGACGAAGTTTTCGTCATGTAGGGCTGTGGGCGGGGTTCTTACAACGTACCATTGAATCCTTCTCTCTGTCTACCTAAATACGACGTTTGCGGTGTTCACTCCAACCTGTGCTCTAGAAACTGAATGTCCATAAACACATAAATGTTATGCACAAGCGCGTCAAGACGGCATTTAAACACACTCGAGGTTCTAAGGACAACTCAGCTGAAATATTCATCAGCCCAGTTTTCAGCCGCTTGAATGTTTTCAATGACTCCACATGCCTCTCTTGAACTAAAGGCGATGACACACTACCGCAAAACAACCCCCGAGGACGGCAGGCACCGGCCCGTTTCGTACTTCATACAGCGTGTCATAAATCGCAGATCACAGCAAAGAGACCGCTGCGCCATCTACGACCTGCTCTAGTTGACGAATCTGTGCCATTGAGCAGCAAGAAAGGCATTAAGGGCTGTTGCGCACTGCCTTCTAGCATAGGACTTCACCTTCAACCTCATAAGACATGAGGTACAGATATACAGATATAGAGAATAGGGGCACATCGTCAACCTGCTTACGATCGCTGTAGTTCGATCATACGGGAGATGGGGGTGGGCTGGGGGCTTCAGAGATAAAGAATATTAAAGGAATATGATTATCTGGAAGAAAAATCTGACAAGTTTGTAAAACAATGAAATAATAACGTGTCCCGACTTTTGATCCCACACACCCAAACAAATACAACACATTAAATTAGGGCAAACGTGAAGGCATGTTGCACTTTTAACAACACGCTGAAAATACATAACAAGGTGAACAGCTGCACATTACTGCAGAGACAAGGCGCAACAAGGCCACGGCGTGGGCATGACCCGATCCTTTGGTCCCTGAGCAAAGACTGCGCATGCGCTTCCTGAATGTGGGAACTCGGCGGTATCCTTCACCTGCATTTTATTTTTAAATTCAACATTTGTGACTGCATTTGTACAATTATAACATCAGGTGCCATGAAAGCTAGAAGCTTATAAGCTGGTCACCACACATATAAACAATCTAAAGTATATCGCATGCAGCCGATTTCGCGTTGCATAACACAAGAACACACAATAAAATTCCTAACAAAAAATGAATGATAAAGGTGAGACAAACGTACAATAAACATCGGGGGTTTGTGTTGGTTTTATGTTTATGTTTATTTTAAATAGGAAGACAGAAGAAGTAGAACGTATCTGTTATCACACGTTAGGTTTTGGAGAGGACGTAGATTATAAAGTAAAAAAACAACAACAAAAACTTGTCTTCTGGTGTTTTTTTAAGCATGAATTATAGTGGCAATATCAAAATGGTAATTTACTCCAACAGTTACAGAAATATTACAGTAGTAGAAGCCCAAGTCCCCCGGGTTCATTCAGAATGGGGACTACATCTGCCAGAGGTCAGATGGAAAGATGCAGAAAACTGAACTGATTAAAATACCGTCGTGTTTCAGGTAGACGTTGAAAGATAGGAATACTGGTGTCTGACAAAATTCTCAATGTTTTAAAGATGATTACACCTGCTTATGTGAAGCAGTGCTCAAAGCTGAAGGATTTATCGGATATATTTAGAGATGCAAAATGGAATTAATCGTCATAACTGTGACGTGGCGGGCCGTACCTTAACTTACTGGACTCGATTTCTCAGAATTACTGGACAAACTTTTATGGTGATCTCGTAAAATGTAGATTTAATTGCGCAATCGTCACCAAAACCTTTACTGCAACAGGTCAATGGTTTCTACACCAGAGGGTGACGACGCTATGAAATAATGTGAATAACTAGAGAAATCTTCCGAGGGAGAAGATTCTCATACTCTGACACGTTCGCTCAGTCTCACACAGGAACAACACTACTAGCTCAAGAGCCCCCACCCTCGTAAAAGACACAACTGCAGCGAATCGTTATTCAACATATATTTCAAACACTAACTGACTCGACAAAATCAAATATATCTACAGATTATTTACAGAGAATCACCTTGCTCTTGTCTAGGGTAAGACGCTGCCTGATTACGTCATACCACGTGGTATCAGACAAAGAAGATAATCAAACTAAAGCCAGAGGGGAAATCAAACCGCAAAACGGCCTATGATCCCGCTCAATACACACATACAGTAAGTGACCGACAATAGAGCTCCTACTCTTGTCACTACTGAAACCACTAGTTCTGCGATACACAACTCTGAAGCTATACAAACTGAATCAATAAGTGACCAACGACAGAGCACCTACTCTTGTCACTACTGAAAACCACTACTTTACTGCATTACATAGTTCTAAAGCTATTCAAGGACCAACAATGAAGCTAAGACACTTCCACGAACCGCACTTCACTCTATACCCTCTTAGCGTACTTGCCCGGCAACTAGCTTATGACGTCTCCTGTCTCCCGCAGGATAAAACCATCTATCTTATCAACAGACGTGTAATTTGCAAGAACGCAACATCTGATCCCATACATTTGGGTCCAACTTGTTTTATGCTGCAACAGTGAATGTCAGTGTGCGTGGAATTCAGTGCTGGTGTGTTCGTGTGCACACCACAATATCTGCACCCAAGACACCAGACAGTGTTTGCAAATCACGCGTGCACGTGACGAACCAAAAGTGGATAGATGAAAACCCCTAGGCGCCTGCAAACCATGTGTAATGTACACACATTTCAGCAACTGTTGAGGGAATAGTTGAAAGACTGTAACCACGTCTCCAAGACTACGACTTAGTGATGCTGATCGCGGCAGGGAGATTGAGTGGCTGCAGGAAAGCCGATTGGGATTATCCCATTCAGTCATGCAGCATTTGGAGATCGCGGGTCAGGATTAAATGTCAGAGAGCGCAGATCACGCGCGATCGGCGTCCAGACAGGATGACAGTTTGTCGGTCTGTCATCAGAAAAGCGACCACCAACACACTCAGTGGGCAGCTGGGGGCACCCAGCAATGTCACCGTCAGTGACCAAACGATCAGAAACAGGCTGCACGAGGCTACCGAGCGTTCAAGGTACCGCAATGCGATCTGTCCTGACGCCCCCTGGGCTCGGCATCATTTGACTTGGACACGTCGGCAGTGTACTGTAAACAAGAAGGGTTCAAGTTAAAACACTTAAGTTGTTACCGAAACAGACCGCGTTTTACTTTTATCTTGAACGCTTTAGTGTAAAAAGTCCTCTGATCTGTGTTCTTGAAAGTGTTCAAATGGCCGGAAAATGTTCTGATTGTGTTCTGAATGTGTGCCAAATGTGTTCAGTCATGCTAAGAACATTTAGAACGTTTTGCACTTGCTCTAACACTTTTTATATGTAATTAGTGTTAGAAAAATATTTAGAGTGTGGGCCAGAGTTCTCTTCACTGTGAGTCCCAAACTACAGGTCGTTTGACGATGCCAGAATCCGCATCTGGAGGTGACAGAGTGAGGTTTATCACGATGCCGCTGTGAAGGAGTGAAGCGTTTCGTGGCGGGTCCATCATGGTTTGGGGGGGGGGAATTGGTGCTTAACGTCCAGCCGCAAACTATGTGCATATCAGGACGGTTTTGGTTAGACAAAGTTTATGTGCTGCTACACGTGGAACTGCTGGCGCAACACGGGCCTCAGTCCCACCCAGTCACATTTTACTGACACCGGGCCAACCAGTCCTAGTACTCTTCCCTGTAGTGCCAGGTGTCTGGCAGGGCAGCTACTAGATTGCCAATTTTTAAGTCTTAGGTATGAGTCGGCCGGGATGCGAACCACCGACCTCCCGCATCGGAAGCGGACGCCTTAACCACTAGACCACCGAGGCGGTGGTTTGGGGAGGGATGGGCATAGGCTACAGAACGCCCTGCACCGTGTACCTGGCAACCTCAATGACTTGGTCTGCAGAGATGACATTCTGCAGCCCTTCGTATTGCCAGCGCTGCAGGCAATGGGACCAGGCACCATTCCCCAGGATGACAATGCCGACTGTACACTGATCGAAAATGGGTGATAACTCTGGAGAGAGTAAAGCCATTTTTTTTGGTGGTGGTGGGGGGGGGGGGGCGTTATAGTTAACTGTCGTCTGCCAGTGAGCGAAATCTTTTCTCCGCAGAAATCTTGAGCCCCACAGCGGTATCGTCCCAGCTGCTTCCATAAACTCCAGAACCCAGTAATATAAAACCTAGCCCTAATTGTTCTCCAATTCCTAACCCCTAACCCCATAAGCGTGATTATGTGAGTACAAAAAATCGTAATGACGAAAAATGTACCCTCTGCCGATGTTCAAACCGTACACTTTCACATGCTAAACTGCTCTTTCCATCATCGTCATCATCTCGAAGAGGACACCACTGCCACTACATCGTTGTAATCTCCACGATCATCTTTTTTGAAAACTTACATCGTCAGTAGCTACACGCACGTTGTGTTATCGGCCTGGTGTGATCAGTTATGTCATCGTGTTGTAAGGTTTGATAACGGACAGGGTTAGTACTGGTCTTTGAATTAAGTGCGGGTTAAGCTTTTAAGGGACTTAGGAAGAGATTCACTTCTGCGCTGGAATCATCCCATCGTTCAGTCAGCCGCCTAACTGTCACATGTCACTCCTAGGTTGTCACCTGTCACTCCTAGGTAAGCCTGTTCGCCCCTCCCTTTCTTGACACCGGGTAGGTGGACGCTATGTGGGTAGCTGCTCTAGGCCGGCCAGTACCGGTTTATTAATCGAGTTTAAGGCGTGAGAGCATAATAGTACTTAAGCTGGGAAAAGAGAGACACTCGGGATCGACATTTAAGACAGAGTAGGACATACAGGGAGATGAAGTAGGAAGACCAAGAGAAGCTGACACGTGTAGACCCACGGACCTCTGCCGCTCCCCATCTTAGCCGTTGGAAGAGTAGCTCCAGTTCTCACGCTAAATACACTGGAAGTATTTCGCCGACACGTCAACGAACGGACGCATAAGTGACTGCTGGATGCGCCTTATAAGTTAAGGACTGCTCTTACCTTAAACTTATCTTAGAGTCTGGGACTCGGGTTGATTTAAGATAGGTGGTTTTATCCTGCCGGAGACAGGAGACGTTAAGCTAGAGGCCGGGCGTATGGCAAGAGGAGGTAGGGAAAGTGCGGGTCGTGGAAGTGTCACAGCTTCATTGTTGGTCGTTGAATAGCTTTAGAATTGTGTTTCGCAGAAGTAGTTGTTTCAGTAGTGACAAGAGTAGGAGCTCTGTTGTCGGTCACTTATTGTATTTGTGTATAGAGCGGGATCATAGGCCATCTTGCAGTTTGATTTCCCCTCTGGCTTTAGTTTGACTATCTTCTTTGTCTGTTTCCTCCTGGAATGACGTAATCAGGCAACGTCTTACCCTAGACAAGAGCAAGGTGATTCTCTGTAAATAATCTGTAGATATATTTGATGTTGTCGAGTCAGTTAGTGTTTGAAATATATGTTGAATAACAGTTCGCTGCAGTTGTGTCGTTTACGAGGGTGGGGGCTCTTGAGCAAGAAGTGTTTTTCCTGTGTGAGACTGAGTGAACGTGTCAGAGTATGAGAATCTTCTCCCTCGGTAGATTTCTCTAGTTATTCACATTATTTCATAGCGTCATCACCCTTTGGTGTAGAAACCATTGACCTGTTGCAGTAAAGGTTTTGGTGACGATTGCTCAATTAAGTCTACATTCACGAGATCATCCTAAAAGTTGTTGAGTAATTCTGGAGAAGTCGAGTCCAGTAAGTTAAGGTACGGCCCGGCATGTCACACTAACGTCCTAGTTTTGACAAACTTCTGTACGCTTACAAATATGGTGGCATGCACCATTCTGATGTAAGCCCCGATGGGATTTACTAGGTGCATTACTGAAACGCTGTTTGACGAAACTTGTTTTGTGTCCTACCCGTCACATATGCTGTCCGCTGACATGCCACAAATACGGATATTTATCAATGCCTTGCCTTCCTACTCGATAAAGGTAAGAGACAAGGCTCTCGAGGCGTTCAAGGGTGCCCCGCTGATCGCTGGGAACGTTGTTTTTCTGGGCTACACTCCGCGATAAACAACACAGGACTAAGTAGGCTGACCTCCTAGTCCCATGAGCGACCTATTTGATAGGTCCCACATTGGTTACCATCAGCGATCAGTCGTATAGAGGGGAGTGTCGCTTTCGGTTTGCAAGTTATACTTCCTGTGAACAAGCTACTGAAAGAGGGAGTGAGAGAGAGGTATCTCTGTGTGAGCGTGTACATATTCACGGATTTATATATATACGCACTAAGACACACATACAAATATTCTTCACAGTGTCTGTAGGTGTGCGTTTCCCCCCCCCCCCCACATTGCATGTGGTATGCCAGCTACATGTCGGATCAGCAACACCAGAAGGTGGGGGTGGTGGTGGGTGGGAAGCTGGGGGTGTACATTATATGTATGTGTACATATGTATATGCGCGTGTGCTTGAATGAATATGAGAGTGGATACAAGTAAGTGTGTGTGTGTTTGTGTGTGTGTGCGCGCGCGCGCGCGCGTGTGTGTGTTTGGAGTGAGGGGGGGGGTGGATTGCTGGCTTGGTAAAATAGCGAGAGTGGGTAGGAAGGTGGCCGAGTGCCGAGAAAGAGAGAAGTGCAGCCAGGCGTATGTGTTCACGTGCTCGCGTGTGAGACAAGCACTTTATACGCGTATATCTGTAGCTGGACCCACCTATATATTGTATCCTGTGCTCCCCCCGCTAACCATGCCAAAGGTACCTACCTGCGGGCTGCATACCACAGCACAAGTAAGAGACAACGATCCCCGGCGCTGCTCTTGGTGGGCTGGGCCGGGAGTGGAGAGAGAGAGGTGGGGAAAAGGGGTTAAGTCACGTGACGCGAGGACGGAAGAACGTAAATTGATGCTGACGGTAACACATGTGAGGCCCAGGGGCCGTGCACGCGAGCTGGTGGGTGTGGGTGTCCAGGTGGGAGGTGCCAGCCGTGATTGCCCAAATTAGTCATCAGCACAGCATCAGCCTGCAGAAGCCCTGGGACTGCGTCTTGGAATTCCACAGGCTGGTGTGGCTCACGGTGTGGCTCCTGATCTCGTCGGACCCGCGCTCCGGCACGTGTGTTCGTTCGTGAGACACACTGAGACCTGTATGTGTGTGTGTGTGTGCGTACGCATTTGCGTGTGAACTTGCATTGTATGGGAGGTGAGGGGTGGGGAGAGATTGCTGTAAGTGGAGGCCTGAGTATGGGTACGTATGTTTCGTGAGTTGTTAATTTGTACATGTGCGCAGAAAATGGATAGTGACGACTGTGTGTGTGTGTGTGCATACCTGTGTCTGGCTGAGTGAGTGGTGATATGAAGGGTGTGTATATATGAGATACAAACTGTGTGTGTGTGTGTGTGTGTGTGTGTGTGAGGGTGGTAATGATCATAAAATGTGCCTATGTATGGGTGGGGTAGTGGAGTCTTGAGTGTATACAACTCTCTCTCTCTGTGGAGGGGAAGGGTGGGGGTAATTCAAATCTGTGTCTAAGTCGCTGTCTGCAGGTGCATGTTTCTGTATGAAGGAGACACAAGGAGGATCTGAGTGTTCGAGTCTACATACGTTTGTAAATTTGCCTGTTTGCTACTCAGACGAATTCAGTAACCACGCATTACAGAACATCCCGCGCCCCCGCCCCTGTCACAACATTACGTTTGCCATTACAGTCTAGAGTCCGTCGGTCATTTTGTGATCTGCTTTCATTCGTCCCACCCTCCTGTCAACGCTGTCTCCGACCCTCCGCACCAAGAGTTTCCTGACGTCACACCTGCACTTTCGTTGCAGCAGACACAACAGCGACTGGTGACAGCACATCAATGCGTGTCACCTGCACAGCAGCAGCCACTGACTACGCCGCACAGAGCACCACCAGAAACCGCTCCACACAGCGATAGATGTCTGCGGTCAAGAAGGATGTAGGTGCCACTCCTGTCAGTCCTTGCTGATAGCTAGCCACATGTACGATCAGTCCCGACCAAAACCCTGGAGGCCCCCAACGTCACGTCCAGGCCACACGTGTGTAGTGGCGTTAGTAGTCCGTCAGCGACACGCACGGCGACCTGCGTGTCGTTATCCCGAACCGGTGTACACGTAATCGCACACACGTTGATTCCAAGGCTGGATGTGTAACTGTTGTTGGCTACACGGCTGTTACTCAGTCTGTATGCCTTGTCTGCTGTGGCTGGGCTCGATGTATGACCTTTTCCTACGGTGGACGTCGCACTTTTGACCCAGCCACTGCCGCACCATGCATGCACACGCACGCACGCATGCACGCACGCTCGACTAGTTAGTTCCCCGAGCGTGCATTCTCAAACTCAACGCACGCTGCGGCTGTAACAGTACACAACAACAACAACGCTATCGACGATACATTCAAGACAGACCCTGTGGCCGAGTGGGTGTGTCCTCGGCTGAGAGCACCCGGATGTAGGGCGTGGCGAGGCGGCAAGATGGCGGACGGTGCCAGCGGAGGGGGACGGGGCGAGGCGGCTCGTGCACCCACATCGAGGCGAAAACGCAAACGTTCGAGGGTCCGGCGTTATTCCGGGTCAGCGCGCGAGGGTAAGATGACAGTTTGTCATGTTTTGTGTTTTGTGAAGAAGATGGGTGAGAACGAGAATGTAAGGTGGGCGGTTGCTGGACCGAGTTCTGTGCTGCATCTGCGGTGCTGTGCTGTACTAGTCTCGGCTAGCCAAGCCGTGCCTCAGCGAGCCGAGCTGACGGTGGGATGAGCGAAAGATGTTACACTGACTGTAAACTGACAGTACTCGTGAAGTCGGCAGTGTTCAGCGTGTTTGGGGGGTAGGGGTGGGGACTTAGGGAAGTGCTCAGGGCTCAGTTACTGACTTTTTAAATTCGGGATCAATAGATTTCCCTCCACCTCCCTCCTTCTTTCAGTGATTTGCCTTTCGTAACTGTAATCAGTGTCAATTTCGATTGTGCATGTCTTAACGATAATCGGTTTAAATATTTTCACGAAATAGCCAAGTTTGATTTTTCGAGCAACTTTCACCTCTCTCAGCTAGCATCAGTGACCTCCAACGCTTAATGGGTCCTGTGGCTCTGTGACAATATTTTTCATTCCCATTTCCTGTTTTCGTGAAATATGTTGCAAACGTGTTTAAAATAAATGCGATGAATACAGTGACGTTCAGCGGACACACGCAGTCTGTCACACAAACAAACGAACAAACGCACTGAGAGACCGTTCTCCCTCACTTCAGCTTCTCGCTGCTATGCCACATAGGACTCCCCCACCCAGCCACACCTCCTTCCACACCCTGCCCCTCCCCTTCTCGGCACGGTCTCATGTAGCCTGGCAGGGTGCCAAAGCCGTCAGCTGACGAGGCTTACACCAGTAGGCTGATCTCGCCTCTCTCTTGTGAACTTGCAGCGGGGGAGCGCCTAGCCCTATGTTGCGCCGAACTGGAGAGAACAGCTGCCAAGAACGACCCCATGTGAGTATTTTGGATTTTCTCTGTAACGAGTTCAAAAACCGTCTGTGCATTGGGTCCTTCGTTTTGCTGTGTAGCATGGGTGGATTGGAACGGTAAGCTGAGATTTGCGGCGCTCTGTCATCTGCCCAGGGACAAGAAACGACACGTGAGGGGTTTGCAGCTTTAAGTCTTCTCCAAAGTTTTCAACTTAGAAATGGTTTGTCCGACACCTCAACTGACAGGTTCTCGTCACAGATTGTCTTGCAAATGACGCGCGAAACATTCCGTTGGGGGTGAGGGTGGGTGGCATTTCGGTGCACCTGCACGAGGTTATCCTGCCACTGCGTGCACTGGAATACACTTCAAATGTCTATACACGTCAAATGTCTGTCACGCTGTCCACAGCTGACAGCAGACAATAAGGGGTGGGTGGGGGAAAGGGGTATATAATGATCGGACGAGGGATGGGGAGGAGGTGGTGGGTGGGGTGGTCTGATGTCAGTTTGAAGCACTGCGGCCTTAGCTGACATTTCGAACCCTGTATGAGTGCGATGGTGCGATGTCGTTTAAAAAAAACCCAACTAGGCGTTGCGAACAGTGTCCGTCACGCATCTTGTCGTGGTCTGGTCCCGCAGTGGAAAGGGGGCGACTGGGGCAATGGCGTGTATGGAGCTGCAGTGTAATTGGGTCTGTTAGGAACAATAGAGTGTCCGATGGGATTATCTTGGCTCTAAAGTTGGGACATTAAAACCGAGTCGAGACTTACACTACAGCTGTTTTATTTATTGAGAAGGCGCATGCTACATGGGTGTATGTATGTTTGTGCTATGTATGTACATGTGTGTGTGTGTGTGAGAGGGGGGTTAAGTGGTGGGTAGTTGGTGAGTAGCTTTCATGGAAGCTGGTAGGTGGGTGTGGAAGGGGTGTGGTGGAAGAATCGTTTTATCAACTTTCTGGAAGAAGACGTCGGTAGATTACTGTCTACATTGATCTCTGGAGTCCCCGCTGGCCATTAGTTTAAATGCATTGTTGTGTCCTGACCTATTTTGACCTGTTTACAAATCTGGGGTTTGGACATCTTTGTCAGTGTATATAATCGTAAAACGTTCACTAAATATATTTGTCATCCTCTATGCTTAAAAATGCCTTTTTATGACAATTGAAAATTGATACATGTGGCAAGATTATAAGGTGAAAATATCACAGATCTGACATTGTTTTTATATGGGAGACCTTTGTTGTCTGTCGAGTGTTGGGGTTTAAATCAGGTAATATGCTAATAAGCAGAATTCTTAGCATTATTGGTTTTTCTCTCACGTTGTAGTTTCCCTCTGCATTGACTTTTGTCAAAGATTTACGATTCGGGAAACAGCATTTGAGTTCGTCCTGTTGACTTCTGTCCGTGATTCACCAGTGCAGAGACAGAATAAAAAAACGTCTGCTTCCCTACTTCTGGGTGTGATTTGTCACTCAAGAGAGAAGAGAGTACCTCACTTTCCTTTTCACTCCTGCCCAAAATTTGTCGATCAAGTAGTGGTTATGGTAGCTGCCTTGTTTACTGACTTCTGCCCCCAATTTGACAATCGAAAGATGTTTATGGGTTCCTCCCAAGATTTGCTACTCAGTGTTGTGAATTTTGTTGACTGCTTCTGTAGTGGTCAGAGGCCTCTACCAGCCACCCAGCAAGCAAGCTGAAATGATAAGCATCTGTCTCTCTAGTTCAATAGTTCTGGACTACAAGGTGCCAGCACTTACTTTTAAGTTTGACTTTACTGATATATACGAGAATAATATTTTATACACTAAGAGAATAAAAGTATTTAATAATATGCACTAAGACAAAAAAAATATATATACACACACACATGCTCTGAGAGAATAAAGCTATGTAATATTACACAAAGAATAAAAATATTTAATATATATATATACTAAGAGGACACAAATATTTAATATATAATAAACTACTAATGTGACATAACATTTTGAAGAACACTGCCTATGTGATTGAAATGTTAAGGAATGAGCTTTCTGAGTTAAATCATAAAAACTTAATCTTGAGAGAAAGTGTGTTGTCAAAATAAGGTATAAGGTCATTGT
Source organism: Lanistes nyassanus (assembly GCA_004794575.1). Taxonomy (NCBI): domain Eukaryota; kingdom Metazoa; phylum Mollusca; class Gastropoda; order Architaenioglossa; family Ampullariidae; genus Lanistes; species Lanistes nyassanus. Next base: position 383,934 of record SMGT01000002.1, on the reverse strand, counting down.
TACCTGTGGATGCCTGAACCCGTAGTGTGCACCCTGACCTCTGAAACAGCCTGTCCTAGATGTGAAAAGAGTCAGTTGTGCATTTTTTCATATCAAGGAAAGCCATAACCCTGAGTGTTTCTTAATTTGGACAGAATATTGACAGATTAAAACGGTACAACTTATCTAGCTTCACCTGGTGGTCTTGATGAACGTGAGAGAACATTTGATAACCAGTCAACTGGATCAGTGGTAGCTATCAGCCAGGTGACAGGTGTGTTGTGTAAGGATAGTGATATGCCATAACATCAAAGATTGAGGAGAGTGATATGCTGTTATTCGAACAGGAATTCTGTCATACGCCAAGGATATGTGTAGATTTGTGTTCTGTCCTATGACATACAGACTGTAATACTGTGAAAATACCTGGAAATTCACATCCTGTCATATGACAAGGGACTTGTCACACTATCAAAGGATTTTGAAGTTGATGGAATGTTACAAGATAAGGAGATTTATATGCTGCATCACAAGGAGAATGACATACTTAAGCCCGAGTAAAGGACAGGTAAAGTTTCTCCTGTCACCTGTTTTCTGGTCATAGAGGAGTGAAGGTGTATGAGACCCCCCCCCCCCAATTTTTTTGTGGACCAGCATCTTGAGGGTTGTGCCTGTCTTCTGTCCCTTGCTGCCCTTCCTTCCCTGACCTATGGGTCAGATACCCATATACCCATGGGTCAGATACCCATATACCCATGGGTCATATACCCATTCACAGCTGGGTCAACTGGGGGAAGTTTGCTGAAGCAGGCTCAGAGGTTAGCGCTGTAAGTCTAACCACACGGCCCTCCCCTTCCCCATGATGGGATTAAGAGGTTGATATATTATCAGACCAAATGACTGGTACGCTGCGTGTAGGCCAGTGGATCAGCTTTCAGTTCAGCTGGTGAATTTTGAGGTGGGGAGAGGAGGTGTTTGTTGCTTAAGTCCACCCACAAACTGTGTGCATATCAGGACAGTTGGGGAATTTTGAGGGACAGTGGTTCACATCAGATTTTGTGAGCATATTCAGCAGCATTTGACACCACCACCACCACCACCACCAACAATAATACTATGCCCATCCCTCTAATGGTGTGTATATGACAGTAAGACATAAGGATCTCTTAAAGACCCAAACCCAGTGGTTTGCTTTTTTGTAGATTCATTGATTTAGTTCTTTACAAGATGCTAATTTTCAAACTTTCAGTGGAAAACTCTGTTCAAGACATACAGATTTTCAGGCATTTGCATTTTCATCTTTCTGCAGTAGAGGTGCAAGTCAGGATTTCACATTAAGGATTTTGGTAATCAGTTTCTTATCATGAACTTGATTCCGGCGGTATTTAGCACTCAGGTCTCCAGCTGGAGACTTTAATAAGGGGAAGAGGGGAGGGAATGAAAGAGTGAAGTGTTGGCAAACTGTTGTGATGTCATGTAGAGCACTGAATGTGTATGCCGACCACAGCAGCTGCTGCTGGTATCAGGGCTATCAGTTTATGGATTCTGGTTTCCCCTTTTGGTTTTCTTAGTTTTGAAAATGGAGGAGCTTATATCCACATCTCACACCTGCTGCTTCTTTTTCTTGTCACCTGTCCTTGGTGCGTTGGAAGGGCTTTACCTGCAAGTTGTCAGATTCTCTGCCGACTGCTGTAGGTGCAGGGATGCAGCAACGTACAACCCTGTCCCCCTGGGGAAGGGGAGAGGCCGTCAGTTTTTCTTCTGTATGGGTCAGATTATTTCTTTCTGTCCTTCTCTTTGACATGCGATGAAAGGTCAACAGAGACATGATTACAGGCCCCACTGATACATGATTACAGGGCCCACAGACGTGATTACAGGGCCCAATGAGACATAATTATGCTGGGCCCAGTGAGGCAGCTGACGGGCCCACAGACGATGTTGGTCAGTGTGCTTCTCGCCTCCGCAATCCTTAAGAAGAAAAAATCTGTTTGCATGCGCGCCCGTGTATGTGTGTGTGTGTCTGGGAGGGAACGAGGGCGTGAGAGGGGTATCACAGTGTCAGCGTGCTCTTGAGTGTGTCGGTGACAGGCTAGGCGCAAGCGCCACTAAATGTTCTGCCACTATACACTGAAGCCTCCAGCCTCCGAGCGGTTATGAAGCCTGCGTCAAAATATGACCCAGTGACCCTGATACGCGAGAGGGAGGCTGTGCACGTGCGTGAGGGAGACGGCGGGTCGGTTGAACGGATCGCTGCAATCGTCAATCGAACCCATGATGAAGGCTCAAAACAGAGCTGTGACGATCTGCACGTTCTCGCTAGGCGACAGGTCATGAGGCAATTAGAGGCGGCGCAGTCGTGTTTGCGTCCAGAAAAAGCTCGTATGACAAGTTTCCAATCTGTACTTGGGATTTCTTGTGTCTGGTCTAGGAAACTATTCTGGTTCCATATAGAACTGGCTAAGGGTTTGGCACTTCAGGTGCAGGGTGGGTGAGACAGGTGTATCGACAGCTGCATTAGTGGCATCAGTGTGTTTTTGTGAGGGAGAGGGAGTGGATGTATGAGTGGATGCGTGAATGTAGAGCGCAAAGTTTCTCACGTCGATCGTCCTCAGCTGGCCCAGCTGTAGGCAGTGGATAATCCTCAAGGTCACCTATTGCCGTAGTCCTGAAATGAACGCCACGTCGTTCTTTGAAAGGAAGTTCTTCCAGGTGCGTGGAATAACATATTGTCCGTTTTACATTTTACTTTCAATTTTACTGATGACGCGTTTTTTTCACATGCGTGGTTACTGCTTAGGACTGATAAATGTTTTGTGAATCTCGTCGGTTCAAACAGTGGTGGAATATTTTTCCACACTTTTTTTTTCAAATTTCACACTTAATGGATTAGTTTGAGGTTTATGGAAGGGTTAGGGCTTAGCGATTGAGCTAATATTTACTTACACATTTTAAAATTTACATTTACTAAATTTACTAAATGTCGCTAAATGATTTAGCGACATTTTTACGTTTGCTTACATTGTAGTTTGCTTATTTTGTTTATTTACAATTGCACTCAGAGCCTGAGCGCTACTGAAACATGGCGATACCACAATCAAGAGACATGAAGTAAAGTTTCCTTCACTGCACATGCACAGTACGTGGGTTCTTAAGGTTAAGTTTTGACTGTTCTTTGCATATATGACAGTCATCTGCTCAGCTCCAGTCTAAGAACTGCTCCTACACTGAGTAGAGAAGAGTAGTGCCCCCTTTTTGAAAATCGTGTCAAATAGCTTACGCTTTTAACCTCAGTACTTTTTGTATAAGTGTATACTCTAGATCTTTCACTGGGTTTAATGTTGATCGATGTCAGGCGAAATATTTTTTTGATTATTTCTTTACAATAACTTTCATTTGACTAAGTCGGTCTGGGGGCTTCCTGAGATCTAATGAAAATAATTCAACAATGGTAACACCTAGAAATCTAAATTGGATTCTTCCATACATGTATCTTAACGGTTAAAAAAAACACTATTAAATATCAGGTATGACTTTTTAATATTAAAACTCCTACATCTATATCCAAATCTGTCATATCAAATGAAATCGAACGAGATTTGTTACGGACGGGGTGACTGTAGACAAAGATCAGTTCTTGTCTTGTAACATAATGTGTACAAGTACTCCAAGTATATTTTTTTTAAAATTCCAATAAAAGGAAGTCGATAAAAGCAGCAGTTGAATTTTCCCGGCATTACTAGTATTTAACCCCTATTTGTCCTCTGAAAAAGGGGGATGCATGGCATTTCTCATCCAACCCATTTAGTCGGCTCCCTTCCCACAATGCATGCTGCTGGAGAATAAAACTCTTGGAGCCGCAAAGACACGAACAATGCCGAGGCGTGGCCAGTACGCCGAGTTGAAGGACTACGGTAGGCAAAGTAAGAGGACTATCGATCGGGCGTGTGACGTGACTTGGCGACAAGACGAGCGCTAGCAAGCGGCCTGCGTCACCAGCTGACATTTGCTTGGCTGGCAAAAATCAATGGCCGGCCTGCAGTCTCGGCTACCAGCAGGTCTCGGCATGTGTGGCTCGTCAGTGGACCCTACGCCATCCATCTACGCCTTCCTCGCCGTCTCTTGCTTGTTTCGGTTCCTTTCCTGAGCGCTGCTTAAAAAAAGGTTGGGGGGGGGGGGGAGCGGAAGTGAGAGAGGATGGAAGGCTACGTGGGCCGAAATTCTAAAACAAGCTATCCAAGAAATGGTGACATGGTCCTCCTTAGTGCAACACACTAGTTTCGTGGTTCCTTTATGTCCAAACGCCCATCCCTCTCTCATTACCCCCCCCCCCCCCCC
>SMGT01000002.1:362851-378888 GCA_004794575.1 Lanistes nyassanus | reverse complement strand
CCCCCCCCGCCAGCACATTGTGTCCTTCTCGCTGTTCTTGCTGCACTCCGTGCCGTGGCGTGCAGAGCGGCACTACAGGCAGACGCATGGCTTGCGCCTGTCGAGACCTGCAGCAGGTTTGTTGCGCTGTGACCAGAGACCGTGCGAGGACTGTGCTGGTTGCTTTTCGCTGAGAACTGTGAACCACACCACCCTACTCCCTGCATCTCTTCCCTGACACTTTTAGCTTTGTTATCCTTACTTCACCTCCCAGCCCGCGGGTGAGGGGCGGTCATTTACTTGACCCATATGTGTGGTATCTTGTAACCTTGGGCCTCGAACTGCCTGCTGGGACGGGTCGCACGTGAGAAGGGTACACTTCAACCGTGACGAGAAAACGTAGAGGCAGCATTCATTCATCTAATCTCCTCTCTTCTCTACCCCCTCCCCCAAACACCGCATCCTCCAGCCTGAGCAGCTGTCCTTTGAATAACTTGTTCGTAACTAGTTCTGCCTTGTCGTCATCACTGCTGTCTGGTCAGATGTGCTTCCTTATCATCTTCCGTAGTTGTAAGTCTTCCTTCCCTGATTCCGCCGTTATAGGGAACTGGGCCAGTGTGTAAAAGTCGACGTTCCCTTTGTCCTGGAGCTGAGGTTGAGTGTTGAATTAGCTTTGCAGTGTAGGACTAAACCACTCAGACTGATTGAGCACAGCTAAAAAAACAAACAAACAAAAAAAACCAAACAAACCCAAAGCGTCTGTACCCAAAGAGTGTCAGCGTGGAAACTGTTCTTAGAGACAGAAACGGATCTTTCACTGATACGCGTTAGGCCGCCATATTGGGATAAATCTAACCACGACTTGTATAAAATATACAGATCAGGGCTTTTGTTTCTGCTTAGCAGGAACAGCGCTAACCACGGCGTTGCCCGCGCGAGCTTTCTGCTGACGTTCAGAGAAACGAACAGCTGGGTTTCTGGGCGCAGTGCACATCTAGGAAAACAGTGGGACACTTGCCTGACAGTGCTTAAAAACTTACGTTCAGCCAGTACTTACAGTAAGAAAATTGCACCGTTTGTACAGTTATACGAAAGCCTGGTGGAAGTCTCCCTCAGAGCATTTAAAAATAGTCCTGTTATGGTCTTTGTAAAAGTATATGTATACATATGTGTATAATGTTTCGTTTGCAGGATGTTTCGGTCCTCGTCAGCAGGTAGCGCAGTACGTGTAAAGACAAACATCAGGCTTTGTAAAGCATGTGCCGCATATAATATGGGGGTGTGTGTGTTGGGGGGGGGGGGAATCCATGACAGAAACGAGATGTGAACCTACAACTCAAATGTCGTAGAGACAAGAGCTTTGGTGTCGCTTCTTTAGACCGTTTGTGCGTACACAATGTTTGGGGTGAAATACTCATCAAAGCCGTTTACTTTTTTTTAAAAATCAGTTTCAATTTCCAGCGGACCAGTTATTTGATGCAGTTTTGCGTTAACTACGCTGGAAAAAAACATTGTACCCAACGGTAGTTATTTTCGAAGTATTTACGCTAAGCTTGTGTTTCACTTTTTCCGATCGTAAAATAGGCATAAAAGCTACTTCTAGTTGACGAGTCATGAATTATTTAATGTTAAACTTCCGTCTTGAATCCTAAAACGGCTTTTATTTTGTGGGTGACATTATAACATTTTTATTATTAACTTTGGACTCGTCGCCCGTGAGCAGGTAATGACGTCAGAGAGCTTGTTTTGAATGACACCGTCTAGCTTTGCTCGCGGTTCTCGCAACTCACTTAGCAAGCCAACAGGAAATGAACATTAAGGGCTCCTTACACGTTGCAATGTTTCCAGCTTTCGTTGCAATTTTTACCATAAATGGAAGCTGAAATTTTGACAGCAAATGTTGCAGGGCGCCTCTCAACATTTTACGCCGATAGCATGCGGGGCTAAAATCTTGCAATGGGCTTAAAATGTTTTAGCCAATCAGAAAAAAGTCATGCTAACCAGTGCGGAGTAGTCTAGTTAGTAGTTCGGAGCGATAATGGAAGGTCTGAGACTGTCCGTAAACTGGTGAATCCACGTTCGTTTCCTTCGTTTAGTTTCAGATTGCTGGGCGAAAATAATCGCTGTCGCTGTACGGAGATTTCTCCAGAAATGTTTCCTTTCAATGTTGAGGGGATTGCAACGTGTAAGTAGCCCTTTAGGAGCCTCAGTGTGGGTTTTAACATGGCGGTGGTTATGCTTTTCGTAGTCTGTCTACTGCAAGTTGTCAAGGCAACACACGTTACGTCAACTTAAGCCTCCTTACCGTTATCCACCTGTCCATGAGCACACAGTCATTTCAGACTACATATTAGTATTTATGCGGACGTTTGACCTTTGTTATGGATTTAATACGATATGGTTTAGTAGCCTGGCAGGTCGAGATGGCGTTTTGCTCTGGATAGATTTCAGTGCGCATGCACAACCGTAAAATCAAATAAAATTTGTTGATTGCTTTGCGTACAGTAATATGCTGCAGAATGGTGATAACGTGAGACAACGTGAGATAATGTGAGAGAGGTGATGGTGTGATGTCGAAGAGAAGTGCCCACTAGTCGTCTGTAGCGTTGTGTTCGGCTTCGTGAGTACACGTGTGAAGAGTTTGACAACGTGAAGTCTACTGTTATCACAAAAGAGGCAGCGAAGAGACCTCCTATCGAGTCATCATTGGAGGAGCAGCAAGGGGCCCCTTCCATGGCACAGACTGTAAACATCCGGGTGACGCGTGTTGTGCATTTTCTGCAAGTGACCACTGGTTGTACTCGGGGGCTTTTGAGCTTTGTATGTGCGCCTTATTGTTGTCGTTTATGTGTAGCAAGTGACGGGAGGAGATTTGTTTGGTGGTTGATGTGTAGACCTGTCTTACATTGACATGTGAAGAAAGCCGCAATTTCGTTGTCCGAAACGTGTACTTACCCGAAGAGAAACGTGGTCACTACGAGATTTTCCAAAATTCTCTAAATGTTTGTACACACGTGTATCTATATCGATCTGTTGTAGCCAGCAGCAGAAAACGCCGGCACAAACGGAAGGTCGCGCTTTCTTTCTTTTTCTTTCTTTTTCATTCTTTTCAGCGTGCAGATTGGTTTTAACTCCCCCCTCCACTCCCCACCAAGTCTGAGGGAAGTGGTCTGTAAGTGGCAGTTATCAATGACAACTGCCATGATTGATATACACGAGCGTCAGCTGTGGGTGGGGAATGCTGACTGGTGACATGGGAGTGACGTACGACAGAGGAGAGAGGACACTGATCTGACACATGGAGGAGAGAGGACACTGATCTGACACATGGAGGAGAGAGGACACTGATCTGACACATGGAGGAGAGAGGACGCTGATCTGACACATGGAGGAGAGAGGACACTGATCTGACACATGGAATTTGCTCCGACGCCTGTGGGGTGGTTCTCACGCTCTTACGTACGAGGACAGCTGTTTGTGTGGTTTTACACCCTAGAGAGCTCTCTCTTTCACGTTTCGTATAGCTGTCATGTTTTTATACCTGCGTAATAACTCTTTCCTGCTGTTACACCTGTGGATACCTGTTTCTGACACCTATGGAATAGTTCTTTTGGTCTTATCTTTGTGGAGTATCTCTGTGAATGTTACACCTTTGAAGTAGCTCCCTCTCTCTTCCTGTTGTTCCTACGGTGAGTGCTGCTCCTGGCGCATGGGGCTGAGTTCCTTGTTTAGAGTGCAGCGAGTGTCGCATTGGTCTGTTACGTATGGGGAATATGTCAACAGGGAACACAGTGCATCTTGGCGCTATTGGGTGTTGACATTGCTTACTTACATGTGTGGAAAACACCAAAGAAGCAAGAGCTTATCTGAAGTGTAAGGGTACAGACGTTGGCTGCAATTTTGTGGGATGTACTATCAGTGCAAAACTGCGATGATTGTTGGCACTTGGTAGAGTTTGGATTTAAAATAGATTGCTCGAGTAGGGAGACCAAAGACTAGCACACGGGCAGGTGTACACAACAGTCACAGTGTGATAGTCATTGAAACGGGATCACATTTGACTGGGGGTGGGGGAACTTGATTAACTGTGATTGTCATTTTAGTATTTAGTTCATGTGTGTGTGTGTGCTTGTGTGTGTATTCAGAAGTTTTCACACCCTGGTTACAGAACCTGTGGCCGAGGCCGTTTCACAGCCCATATCGAAGCTCCTGATAATTACTTCTGCTTTACTAGGTGGCGAAGCCACTGTTTATTGTAAGCCGATGTACTGTAGAAAACCTTCATCATTACAGTAAACGAAAGCGTTGATAATGGCAGTAACCTCCCCTTTAATAACTCTTTTGTGCTGGCCTTACGTTGGAACTTTGGAACAACTTGCGCTTTGCCGAGTTAGGCAAAGACGTTTTAGTACACATGTAAAAAAAAAAATCTTTGGTGCCATTTCTGTTCTGGCCTCGTGAATCTTCTTTGTGGTCGTAACTTCAGATGTGGCGTTGATTGTGTAAGTGCTAGGAGCGGCATATAGACGGCTGTGAATTGAGGCGCCGAAAGGAATTTCACACGACGACTAAGTATTCATGAACAAGAATCTACAACTAAAAGCAAGTGAATTCTTGCGAACTTGATCAACCTTCTGTATAAATTATTAGTACTGGCAGTTTGAAATAACGTGCTTATGATGATGTTACTGTTCATATGTGTGACATCCCGCTCAACCGCCAACTACTGTTGGCTGTTACTTCCAGGCCCCTACAATAGCTCGTGACCCAGCCCCAGCCCTGGTCCCGAGTGCACGTCATAAGTGAACTGACCTTTCGCTGAACAGTAGCCTGGATGTGTGTAGACTGCTAGACAATTAATGCACTAACACGCTTTCGGTGTTCCTGCTGGGTTTTCAGGTTGGAGTGCAAGTCGCCGCTGCCGCCTCCCAGTGGCAAGAGGACCAGAAGAAACACAGTGAGTACACCAACCTTTTTTTCTCTGGCACCGGCAAGTCAACGCCCGTCATCTAGATCCTGCAATTACCTTTCCTGCTCGGCAGCTAGGCCATGCCCCCAAGTCCTCAAAGACCTGAATCCTAGACACTGGGGCCTGTGTTTTTCCCTCACTTCTGCACGCGCACGCACATTCAGACAACACGCATACGCGCACGCACACATACGCACACTGCCTGATAGAGCCAAGCCCCTATGTTGTCAGCGTCAGCGGGGAGAGAGTGCAGTCCCAGGGACAGGGGGAAGGGGGCCTGTATCTCTGCCAAGAGAAGCAGCTGCACAGTGCAGTTGTGCAGGAAAGTGCAGGGGCTGGGGAAGGGGCAGTTGGGAGGCTACACAAGGGTGCGGTTGGGAGCGGCTGGGCGGAGCGAGGGAGAGGGGCAGGCGGGGGCAAGGCTACATGCACATGTGGCACGGGGGCAGTGGCGGAGATGGAAGGAAATGATACGGCCGAGCCCTACTTAGATAGGGGCCTCATGGTCGTGTTGGACTCAAATGGTTCCCACTCCTGCCTGGCTGCTTTTGTCTGTTTTCCTCTTGGTTCGCGCTCCACTCTTCATCTTGTTTGTCTGTTTGTTCAATCGTCAGTCTGCTGCTGTACTTCTGTTGCTCAGTCTGTCCATGGTAGACAATCTTTGTCCACAGAGAAGTAATTGGCGTGAGGCGCAAACAATAAGATCGAAAAAAAGTCAGTCCCTCACTTGCATGTGTGCATGTGTTAATGTCTGTGTGTTTGGCTGCATGGGCATCCCAACATATGTTTGCATGTGTGTGTGCGTGTTTGCATATATATAATATACGGGGTTTGGGGGAACAAAGATTCGTTCAGAAACGAAAGAACTGGTTTTTAATGGATTCCTCTGCAGAAACACAGTGGCATATGGTTATACGTGTGCCACGAGCAGTACAGTACACATGGATATTGAAAGAACCCCTCCAAAAAAGACAGGCCGCTTTTCTTAAGGGCAGAACTGCAACCTTAGATAATTATACCTTTAAGTGCAGAAAAATGTACAGAGCAGGCAGCACCCTGTTGGTATGTGTACATCGATCATGAAGCCTGTTAGTATTTCTGCATGAAGGGAGCCAGCAGCCTGTTGGTATTTCAATAATATGAAGGCAGGCACAGCCTGTTGGTATTTCTATAACGTGAACTACATGTTGCAGTACAGCGGTACAAAGACTAGATAATTCTGTTTTAAAGACTGTTCTGGTAGGCAGCTTGGTTGTAAGGGGCCTAGATAGTTCTGCACTTAGAGATGCGGACAAATGTGTGTTTGTTGAATCCAGGAGTGGTCAATGATTATTTCCTGGAGTTGTGCAGACTCCATTCGGCAATACCCAGAAAATTAAACGGCCTTTCCACACCGACCATCTTGCGCCAGTTATCAGTCTGGCGGTTCTTCCAGTGCGTAGCTAAGTAATAGCACCCCATCCCTCCACTCAGTGCGAAATCACCGTCTCCTTAAAACTCCCTCCCTGCCTGCCTACATATCATCGGTTCGCGTCCATTGAATAGCAGATATTGGATTAATTTCTGCCTCCCCAGCGATTGCTCTAGAATGCTACCGTGCAGTCTGCAATGCTAAATCACCTACTAATAGTCCGCAAAAAAAAGGAAAAGAAAAAAATGAAAAGTTGAACGGAAGATGCGAAAACCGAACACTGTATCTTCAGTCAATGACATGTCTGTTTTGCAAATGATATGATGGTATTTGAATACGCGGAATTAAAGAAAAAGATTTTTGCAGATGTGCAGTATTTGGTTGTTGTAAGAGGCCAGGGTGGTGTACGTGACTGATTGTATATCAAGAACAAGACGAGGTCTAGATTCTTTTACAAGGGCAGATCGGGTTTTGTGTAAACTTACAGGGATGTGTTCATGTATGGATATCTTGGCTCTATACAAAGCAGAGTAGCGCCTAGATATTTATAGAATACATACGTGTACACAAACACGGGTAGTGCATGATTATTTCTATAACAAAAAAATTTTGACAAAACACTGACCTGTTACTGGTTGTACCAGGACAGAAGAGCTTGCACAAGAAACAACTTGGCCTGGATGTTTTAAGAAATAATGCAAGACAAGCGTGGGAAGTTCCAAAGAAAAAATATCTCGTACAGTTTTCCCGCCGCAACACATAACAAGAGTGAGGAGTGCCAGAAATTACAAGGGGCGGGTGAATGGAATGCTTGGAGTGATATGTGGTACCAAATATTCTGGGGCTGAAAGGCTTATATTAGCCTTAGGGCAGAACCTTTGGTTGCAGAAAACCCTGAACAGTGAACTGACTAATCCAAGTCCTTCCGCTGTTTTACCCACCATGATTACATATCGTGTCGGTTTTTCCGTCAACCAGAACTTCGTTGTGCATGTTGAGTAACGTTGTTTGGTGTATGGTATAATCCTCGCTGGTGACTGGAACCCTCGCCTGCCTTACCTACAGTGCTCGAGTATTTCGTCTGGTGATTACGGCCCTCGCTTAATGCGTCTAATGTCTTGTGTGAGAATTTCGCCGGGTGAGTGTGGTCCTTGGTTACGGTATCTAATGTGTCTGTGAGACAGTTTTGGCCCGCAAGTTATAATCCATGCACAATCTATCCAATGTATTGTTTCGAAAATTTCATGAGGGGATTGTGAGCATTGTTACCATGTCTAACGTCTCCTTGTCAAAATATTGCCGCTGATGACCCTTGTGTAACGAATCTACTGCCAGAGCGAAAACTTCGCCGCGCGATAAGACGCGTCCAGAGATACGCAAAAACCTTTGCCGCGTTACAGTCACTTTACAATCTACGTATGGCCTGCAGTGTCATTACTTCGCTCTTGTTCTGTTCTTACGTCAGAAGGAACGAGAGAGAGAGATGGAGAAGCCGCGATGCTGTACGTCGACCTGTTCCTGATAGGAAAAGGTTCTGCCTCCGGTCTGTGACGTAACAGTTGGCGGGTACCAGCTATAACTTGTCCATGCTTTTGCCGCCGTTCGATATCCGGAGTAATCGCAAAGTACGGAAATGACGTTACTTGTGGAATGTCTTTGTGAAAGAACATCCGACTTGGACCACAAAGTCAATCAAGGCATTGCACAAACGTTCGTATACAGATTCCGTCCATAAAACTGTTCGTAAAATTTGCCGTTGAAGGAGCTGACGGACTTTTTTTTTTACATATCTGTTGTGGGTTGCATGGGCGCTCATAGCTGATTCTCGTTGTCGTACATAATGGGGCTCTTGAAGTGCATAGGGCAAACTTGCTTTACGACAACTTTTAAAGCAACCCCTTGTGCAACGCACCCCAAATTTTCTGGGCCAAAGGGCAGGTTATGCTCTTTGCGAAGGCTGATAATTCTCAGAATTTTCAGGTGTTACCCTCTCTGTGGGCAGACGATAAACGCTGTGTTGACAATTAACATTAGGGAGGGACAACAGACTTTTTGTGGGCAACTATAAAATGCTGTGTGCGTGTGGGTCGCGATGTGAATCTGTCTACTCAGTAAATGTTTATTGACCGTCTGCTCAAGCCTCCACCCCTCACGTTGCTTGCAGTCTGTGAACACAGTTGAGCACACAGCCGGGGCCCACCTCAGAGTGTTAAATGTTAAACATCTAGAGTAGCGGGCTGACGAATGAAGAGTGAAAGCGACTCAGCTGCCAAACTGGCTCAGAAGTGGTTTAATTGTCCACCGTAAACGCAACGCTCCTTGCGGATGGTCTCTGCTTTTCTGGGGCGTGGAGAGGAAACTGGCAGAAGCTTAGCGATGCACTGCGGCCTCAGAAGTCGTGCGCACACGGGAACACAGATGCAGGGCAAGGGGCAGGGGTCAGCACCTCTGTCATGCTTTGAGTCCCTCCGTGTATCTTCCAGCGCAGCATTCGCAGTTTAAAGAGAGTGTCCACTCAAACCTAACAACCCTTTTATACTGCACTAACACATGGGAAATGACAAGAAAACGTCATAATCCGAGGTAAATTTTCAGTATGACGTTTATCTATATATTAAAAGTGCACAAAAAGGTGCAAAAAGAACAGGTATCTGGAAAACGTGACATCGGTTATGTCCCCTCCCATATGACGTCAATAGGGTATCTTCACTTCTGCTATGTGAGAAAGTGGCGGTGTTCGAGTAGAGAGATCAAAATGGGGAAAATATGCGGGACAAACACCAGTAAAAAGACGATAAAATTTCAGTCACAAATCTTTACAGGAGCTTAAAAAAGTGTCATTTTTTTGCATACTGTGCATCAAATACTTATAAAAGTGCATTCTCTAAAACCTTTTGTTTAGACCTAAAACCGTAGCTTTTGATGGCTGCTCGTGGCTGTTCTTGGCTATTCGTGCATCTCGACAGACAAGGATACGATGACATTTCAAACACATACCTTCAAAAGCTAATATACATCTGTGATTTTTTCTGGTATATTATGCATCAGAAACTTATAAAAGTATATTTTGATAATAGCTTATCCGTTCTCGCACGTGCTATACTGGTTGAATTGTGGCTATTCCGTATTCGGGGTTTCGAAATGGAATGATACACGGCAGAGGAGCAGATCTGTAAAATGTACGTACTCAAGTGTCGATTTTGGCATATTATGCATCAAATAATTCAGAAAGTGCATTCTGATGCTGAATATACCTTTAAAACCTTTTATTTAGACCTAAAACCATGATTTTCGTGGCTGTTCGGTATTTCGTATGAGCAGACGATAACAGTACTGACAGAAACCTGTAAAATGTACGAACTCGTGTCGATTTTTGGCATAATATACATAAAATAATTCAAAAAGTGCATTCTGATGTTCGATATACCTTTAAAACCTTTTATTTAGGCCTAAAACCATGGATTTTGGTGGCTGTTCGGTATTTCGTATACACGGCAGACGAGCAGACGATCACTGTACTGGCACCAATTTGTAAAATGTATGTACTCTACTCAAGTGTAGATTTTTGGCATATTATGCATCAAACAATTCAGAAAGTGCATTCTGATGCTTGATATACCTTTAGAACCTTTTACTTCGACCTAAAACCATGGATTTCGGTGGCTGTTCCTTCGGTATTTCGTATACACGGCAGACGAGCAGACGATAACAGTACTGACATAAATCTTTAAAATATACTTACACAAGTATCGACTTTTGTCATATTATACATCAAATAATTCAGAAAGTGCATTCTGATGCTTGATATACCTTTAAAACCTTTTATTTAGACCTTAAACCATGGATTTCGGTGGCTGTTCCAGTGTTCGGTATTACACGGCGGACGAGCAGACGATAACGGTACTGACACAAATATCTAAAATATACGTACTCAAGTGTCGATTTTTGGCATATTATACATCAGATAAGTCAGAAAGTGCATTCTGATGCTTGATATACTTTTAAAACCTTTTGTTTAGACCTAAAACCATGGATTTCGGTGGCTGTGGCTGCTCGGTATTTCGTTTACACGGCAGACGAGCAGACGATAACAGTACTGACATAATTCTTTAAAATATACGTACTCGTGTCGATTTTTGGAATGTTATACATCATATAATTCAGAAAGTGCATTCTGATGCTTGATATACCTTTAAAACCTTTTATTTAGACCTAAAATTATGGATTTCGGTGGCTGTTTGTGGCTACTCGGTATTTCGTATACACGGCAGACGAGCAGACGATAAACAGTACTGACATAATTCTTTAAAATATACGTACTCTTGTCGATTTTTGGCATATTATACATCAAATAATTCAGAAAGTGCATTCTGATGCTTGATATACCTTTAAAATCTTTTATTTAGACCTAAAACCATGAAATTTGGCTGCTGTTCGTGGCTGTAGGGGGTTTCGTATGACCTTCGCATGCCGCTGTGTTGTTACCATTGTGACGTCATGAGCCTCGATTCGGCGGTTCGGGTTTTTTTTTTAGGTCAGTCTGTTCAATGCAGAACTTGGATTAAAATAGTGACTGAACGGTCGATCTTCTGGTAAAATGACTAGTGCCACGCAATTCCTCAGATTTGATTCTATTTAGGCATACAAAGTTGCTATGGAGAGTGAACCCTCACTTTAAAGGGATGTTGGGTGCTGGGATGTGAAACAAGGAAGAAAAAATCCGCTTGTTCAGAATAGAAAGGAATGTTCCAAGCGTGTGAAGTACGTCGTTTTGCACAGTCGTTGCTGAGGAGGAGGAAGAGGAGGGGTTGGTATATCAGCAGCAGAGTGGTGCAAGGCTTGTTGTAACTGCTCATTTCACATCACTCGGCGGCTGTGGCGGGGCGCCTGGCGGTTGTCGGTTTGTCTTTCGCTCTGACGCTGACAGTTTACTTGGGGAAACTCTGTAGGTTCACGCTCACTGATCTCTCTCGGACTGTACCTTCGCTTTCTCTTGCGTGCTTCGGTGACAGCAGTAGTGGTCAGTGTGTGGAGTGGTGGAGCTGTCTGCCTGTTAACTTTGATCGATCGATGGGTTGGGAGTGGGTGGTTTGGTGGGTGATGGTGGTGGTGGTGTGTGTGTGTGGGGGGGGAGTTTAGCGACGCCTTCATCTTTGATTCCTGGTATTTTTTTTCACATTTTCATAGTACATAGTTTTTCCCCCTTCATTTTCTTTCTTCTGCGATTTTTCTGTCGGGAGCGGGAGGCGTATAAGTGAGGTCAGATGTCATGAGGGCAACAAGGGAATTACACCAGAGTGATCCCCCTTGGGTAAACATCCCATGATAGAGGGCACCTCCGAGCAAATGCAATCTCTGACATTCCTATCCGCCACAGTCTAGTGTGAATTTACTCAAGGAAGACATGTTGCCCGTGACAGCAAAGCTATTGTTACAGCTCTGTCAACAAGCTGCATATAATCTTCGGATGCCAAGACTGGGGGTGGGGGCTCCCCCCATCCTCTCGCTGCCGTATTCCTGTCAGCTGAAGTGCGTGTACCACCAGCAGACGGTAGATAGCGGCTGCATGCGAACACAACAGCTGCACCTTCTGTTACGTACAAGGCATCGTAAGGCTGTACTCTAAGGTCTCTGCTGCACCGGTCGAGTTCGTAAACGCTGCCCTTGCATGTTCGTTTCTTTCCGTGTCCCCAGGACCACACGCAACCTGGAAAACCTGCGGTTATTCGCTTGGTGACAGAATCCACCTTCTGGGGATGGAGGAGCGCACCTTTCCCAGCCGCTCGCTACCTTTTCCTCTTCGTTCTGTATGTTGCCGCTTGCAGTCAGGGTTCAGCGTCTGTCTGGTGCACGCACAAGTCAAAACTTTCGACAGGTCGCACTTGTAATAGGTGAGAGATA
Organism: Lanistes nyassanus; assembly: GCA_004794575.1. NCBI lineage: Eukaryota > Metazoa > Mollusca > Gastropoda > Architaenioglossa > Ampullariidae > Lanistes > Lanistes nyassanus. The sequence goes on along the minus strand of SMGT01000002.1, from coordinate 366,628 downwards.
ATTACGCTCCCGCTGCGCCCGAGCGATTGACGAGTGTCGTACGGTGCAGCCTGTCTGTGTGCACCGTGCTGTTGAGTCAGATAATCTGGCATGGAACCTAGTCTTTATAAATACTTTAGTTTCACTCAGTTGGGAATTTTTTAAATAAATGACACAATTTATTTCTTTAAAGGATTCTAACTCCAAAAAACTGTGCAGAAGAGAAGACATTTTCATTTACCAAATATAGGAATTCCGTTATCGGTTATCTGACCTGGGTGAAACAAGGTCAAAAGGCCGTCACAAAGGGAGTGGTAACAAAATTCTTGACCACGTACTGTCCTCTGTCACTGGCCATTTCCTTGATTGCGTAAATTTAACTAAAGTTCCACATCGACCTTTGGTATTTTTTCCTCTTTCTGGTAAAGATTTTCTATCAGCTAAAGGGACGAAAACTGTGCAGTCAAATCTAGGAAATTAGTTTTGTGGAATCACTCATCTGAAAACCATTTCCATCAAGTGGAAGGGCGGGGTGGGGGGTGGGGGGTGGTTCGGGTGTTGGGGGAAGAGCGAGCGAGAGAGTGTAGCTGATGCACTTTTTACAAACACTTTTAGATGGTGTTTACTTAGTTTGGTATTGTATCATCTGTGCACCAGCATTAACACCAGTGCTAATTGGCAAGAAGTTTTAGCTTCTTTGGTTTGCTTTGTTTATTGAAGAACAAGAATTGAGTGGTAGTGATTTGCCCAAAACCGAGATTAAAAACGTTGGTCGCTTTTTCTTCTAGATTATTTAAGGTTGCAGTCACGATGAATCATGAATTATTAACTTTTTTTATGTTCGCCTTCTTTTCCTCACTGACATACAAAGACCAACAAATGCCTTCAGGGACATATTGTGCCGTTATGAAAGGAAGTACATACTGTTTGCTAGCACAGAACGCGGCTCAGTAACTACAGTGCAGTCTGCACTCAGCGAGGGGCGGTTTTTGTGAGCGCTGCTCACAGTCGCGCACTAAAGTCGACTGTTGTTGGAACCACTAAGCACGTAAAGTGCGTGTGCTATCGCGTTCATATTTCCAGAAAATTGTTTGGTAATTATTACATAGCTTACTCGATTGAAAATAATGTTCTTTTCTTTGCACAGAAGAGCTCTGAGTTATCTCCGGAGGAGAGATCAAGATATTCCCCATGAGTGCCATTGCAGACAGGTCTGGCTGTGGGAGCCGCCCAACATGGCGCGCGCTGCACGTCTGCGGTCGGGCAGCCGATTCCGATCGGCAGACGAGCATGCGGGTGGGTCCGCGCTGGCTTAGCGGGGTGCGTGGTGATGAAAGAGATCCAGCTAGGCCTTACGCGATTTTCCATTATCACGCTGAGCTGGCCCGCCGCTGCGACCCTCGGACGAAGAAACTGGGGGACCGGGGGAGGGTGTCGGTGAGGGATACGAGAAACGGATCGTTTGTTTAAAAAAAAAGGAGCGATGTTTTTCCTCGGTGTGCAGGTTTTGCACTGACGTTCGATTTGTTGCGGCTGCTCTTTATGACCTTTCAACGCGGCGCGCGCTCGCTGGCAAGAAATGAGCTGACTGGCAGTTGAGTCGCGTTCTCTTTCATTCACGCGCTAAAGTGCCCGTATGCGGATCGAACAACGCAAGTGAATGGGAACGATTAAGTGGGAGGGTATCTTGCCGACCGTTACGTAAGTGCAGTGTTGGGTACCTTGCCAGTGCCGTGACGTGCCAGCGCTGTGATACGTATTACGATGTGTGCTAGCATTGGATAGACTATGTTTGCTAGTGTTCGCATGTGTGATGTGATGTATATTGTGCTACGTGTTCTAGTGTGAGATAAAGTCCCAGTGCTGTTTGCTGGTGTTTACATGCGTGATGTGACTTATATTGTGCTACGTGTTCTAGTGTTGGATAAAGTGCTAGTGCTGTATGCTGGTGTTTACATGTGTGATGAGATATGTATTGTGCCGTGGGTCGTGTTCTAGTGTTGGACAGAGTGTCGTGTTTGCTAGTGTTGACGTGTGATGTGATCTGTATTGTGATGTTAGCTGTGAAGTGTGCTAGCGTTGGTGAAAAACTTGCTGCTTGCGCGGGACTGTGGCACACCGTAATCTGCGTCCTAGTGACATCAAGACACGGACCGGGTGGCAACAGTTTTATCTCGATCCCATCTGCCCATGACGTGCACGCAAGATGCGCAAGATGACAGGGACTTATGATTGCTTGTATGTACTGAAAACTGATATGAACGCTCATGCAGTACCAATCCGCCTATGGACTGTTAGGGCTTCTCTAGGTCGCAGAACGAGTCCAGGGCCGGATTGTATGGGCGTTCTTATCTCCTGTTCATACATAAAGCTGCATATAGAACACTTAGGCGAACGGGTTTACGACCACTTTTATGACTGGAAGTGCCGATAGAAACGTTTTTGCTATCCACCCCAGGTTCGATGAAATAGAAGGCACATTAATTCGCCCGCTTAAAAGATTTTATAAAACGTTCTGAACGTGTAGGAAAACAGACGTAAAAAAAAGACAAGATTTATTCATGCGTTTACGCAAAAACGGAAACATGCATCTTGCGTAAATGTTAAAAAATGCTTTTTTGCATATCATGCCGAAATGTGCGTCTATGCGCAAATAGAAAATACATTTTCTGGGTGTCTATATGTATTGAAATGGGAAGGGTGTGGTGTTGAGGGAAGATTTCGATGCCTGTGCCGTGTTTGCAGGGTCGTTTGCGTAAAACACACAGGGCTAATGGGCCTCACGACCGCTCGGTGAAGGGCAGATGCGAACGGTTTTATTGCCCAGGTGACGTACAATCAGTCTGGTGTCGGATTGAGCAACGACGACAAAGTATACAGGTCCTAGTCACGTGGCTTTGTCTTGAGCGAGTTAGAGCCTTACCAGATGTGCCGCTGTCAGACATTGAGCGGGTGGAAAACACAGAGCGCGCGAAAGTAATAATGTACTGTTATAGGAAAAGGTGAAAATGAGTCGAGGCCAAGAGTGATGCAGACGAACGTAAGTTAACGGCAGTATTAGTATTACTGCCGACATGGAAATAAGGCAGCGCCTGGGAGAGTCGGCTACTGGATTAATAGAGCCGAAGAAAAACCATCAACAATAAAATGCAGAAGAATACAGGAGAAGCTGAAGTCAGCAGCTGGAAACAGCTGAGATTAAGGCATGAACGGCAAGAAATACGTGTAGCATTATGGATGCAAACAGCTACACTGTGTAAATAGCTGCACGTGTATATAGCTACACTGTGTAAGCAGCTGGACGTGTAGCTTTATGGATGTAAGTAGCTACTCTGTGTATAAAAATAGTATTTTGTAAAAAGCACATGACAACAATGTCAACCGAAAAAAACCTTTATGAGATGAATAATTAGGGAGATAAAGTTAGGCCACAAAGGACTCTGACAGGTAAGGATAAGTAGATCAAAGATGAAAGGCGCCCGAGAAGTAAAAATTAAAAAACAGGGGGGAGAAGTTGTTTACGACATTGTCTGACACCAGCGGCGAACACAGCGAAACAAGACCCAAAAGGCGACGTTAGAAAGTCCTTCTGCTTGGCTGACAATATAACATGTTCAAGAACACGTACGTCAGTAAGTCGGCAGGTGAATTCGGAGCGAAAACCCCTGTCCTTGTGTCACCCAACAGCAAGGTAACGAGCTTCGTCATGCAAGACGCGTTTCTTGTTTTCCGCTTGTAGCAAGTGGCAACACCCCCCCCCCCCCCCCCCCCCCCCCCCCCCCCCCCCCCCCCCCCCCC
>SMGT01000002.1:351446-362841 GCA_004794575.1 Lanistes nyassanus | reverse complement strand
CCCCCCACACACACACCCCACTCCGGGCCACCGGCCCCTTTGAAAATTGGAGAATGTTCCTGCATTGCTTAAGGGAAGCGATATAGTACAGTAAGAGTAAACAATAAAACGAGTCATAAAAACATTCGAAATTAAAATGCGATCAGCTGCAAGTATCCAGTACCAACGAATCACATATGCAATTGCAGGAAAACTGTACTGTAAATTTATACCCAAATAGCCACTGTTCGGAAGCAGCTTTTCCTTTCTTATACAGGGATAAAATTTGGTATGCGCAAGACCCCAACAGGGAAAAAATAACTGTGCTATTAGTTATTTTAAGACAGCAAGAATTCTTGAGCGCGCATTCGTTTTACTTCTCTGCAATCAGTGCCCTGGCAGAAAAGAATCCGCAAACTAAACTGGTACGGTCCAACCAGCAATGACCTTGAAATTCTGCTTGAAGAACGGGCAGTCGACGGACCTGCATTGTCGGATGAAGATACCCTAAAAATCATTTTTAAAACAAAAGCCTTAACTTGGAGCAAAATAGCAGACTATGTCAGCATTAGGCGTTACCTTGACCTACAGCACGGACAGAATTTTTTCTGTCTCTAAAAACGCTGTTTCAACAAGTAAAACCTCTAATTCACTTGATCCTGATTGGCGAGCTCTATTTTGCATGTGTGAAAAAGCGAAGCCGCTCACATAGCGAGCTATATTTCGCAGGTCTTTCCGGGGGCGGGGGGAGGAAGGAAGAGGGGGGGGATGTTTCGCGAGGATAGCGGCTTAAGGGAACAGTAAGGGGTGGGGGTTAGGGTGGGGGTGGGGTTGGGGTTGGGGTTGGGAGAAGGGTGGGGCTTGGTTATAGGCAGTATGATCTTCCAGGAAATTGAAACGTTTTCAGTGGTGGGCCTAAGTGATTAGGATATTTTATGTAAGACTGTAATTTGATTGGCTCCAGCTTTTTCAAATAGCTTTTTCAAGCTCGTTTCGGCGAACTTGAAATAAGCTATTTGCACTTGAGACGACCAAATAACTCGATCATTACCGAAAACGAGGGAAGAATAAAAGCATATTCTAGAATATCTGCTATGACAGGAATAAATCAGTTATTCGGTTGTCTTGCATACGGGGCCCGAGTTATTTTGACCAGCATCAAATTTAAAGATAAACCGACCGCCCCAGTGGATTATTCAAAAACGGAGTGATCAGCGGTCGGATGTCACATGACTCCGTGGTTCGCGCAAGGCAGACGTTGCCTGATATTACACGGGAAAACAGCTTTTGGAGATTTGTTTCCATGACTGCTGCTCAGAGACCTTCACGGCTACTTTCGTTCAGTTTCCTTTCAGTGCTTCTGGAATTTTTTTGAAAACAAGGATCAAAATGACCGTGTAGTCTGAAATCTGAGGGTCATTTTCTAAAAAGCAGGGGTAAAGGTGCAAATCTCTTGCGTCATTTTTGAATTTTTGTCCGTAATTTACCCCGATTGTGCGTTACCAGAACTTTTGGTTTAGCCGGCTAAACCCGTGATGATATAGCATCACCGTAAGACTTTAGTCTAAAAATAGCGCGCTTTTTACGGTTTGAAACCCGACCGGAGTTTTACCCCCCTAGAGGCTTTCCTCGCCAACACTATTTCGCGTAATCGTAGATTTTGTTCAGCAAATAACAGGATGTTCTCTCAGTCATGAAGCCCTACAGAAGATGTTTTATACGAGACAGGATGAAGAAAACCGAAGAGGTGAGATGAGAGGATCGAGAGGGCAGAGATACGAGATAGTACACACAGAAAGAGCTTTTGAGTATTTTGAGCACGACCTTTTAAGGTAAGTTTGCAAGCGATCCTGCTGTCGGTCGAAACGCGTGCCTTCTGCGTCATCCCGATTTAAAAAACCGCGAGCAAGCGTCGAGCCACGCCTCCCCGGCTAATCAGGCCACCGGTGTTTTGCCCGGCCTGGTGTACACAAACCCCAACCTGAAGATGGAGATGACTCGCTTGCGGCGATTAGCATGCAGTTTCGGCTAGCCCCCTCCAGGTATGGCTTCCCTCCCAGACACAGCAGCCTTGCCTTTGGGTGCAGCGGTACAGCACAGCACGTCACCAACACCAAGACAAAGTTATCACCGAGACATTTAATTTAGCAGTGGGGTTAAAGCCTCCTATAACGGTGTCGTGGTTTTTTTTTCAATTATGCGCGGTTTACTGGCTTGGCCTGGTAAGATGAAAGGAGTCGTACGAATCAAAACGCAAGCATTTGTGGTTTCCTCCATTTTCGACGACGACGTTCTGTCGAACATTTTTTTTAAAGGAGATTTTGATAATAGAGTATAGCTGCGCAGAATATTTGATCAGCTTTTCTAAAGTTATGTTTTGTTGCGACTGACTGGATTAATTTCAAATAACTGCTTTTATCCAACGTGGTCAAACAAAGGGCAGCGTGCAGGTCACAGGTAGTAGATTCTCAGACCCTGTGTCTGCCGCAGTCTGGCTTGCGTCATCCCATCTCTTAATACCCCTCCTCATTCCCAGGAATAATTGAAATAATTCTCGCTTTCTTCTTATGAAAACACTTCAGTTAGTAAAATGTGTTAAAGCTATACTGGCTGAGGGAAACCCTCGGCATTTGAACTCTGATTATTGGCCAGTGTCACAGCAGATCGAGGGCATGCCGTCACAAATAGCGTGTAGCTGCGTTTAAAATATCGGCCAATAGGACTGCGACACAAGAGATGGAGGGAGCCAAAAACACGCTTCGAGTCTAAGAACACGACGCAGTTAGAACTTTTATTGAAATTACAGTCATCTGCCCTGTTAAGACCATTCCCCGGCTCTTAATTCCTGTTTGCTCAGCGCGTGTAGCTTGCTGGTGATAGTTGTTAACATTTACAATAATTTTTCCTCTCCTCCCACGGACGTGTTAACTTCTTCACCAACAGGCGAGGGAGAAAGAACGAAAGAGGGCAGTGGAGGAGACAAGGTAAAAGCAGACAAGTGGGAAAACATGTTAGGATCAGGTCTAAATGTGGAATGGAGGGGCGTGTAGTAGAGCGGGCGATAAAATCGCAGAAAATCTTGTGCGTCCAAACTGTATAAATGCTGAGCACACACCCAGCTGATTGAAGGGAGAGGGAGGGATGGTGGTTTGTGAGCGGGCAGACGAGAGGTCAGCATCTTCATCTGGGGCTGAGTCAACAGCGCGACCAGCTCCCTTCTTCAGTTTGTCTTACCTGTTTGTCTTACCTATTTGCCTTGGCGTCCCTTTGATGAGGCGCGAACGTCAACGCCCTGTGAGAGCGTAGCGTGGAGTCCCTAGTAAGTTTACTGCCAGTCACGTTGTACCAGACACCTTGGGCAGTGCGATCCGATCAAGTTTCAGCAGGTGAGAGGCGTCAGTACTACACACGCCTAAGAGTTAGCAGGCATCATGAAAAACACGTGCATCTCGAAGTGCGAGAGGGGGTTTTTTTAGGGTGGGGGGAATAGGTATGGATGGTGACGTGACGACTTCAAGCTGTTATTGTTAAATGCAGAGAAAAATACATGTGGAATTTATTCTTAATTTAGAAAGCATACCACTGACCAATGTGTATAATTTAGCTTTAAGTTTGGAGAAAAGACTTTTATTTATTGATAAATGAAGAGAAAAGTGTAGAATTTGTCGCTAAATGCAGAACTGCCAACATAGTACTGACAGTGCTAAACCATAGGACAGCTACAGTCGACCTGGCCCCGTATACATGTAAACTGTACTAAAATTATACCCGAATAGCCACTATTCGGGAACAGCTATTCTTTTCTCATGCCGGGATAAAATTCGGCATGTACAAGGCCCAGATAGGGAAAGAATAACTATCCAATGAGTTATTTTAAGAACGCGGGAATTCTTGAATGCGCATGCGTTATGGTCACCACTTCTCTTTAATCCCTCCGCTGGCAGAAAAGAATCCGCAAACCAAATTAGTCCAGCACAATCAGTACTGATGTTGACATTCTGCATGAAGAAGTGGCGGTCCACAGACCTGCATTGTCGGGTGCAGTCACCCTGAAAATCATGTTAAAAACAAAACCTTAAACTTGGAGCAAAATAGCAGACCGCGTGTCAGTACTCGGTGTGACCTTGACCTGTGGCAGTGGTGTTAACCTCAATGCCGATTCACAACTTCTATGCAAGCTTTAACATCATCTACAATGCCCAAAATGTCATCTCTTCAATATATATGTATATTTTGTGTGTATTTTATATATGTCTAAATCATCCGATATTTCGAACAGATTTTTTTCTTCCTCTGAAGAAACGCTGTTTCGGCGAATTTCGAATAAGCTCTTCGTACCTGGGACGACAGAATAAACCTATTACCGAATACAAGGGAAGAATAAGCTATTCGGTTTTCGTGCGCGGGAAATTCAAGGAGATTATTCTAGAATATTCGCATGACAGGAATAATTAAGTCAGATATTCGGTGTTCTTGCATACAGGGCCTGAACGCGGTAGGTGGGGGGAGGCTCGTGGTTTGATTGGCCTAGATGTACCTTCCGGGTTTGTCGTCGAGCCTGCAGGCTATCGTTGGCTGTGACATGTTGTGGCACTGTCATTTGGCTGTAAACAGTCGTCCTAGATTAGCCATTAAATACCAGTTTGCATATTTGTAGCACCGTGGTGTTTCAACGACCCCCCCCCCCACCACCACCACCTTCTCGAGCAGCCGCGAAGATTAAAAAAAGCTTGTGGCAGTTGATACACCAGCAGTCTGATGTTCCCACTCCTCATCACACTTTGGGCCCGACTAAACCTGCTGCCCGGTTACGCTGTCACTACGTCAGTTGTTGCCCCTCCCGAGGCAGATTTTGAAAGGAACGATGTGATATACGCTGTTATTCCAGAAGCTGCCTTTAAAAAGTTTTTTTTTTTTACTGTGCATTTTCTTCAAGTAAAAGCACTTATTTCTTCAATATCCTCTCAGTATAAATCATCGCGAGCCCAGTTGTGCTAGTTTGCTCCGATGTTCTTGGCTTTTTGCAGTAAGGAGAACAGGGTTGTCTGCCGTGAACCCATAGGTTCGGGTTGGCGTGTCGTGTGAAGACTCGAGCATAAGCGGGTTTAAGAAGTGGGGCCAACCATGACATTCCTTGTAAGTTCTCCGTGTCTTAAACTTCCCTCCCCCCCCCCCCCCCAGTGGAGTCAGTGCTTGTGTTTGGATTTTCAGGACGAGTGACTTGGAGGAATCTCGACTTTATTTCCCCCGCAGATCACGGCGGAATACGTCAGAAAAGTTGTTGTAGCATCAAGGACACTGTATGTCAAAGTTGCTGTTGACTGGAGTCACATGTATTGCTGATGGGGCAAATATATTGTCGACTAATTAGAATGAAACAATTTGCAACAGAAACAACTGAATGTTGTCAAGTACTCTTTATAGACATATCTTCGTTAAAATCTCGGGGAAGAAAAAGTTTGTTGCAGAGAAATTCTAATTGAAATTAGACAGCGTCTTTAATGTAGGCGTGTGGATTAAATTAATGTGCCTGCATTCATCCGAGTTAACCGCATTTATGCGCCAAATGCACGCCTCGAATAAGTGGAATGAATACACTACAGTCACGAGAAAATAGACCAGTCATTTTCAATAAAACATGATTCTGTTGTAAACTGGGTCAATAATTCTTTGAAGATATATATTTTTTTCACTGAAATCTCTGGGAGGAAAAGTTTGTTGGAAAGAAATTCTTCATCCGTATTAGTCGAAACCTCTACTGCACGTGAATGGATTTGTTTTTGCAGCTGGTTTCATACTACGCGATCGAACCCTGTAAACCCCACAGTTATAGAGGCGTGTCAGAGCGCCTGTGCCTGTCGCCATGCCCTGGCGATACTGCTAGAGACAACGGTCATGTGGGGGGAGTGGCCAGAGGGGTGGGTGACTGGGTCAGTTGGACAACAGCGAGACAGAGGGAGCAACCGAAAACAAAAGTGGGGGCGGGGGCATGTTTGACAGGAACCGAGAGCGGAAGCCGAAAGCGGTGACGTGGAGAGGCGTCAGGAAGGAATCAATGGTTGTCAAACGGTTCGGACGAGAGGAGGGTGTTCAGGTGTGTGGGAAGGGTCGAGGGCTGATTAATGAAGGTGAAGCTTGCAGGACAGCTTGCTGTGGACATACAAAGCTGAAGTTGCATGGAAGTTTTATTCGGTTTTATTTTCCATTTTCAGAAGATATTTAAGCAGTGTGAAAATAATTGTTTATTTTTCACACGAACTCGTCTCGTTGTGTGTGCGTGCGTCCGTGTGTGGCCGATCTTATGTGTGTATTAACTACGTTTAATTGTGCATTTTGTCTTCTTTGGGCTTCGTTTCCATTGCAACAGAGATCTCCTCTGCATTGCTGTCTGCACACAGATTTGCATACTGCATTAAATATGCAGAAAAATACATGCGATGCAGGCATCGAAAGAAGGTCCATTCACGGACATAGTAACAGTTAAGAAATACAGCTTGTGCATATTGGGTGGTTGGTTGGTGAATTGTCTGATCGGCTAGTGTAAGTGGTAATAACATGAAGCTTGTTTGGATATTGCCACAAAGCTACATGTAGACACTTCGCTGAGATCTCTTTTTGATCGCCTCAGATATAACACCCCCTTCACTCGCGTCCACGCTACCTCTGACAGCCAAGCCACTTTCCTTCTTAATGTACTGCTGTCTTTCAGTAACAAGGTTGGAAGATCGTAGAACACATTCCGTATTTTAAAAAACCCAGAAGGTGCCGGAATATTGGCGCTCCGCATTTTGACAGAATCGAGCTGCCACGTCTTAGTCACAGACTCTGACCAGTGCTGACGTTGTGACCGTGGCTGTGCCTTCACCTTGGTCCTTTGTGTCGTAGAGTGCCCAGCCGATCACGTACGCTGGCTTTGTGAGGTGTGGTACATGTCACCTTGTGTTACGTCATAGGCTGCTCGCTCAGTTTTTTTTTCTCTCTGGGAGGTGTGTTCTGATCGACGTCGCAGACTGTATATATTGGCTTCGCCCCCCCCCCGCCACTCCGATTCTGCTGGCACTTATACAAGTCGAGAAGAATACCGTGAACAATTCCATGTCCATAATAAAACTCGCGAATGCAACAGCAGACAAATACGACTAGGCATGGCCGGGGCACCTTTGCTGCGATGTGACGTGCATGCACAGTTGTTGTTTTTTGTTTTTTGCTTTTTTTAACTGCGGGAATCGCCGAGTTGCATGAGTTGTTTTGGGGTTGCAGAGTTTAAAAGAAGCTGGGCTTTTGAACAATGAAACTTAAAATGGCAACAACCATTTTAGTTTACGGAGGGACGTTCTACCCTCAGAAAGTTGGCCTCTTTGCTGGACAGCTAGCATTACGTCAACTGAGTGTCGAGTTACTTTGTTCTGTTCTTGTGCCCAGCAGAAGTTTCATCGGTAATTCATGTGCGGCGCCATAACGCCTCCTGACCGGAAGGCAAGTGGCGACAGATGATCGAGATAACGGGGGCGTGCGGGAAGATGTATGATCGGGGACTACATGCGATTAGTATAAACAGCGTCACCGTGCGACTTGATTTCTGTCGCGGTCCGTCAAGCTGCGCCCTGCACTGGTTGCGATTTCATGGGAGCTGCGGACAGCCCGCTCGACTGCAGTCGGGAGGCACTACAAAAGATGTTACAAGGCTTCGTGCATCTCTGTAACATCGCTTGTAGCGCCGTCCAACGACAGTTGGCCGGACTGCCTGTAAGTTTCATGGAACCGGCCCAGAGAACGCTCTGTGGGCGCACGTGCAGGCTGTCGTGTGGGTGTGGCGAACTGAGCTGTCGCTGCCCTCAGTTTTCGCTCCGACTTCTGCGTATGCGCAGTCGTGTCCGCTCCTGGAGGCTCACTTCCGTCGTCTTCGGTTCTTGCGATGCTATCGAGTCCGAACCATTTCACAAGAGTTGGGAAAATGACACCGCAGAGTCCAGACATTTTCCGAGCACGCAAAATGTTTCAAAGTCGATAAAGACCGCCACCGCGAAAGCTCAGTTCGCCACACCGGGTCTCAGCAGTGCTGAGAGTGACAGATAACCTTGTGGGCGTGTTGCGCACGGGTCAAGGTCGGCTGGCTGACCTGGGAGTCGCCGTGCTGAGATCAGCTCTGAACCCATGCTACGGATGTAAAGAGATCTGTGGCCCACGCGTGGGTCATCTTTGCCTTTCGTGAGCAGTGATTCGAGGTGGGTCGCGAGTTTGCTTTTCCCAAAGGAAAAGTTAGAAGGACCACTAAACCCGCCTGATTGACTGCTTTGCGTACATGACGTTGCTGTTCCACCATTTGAACAGCTACATGAGCGAACCCAAAAATGTTCGCCTGCGTGGACATCAAACGGCAGACTAATGTAAACCGTGTAAAACAAAAAGAAAGAAAACAAAACCAAACAGAAATAAACAACGGTTCGCAAGTAACTGTTATGACTGTCATATGATTCTATATTTCAAAGAAAATCAGTTTTTGTTGTGCATCTTATAGCCAGAATGAACAAAATTGACCCTTGTAGTGCGTGGCCAAGTGGAAAATACGTTGATTGTAGAAACTCAGAATAAGTGGTTTGAATCCCAGGGTCCATTAAAAAAAAAACCTCACACTTTTACAAATAGTTGGGGTGTAGGGATAGGGGTTAAGGGAAAGGTAGGGGTGGGGATTAGGGAAGAGTTTGGGGCGAGGTTTGATCGTGAAGAACATTTTCCTTTCTTTTATTCATACAGTTGTTTAAATGGTGGAACAGCGAAGTCTCGTTGCCAAGTAGCCAGTCAAAGAGGGCTTGATGTGGTCCTTCTAATGTTTTTCTTGGGGGGGGGGGAGCAAATTCGCGGGCGGGTCCCTTAAGCGAGAAAGGCGAGCGACGTTAGGTCGCGACGGCTCCTTTTGTTAGCTTCGCTCACCTTCGTCGTGTCTACGAGATTTGTCGCCGACTCTCCGCCCCAAGGCTGTCATTAAATGACTGGTCAGACCCAGGTTCCCGCAGGTAGTATTCTAACCTGCCGTAACTTCGGCGTAGTTCGCCAAGGTTCGCCGAAGTTCAGACGTCGCGAATAAAAAAATGAGGAATCGTGAGGTGCCTGGAATGGTTTTATATTTGATGCACAGGTACTGAAGTGAGCTTCTCAAATTGACCTGCGCACATCGTTCTGTTCGGCAGATTAGAACACGGCTTACACGTGAGGACAGTGAACGAAGCTAGCTTGTGATGTCAGACGCTGCATACGATTGTAGGAAATGTCCCGACCTAGCTTTACTCGCGAAATTGCTGTCTTGGCCTGCGGCGGGGTTGGTGAGCTCCGAGCAGGTCAGCGGTCGAGGCAGGCGTCACCTTGAGCAAGAGGACGACGATAAAAAGGATGAAGCGAGGGCTGATAAGATAACGACCGCATCACTGCTGTCTGTGGGCACCTCCCTGGGTGTGGAGAGGGCGAGAGAAGGGAGAGACGAGATAGATAACGCGCAACCGCAACCCTCCTTGGGCTAGAGTGGTAGTGGTTGGTGGTGGTGGGCTAGGGTGGTAGTGGTTGGTGGTGGTGGGCTAGGGTGGTGATGTGGTTGTGGGTAGGTGATGGTGGTGATGGGGTAGGTGGTCGGGGTGGTGGTAAGGAGGTGGTTGTGGGGAGTGTGTGCGGGGGGTTAAAAGATGCGAGAAGCTGCTTTGTTCTGGCGAAGAAGAGTCTAGTAAGTGTGGAAACTGACAGTTTCAAATAAATTGTTGTTCGAATCGCGTTAGATAAAGAGGCTGTTAGACTGACGTTCGACATACAGATTTTTATGACACTGAATAGTGCTAAAGAAACTATTAGACTGGTGGTAGAAGTGAATTTAAGTTGCATGTGACACTGTGAGTAGATGCAGTTGCAGTTGCCCTGGCTCAGAAAAACCATCGAACCGTCAGGTTTAGCAGACGATACGAGGCGACTCCAGTGTACTTATGGTAAGGGATGTCTCTCGTCTGTCCACTTTGCCGCGAGTCGCAGCAGGTCTCTGTCCTTCCGTCGGTCTGTGCGTGCGTGCGTGCGTGCGTGCACAGTTTTACGTTTCAACTTTCGTGAACTTGGAAAAAAACCACCGAGTCTTGTATGCTGTTCGATGCTCAGTCGCTATTACCCAAACATACGAGGATCTGGCTGTGTCGAATCAGTTGCACAGAAACCTCGACGAAGCGAGCAATGCGAATAGTGGCTAAGCAGTGCGTCGCAGCACGAGTTGGGTGTGTAGAGTTGCCGCCCATCTGGATTAGGGCGGGGGTCACTACCTTTGTCTTAGGTGGATGCATGAGAGTGACGATAAAAGGGTTGGGACCGCTGATCGCGCCTTCGAGAAAGAACACCTGAAGGTGCCCTCCCAACCGCCGCCTCATCACTGAGTAACCCCACCCTTCACACCCCATTGTACAGCGCGCCCAGTTTCAAACGATTGGGCTTTGCGATGGGGTTGGGAATTTTCAAAGTTTTAACTTTTTAAATAAGTTTTCAGAATGAGATAAGGTTACTTTCAGGTCCAGGGATGGGCTGCGGCTTTTAAGATACTCGAGTTTTCAGACAGACAGATGAACTCTGCGACACGCAGCGAGTTCCTCAGAAAGCGCTCCTTGCTAGCACGCTTTGAAAAAAGAAAACCATCCCGTGTCACATATTGTACGGGCGTGTTGCGACTGTGAGGACATCGTGTTTTTACTCGAGGCGGCTGTTTTTGCTTTTAGTTCGCGCTTGCAGTCTTGTAACTTTCGCTTCCGCCATTTGCTGTAGATTACTTTCACATATAGAGACAGTCTTAACTGGATTTAGAATGTATGAAAAAAAGACACATTTATTAGTACTGGTCTTATACCAGCTGCCCCTTCTTCTCTTGAACAACTTACTATTTGTTAGTGTTACCATCATTATGTACAAACTACAGTCTGAACGGGAAAGCGGATGTCCTAGTGGATAGGGCGCTGGCCTCTGAACCCGAAAGCATTGGTTCGATACCCGTGCGCCGCACCACACTGCCCCCAGTTCACCCAGCTGGGGATGGGGGCCTGACTCCCATGGGTCAGGGAAGGTAAGACATAGAAGGAAGAGAGATTGACAAGAAAGTGGGGTGCTCAGACACTCCAACTCCCCATGTCGCGGTTTTTCTCTGTCGTGTCTAGGGTATGGCGCTTTATGTGTTTTACTACTCTGCTCGTTCGACTCGAGTTATCACAACATAAAAATGTGTCAAGAAGGGGGAAACTAACACTGCACTCACTACCTAATTTCCTCAATTTATAACCGGCTCGAGCCCCCACCCCCTTGCTTGTCACGCGCACAACTTAACAAAAGCAGGCAACGATAATACACTACTCTATTTATTTACAGTTACTCCAGAATATTTCACTACACAATGAATGATGCTCCA
>SMGT01000002.1:305297-351348 GCA_004794575.1 Lanistes nyassanus | reverse complement strand
CCCCATACGACCTAAAACGACCTTTACCTATATGTGGCCATGCATTTTAAGTTAACACCTGTTTCCTCCTTGTAGAGCAGAGGGCCTCGACAGTTGTCCTCCACTTCTTGCGGTCTCCAACAACCTTTTCTACTTCCAAAGACAGGATGGCGGCCAAGACAATGTATAATACACATATCGTCTTTATCTTTACCCTTTCTTCTCTCGCTCCCCCCCCCCCCCAAGCTTTGTCTGTCAAATGTAATCATCATAAGCTGCCAATAACAATACTGTTTTACAAAAACGAAAATAAGCATTACACTAGATTTTGATTTTCTAACAACTCTTTACGTCAGTTCTTTGCACATTGCAGATGTAGAGCTTGAATCAAACGTTACTTAAATGTACTGGAACACATGGATGTCACAGCAAAAACACTGCAATCCTTTAAACAACAAAAACAACAACAACAACAACAACAACAAACCATCAAAAACCTACGCATATTTATCGCAGCTGCGATAAATTTCTCACTATTTACTAACTTTCGGTGATCAACGCATCACACAGATGTTAGTCTGTGTCTACTGTGGTAAAATGCACGTGAATCTGCGCGTTCCCGTGCTCTAGCAGCCGTTTCTGCAGAAGGAGTTAAGAGAGATTTGCGCGAGTTGTGACGTCAGCCAGAGGAAAGGCAGTAGTGTCTCATCTGCTGATCCTCCCCGTGACGTCACCCTGTGGCTGCGAGCTTCCCCCCAGCAGTGCAGCAGACAAAACTAAAGTGTTACATTTATAGATTACCCCAGCGTCTTTTCTTGACATTATAAGTACTTTTTCCAAAATATGCGTTCACAACAAACAGTTTCTGTATCTAATTTACATGTGAAAATAAAATGTTTATTGCAACGACAGTTGTTTGACGACAACAATGAAGCTTGCAGGTTTTTACATGGTGCACAGTACAACCTCTGTGACGCGAAGCTTGCAGCTTGGTCACCTGTTGAATGCTAGTGTTCTTCCCTGCACCACTCACTATAGTTACTGCTCACCCCAGGTTGTATGAGCATTCGCCATTACGTAAAGCTGCACGTGAAACCCAGGGCGAACGGACCTCACGACTGTTGTTTGTAGCCTGAAGACCAGATACGAGCACTCATACAACCGAACCCTGCCCCCCCCCCCCAGTCACCCTTACTTCCCACACGTGCATATAGGCACAAAAGAAGTACAGACACACTGCCACTCTAACTCACACACGCATATATATATATACACGAATATTTCACGTAACAGAAGAGGCACAGCCATCTAAGAGGTCTATGTTCTTTGACCGCAAGGCAGAACGAGGCATGGCGACAGTTTCTGAAGGTTTTACTGACCGGAAGAGCCCTCTGATTATGATACTTGGTTAGCCGTCAACGCACTACTATGGCTGGCACGGCTGTCTGTGGAATTGGGGGGGGGGGGTAGGCTACGTATATATGTATAGAATGAGCGGACCAGACGGGGTACGACGAATGGTGTGAAATGCACACGCATCTTCGGCATCTGCGGAACGCGTGCGTTTTCTGTCGTTGTCAGTCTTCGCACCTCTGAGGCCTCGCGTGACTTACAGAGCAGCACTTGGAAGGACTACCACCGCCGTTCACTGCTCAAACGACTACATTTAGCCCAAGAGGAAGCGTACACATCGCATAATTACTGATTTGGGCAGTTACGGGGATACGCAGTCATTTCTTCACTTGCGTAAATCCACAGTTTGGCGTACGGGTTTGTTCCCGTAGCCAGGTTTATAAGCACATTCACGGAACTGTACTGATGCAAGACGGTGATAAAAAATTTTCTTTCGTGACGCAGCGTCGGCGAACAAGGCCTTCTTGTGTCGTTACAGCAAGGGGAGAGGTGGGGGGGGGTCGTCGCGGCTGTTCGCAATCACCATCTGGATCAAAAATATTTGCTTGTGCTCTAAATTCCTTTTCTTGCACCAGCTCTAAAGGTTGTCATCAGCCCTGACACGTGACACCAGTATGCTGTAAACGTCAAATTTGACGCGATGTCAGATTTGCCTGCAGCGTCAGGCTTTGCCAGTTTCTGCCGTGCCGCCAGATTTGCATCAAAACCAAGCGGCCGGTTGGGGCCGGGAGTGGGGGCTGACGTCAGCAAGTCGTGCGTGGACGCAAGGAAGTGAGTAGACATGACGGACAGAACCGACGAATTGTGTACAGAGGAGGCTGGTCTAACGTTGACACTACGCCCAGAGGGAGAAGGCTGTGAGTCATCCCGAAAAGTGGGGAGATGCAAAAACCACACACAAACACCAAAAAGTACAACAAAACTCCAAAGAAGGCTTGACGGAGCACGCAAGGACAGCAGCTGAAGCCCAGCGGCCGTAAAGCATCTCGTGTTCTGTACGGCGAAAAGTGCGTTCTAAATGACTGTGTGTCGGGGAAGCTTGAGGGCGGATTTTTTTTAAAGTCTGGGGGTTTTGTCAACGGAACTCCTGGCTGCACAGTTTCAAATTGCATATTGCACTCAGTCCCCTCTGGGACTGGGCCAGACAGTGCACAAGAATAACGTCAGGACATCGGTAAGCAGCACAGGGCGTTTCTAAGCATGCTACGTACATATATATATCTGTCTCGTTATTTCGGCCCGATGGCATGCATGCAAAGAAACTGCACTGAATCTTGGCGAAGGACGTCTGCTGGTGCAATGAACATGATTCTGACCGCTACCTCATGAAATCGTCAATAGCGCCCAAAGCAACCCCGGGGACCGAGCCTAATGGATGAACTTAAAGCCGTCAACCCGTCTCGGGAAGGAGCAAAAGAGATCGCCAGATACTGCAGGAAGTCGAGGACAACTGTTGAGATCCTATGCTCTACAAATTGGAAAGAGGACTAAACCAAACTAATTTCAGTCTATAGTTGGCTGCGCAGAGCGACACAGAAACATACGCTAAAACTGTCATAAATCAGTGTAGCAATAACACGCATGAAACAACAAAATAAATTAGTGTAGAGACAATACATTAGATTAAACGTGTCCAGATAAGATTAACTACACATGATACGCATGAAAATATATTTTTAAATAATTGTCATTCTAATTACATCATCTACATAAACCTAACCCACAGCAAGTACAAACGTACATTAACCAGAGAGGATGCTCACATAATTAGAGTGCAGTTACGCTTCAATAAAAGAATGTCACACTGTATGCATGCACCTATAGACGGCAAAAATTCATGACTTGTTGCTGCGCTCACATAAACTCACACACATGAATTTGAACAGACAACAGTTTTGCTTGCAAGGTTACGTTCGCTGCCCCATGTACGTTTGTCGAGCAAGGCATGAGCTTGGTGTCCTGATTTTGTTTATTGTAAAGCACAGCTATTATGAACACAGGGCAGACAGCATAGACAGTATGACAAACCGGAAGTAGTGGACATCGGCTCGTTAGCCAGAAATAGACAAACATTTTCCAAGCGGAAGTGGTCAGCGAGTTGTCGTGTTCACAGGATCGCAGGAAATAAACACGAAGACGGAATCCTAGTGTCTGGCGGTCTGGCGTACTCGATACGGAGCGTCCTACACTTTTTAGAGTGGAGGGTTAAGCCCTGACCCCATCTAATCGTCAGCGGCTTATCGCGGTGCCGCGTCGCTGGATCACTGGGTCACCCGTTGACGTGCTGGTACGCTCTTTGCAGCTTGCTGTAAATACGATTCGCTAGCTATCCTAATCCTTCACTCCCAACAACCGACCAATCAGAATGTGTGTGCAAATGTGACCCGACATATGGCATTGACCTTCCTGACTAGTTCAATAAAATGCCGGTTAAACGACAGAGTGAAGTTTATAGCTTTGTCCAAACAAGTTACAAGTGCTTTTATAAAATTATTTCGTCGATACGAAAGCTACGAAATGTCCAGGCAAAAATGTACGAAAACAGATGCGCTAGATAAATCAATCCTCTCAATACAGACAGGATTTAAAAACCGCTTCAAATTTTGTATTGACGGATACGTACAGTGACGGCTTCGCCCAACGATCGGTGAACCCGAACGGGAGGTGATCTCTGCCTGGTGCAGGGAGCCACCTAGCGATTGCCGAGGTGAATAGTCGGATTGCTCGCTCTGTCGCTATACAGTGGGGAGAGGGTTTGGCTTTGGCAGCGCTTGTTAGGAGGAACTGATGCGAATGACACGATATTCTCACTGGGCGCTAGCACTACGAGATTTTAAAACTGGTCCGTGTGAATCAAAATCATATCCCTGCTTGCACTGTGAAATGGTAGAGCAAGCTATGGATTTGTCTTCTTAAATCAAACCCTGGCAGCGTTGCCTACATCGAGACACGGTGATCGAGATTTGTGTCCGGGTGCTTATTTAAATATGACGGCCAGCCACAGATAACTCAGCTTGTACTGTTAGTACTGCAGGACTATACACTGCGTACCTTCTTGTCAGGATGTTGTCTTCCTTTTGGAAAAAAGTATCGTTTTGAAATGTTTTAAGTTCTGATTTTTTTCCCAATTCGTCGCCACCGAGGAGAGTTACCTGTCCACTCCCCCCAACCCCAAGAAAACAAAGCCAGGTGTATTTTATCACAGAAACGCACGTAATGCAACCCCCCTGCTGTCTGTCGTGCTTGCTTTTTTTCTTTTTGCTAGTGACCATATTGTCTTTTTCTCTGTCTCTCTGTCCCTCTGTCGCTTTCTCAGTCTTTATCCCTCTGTCCCTCTCTTAGTCTTTATCCCTCTGTCCCTCTCTCAGTCTCTGTCCCTCTGTCCCTCTCTCATGTACACCTAGATTAAGTCTCATCTAATGTAGAGTTTTTGTTGTGTGTAGATCGGCGGGTCCCCCTTCCTCCCTTCTTGAACAGATTTCTACGGGTCTAAGAGAGGTCTATACTCAGACTGTTTTGAAATTAGTCGTTGCCATACCTTTGCTTGTTGCAGTCAGATGCAGTACTGTGGTTTCGCCAAAAATAATGTTGGCGTGGCTGGAGAGGTGCACCTGTGACAGCTGTGGACTGATAGTAGCTAGGAAGAGATAGGGCGGGGGTTATGTGCCAATACAGCTCAGTCCCTCTTGGATGGAAGGTTTGGTCAGACAGTCTGTGGTTGAATTCAGTCACCAGATCGAGTTGCGACGCAATAGCCTCTATAGGTTATGATGTTAATTACTTATTCCTTCTATATTAGTTCAAAGTTAATTGCTCCTGGCATTATGACAGGTCCGAGAACAGATCGGAAACCACAACTCATTTTGCTAGAAGCAGGCGAAGCTGAGTGGGTTGTTTTGATTGGTGTAGAAGCGTGGTCAACGTGCTGGTGTTTCTGTCCTGGTTGGCCATTCCGTGTACTGGAATGCACGTGTACCTGTGTGATCAGATGCTATATTTACAGTTTTTTTCTGAATTGTATCAAGCACGATGGAATTTTGGAATGGAAGGTGCCTTTTGCTTGTAGGGTGATGGCTTAATCGACGAAGTTTTGTGTAGTGTACTGTGACGTCACTAAAATTGCGGACTGCTATAAAGCAGCGGAAGATGCGCGAGCAGCTTCTTATAGTTACAAAAAGCATGTTCTGCCTTTGTTAAGGATAGCCGTGTGGCAAGGACTACTATACATTATAGTAGTCCTTGCCGTGTGGTAAAAATGCAGGGCTTAACAGCCGAAAACACGGTGGTTCGATTTCCATTTTCCCCTGTTTATTTTATTTCATTTAGTTTATTGGGCGTGGGGGTAACGAAACGAAACTTTTCGTTTCGTTTGGGCGTGGGGTTAGGGCAGGAGATGGGGGTGGGGTAGGAGAGGTATAGGGGTGGGTTGGGTACGGTTGCGGTTAGAGTGTAAATTGTATCTATTGTAAACAAGACGCTACTGCTGAAGTCGTGACGTCACACAGTAGACGAAACTTCGTCGATAGAGCCATCACCTTGCTAGTAGACCTGTCGCTAGTGTATAGCGAGTTCAGATGTCAAAGGTTGAGTATCACAACAGGTGATGTCACCGTGATCGCTTACCTATCATCGGCAGCGTTGGTTCCAGCTTTGGCATGGACACGTGAAGAGTTCGACAATGGGGCGTCTACAGCAAGAGGAAGCCTCATCTCAGGGCATCGACCGACGAGCAGTGAGGGTCCCCTTCTGTGGTCCATACTGTTGTGCCAACTGTGATGTCAGTGTGACGTTGTAATGTGTGTATTATTGGAAGTGACTACTGTTTCTATGCAATGGCAGCTGGGAAGGGTATGTGTAACGTATTGTTTGATACTTATGTTTTGTTAATATAGATAGCAGGTGATTGTAGAGCACTTGTATGATAGTTGTTGTATAGACCTAGCTTTGACGTGTATAAGAGAGTCCCCCAGTAAAACGACTAATCATCCTCACCCATTCATATATAAATACTACTCATCTTTCTACTCTGGGTTATGTGGTTCTTTCGGGAGTCTGTAGAAGGATATGGGCTTAAATCATGTGAATGTATGGTTATTTGTCTTGCATATCATAAGTAATACAGTGTTATATTCCGCCTATCAAGTTGTTCTCTTGAGGTCGGTCATGTGAGAATGAGCACGTGAGACGACACGTCAGGAGCAGGAGTAATCCCCGAGTAGACGACAAAGGCCCAGGCTTTTCACCGCCTTTTCGCCTTCCTCCCTCCGCTGTCGCCCCCCCCACCCCCTCTAGTCATCACTGTTGTCGTCACGTGGTTGTCGACACCCTGTCCAAGGCCTCCTGAAGGGTACGTCTTACAGGGGGAGTGGCAAACTACTGGCCTTGCTTCTTGTACATACGAGGTCAGCGGATTTTGTTTCCGGGCCCGTCAGCCTGCGATGTATACGCGGGTCCTATATGTAGATGGCGCTAGCTCACAAGCTGTTGTTACCGTTCACCGAACTCATTCATCTTTCTGTCGGCAAGGTAGCGCCAAATCCTGCCAGACTGCTATTTTTCTTTGACGGGACAGACATCCTGTACACCTAGTTTGCAAACTCTGGCTTCTGTTTACCACGGACAGTACGTGTGCTTTGACTCTTCAACCTCCGCTTCTTATTTCTCCTCGTCCAGCCTCTTCACAGTCGCGATAAACCATTGCTTGCTTTGTTGTTACACGAAATGAAATTCTAACTCAGCTGTTTGTCGTTGATTTAAATTTCCGTCTGACTCACTTTAACAAAACTTTATTTTATGTATAGTTGCAGCATGGATTGCCCATCCCCAGTCTTACCTCCTCACCCATCCGGACCCCGCTGGGGGGGGTCGTTGCAGGTGATGGTGTGGCCTTGGGGAGGGGCGAAGGGGATCACTCCCCTTCTTTATCTGATGCACATAAACCCCGTCCCAGTGGCAGTGGCTCATCTTTAACCCTACAGCTGTAAAGCCCGACGGGAGAGGAAAAGATTGCTGGCTTGATGTGTAATCAAATCAGAGGGAATCCCATTTCGAGACAAGCCGGCCTGAGAGAGGGGCGGGGGTGCACGCAAAGAAGCGAACAGAACAACATAAAAACGCTCCCACGAACAAGGTGTACACCTACATTGATTTGTGCACACGTACAGAGGATATTCGCACACACACGGGGCGGGGAGGGGGGGCTGTCCGGCATGCATGTACACGAACAGGAGGAACACGCACCCACACACGTACTGAGCGAGAAGCGTGCGTTCATGTAGAGTAAAACAACACGGCCGCACACGCGCGTGCGCACACACACACTCCCCTAGGACCGTTATTGCTGGGATTTCCCTTGGCCCCCGCCCCCCTCCCTTGGGTTTGTAATCTGGCGCGGTTCCGACGTTCCTGTCGTACGTGTACGCGTCACGTCAACAACACAGCGGTGCAGCGCGGCCCGCACACAAACACGAGTAACCAGGTGCAGCACCAAGGTAGGCCAAGCCCTCGGCCACTCCCTGCCACTCCCTGCCACACTGCACAACACGGCTCCACTCCTCACTCGCCCTCAGCCCCCTCCCTCCCCCCTCGTATCTTCGCCGCCGCTGGGTCTGCCGTGCTGCTCGTTGCGTCTGCACCACACGGCAGCGCGGCGGAGCTGGTTCCAACATGCGGCGAGAACCGCGAACCAAGGTGGGTCGCGTCAACAGAGTTCTGACGCGATGACCTAGCTTCGCTCGCGGTTCTTGCCGTTTGTGGCGCTGACATCGTGCTCAGAAAGCGGTCTAGCGTCACGATCTAGTTTGGCTAGCGATCCTGGCAGTATGTTGAACTCGGTTCTGCTGGAGCTCAGCCGCCTGTATTTCACTAATCTACAGGGCGCGTCATGGACCGTGGCACGGGAACTAGTCCCCCCCCCCTCACCTCCAGCAGCGCGGCCTTTGATCAGAGGCAGGATGGTTGGGCTTGGTTAGTAGGGCAGGAGCAGTGGGTGAGGGACACGCGCCAATACCTCCACCCCCACTCACCCCCTGTTGCCCCCACGGGACGGGGGCCGCGTCAGAGGTAGTGGTGGTGATGGTGGAAGCAGCGGCGGTAGTGGTGGTGGAGGCAGCGGCTGTAGTGGTGGTGGAGGAGGCAGCGGCGGTAGTGGTGGTGTCCATAACGAAACCTTCCGCCTGTCGCTTGTGCACGTGGCTACAGTCCAGTGGTTTTCTTCCCGACTGATTCTGCAGGGACTCCGGCCGACGTTTGAACTACTCTGGGATTTCTTTAGACTACACTCCCGTGAGGGCGAGGCATCTACATAGAATTTACACGTAACTCACATCTCATGCCTCACGTTCACATCGAGAGGCGTGGTGGATCTGGAATCTGTTAATCAGGGTCGTTTAGCTTTGTTCAATGACTGAGAAGAAAGAGCCTTCACTGAATCTCATTGGCGCGAAGAACAGAACCTTTCCGCGCAGCTCTGAGACGGCTTTTACCTTGACTTCCTCCTGTGTCTCCCCCAAACCCCCCCTCCCCCCACCCTTGTAGGTAAAAGCGGTAGGTGGGTGTGCGACGCAGCAGGGTTGGCCTGAGTTGGGTTGTGTCCAAGTGTGTAATGCTACAACTGTAACATTTTTCACCCTTCCCCTCCCCGCAGAAGCTCTCGCGCTTTTAGCCTTCAGAAGTGCACGCGCGCGCACGAGAGTGTATGTCATGCGGACGGCTGCCCGAACACAGGTCTGCGCCGTTCAAAGCTTGTACCATGTATCTGTTGTGTGTGCGCGCGCCTGTTGTCAGACTGATATGCGATTATGATGGATCGGTGACAGGACAGCAACACGAGAGGCCATGAGCCGCCGAACAGACTACAGGTGGGGGTGGGGGGTGGAGTGGGGGTGGAAGAAAGACGGCTGTTGTGAAGGGAGTGGCAAGGGAAGGGAACCTGGATGTGGAGCCTCTTAGGTGGGTTAGTACAGTGCTGGCCACTCCCAGCACGGACTTCCAGCTTGTTCGCAGCTGACTGAATTTCTCGCCTGACGCAAGTGTTGACTAAAGGGTCGAGCACTTGCCCGCGAGGCGGGAAGGTCGACGTCGGGTTTACAGTTCCTGGTGCTGCGGTCATCATCGTTGCAAGCGATAGATTTGCACCGAGACAGGAATTATCACTATACCTCATGAGATGATAAAGTTCAAATGTCGAGGGGTAAAGCTTTAGACGCTAAGCTAGATCTTCCTGCGTTAACGAACAAATAATTCTCTTGCTGTGGCACCAACACGCGCTTCCGTATGACACGAGACACTATGAGTTTAAATGACGTATGTTATTAGAAGCAAACACATCCTAATCGACGCAGTATTGCATACACCTCTCAGTCACACGCAGTGCTATTACGTAGCACGGACGAATGTTTATCTGTCGGTCAGTACCTTATCTTTCCCTTAAGTCCACGACATCCGACTCGTCTCCAATAAATGAAAACAGCCCGTTAACACAGTCACCTGTGTGAGCTGGTGTTGTTCATACCACAGGAACAGTCTTGTCGTACGACGCCAAGAAATTAATTCCTTCCTACTTGAACTTCGGCTCATGGATCGGCACTGTAGTAAAGCGATTATCTTCTTCTACACTATCGTCTTCAGTGAAGACGTGCGCAGGTACGCAGTCCTGTTACACCGCTCTACTCTTGCCCTCACACGGAGTAGGTACGCTAGTGACTGACAATCTTTACATTAATGTCAATCATACGTTTACAGCAATCCCATAAACGGGGGTCAGGGTAAAAAAACCTCTCTGTATGAAACACGTTACACACAGACGTCTTTCTGTGCTCGTTCCGCTGCACTGACAAACTCTGGGTTCAAAGTTGGACAGGTTCCTCTCTCCCTGTCTTCTCCTCCTGCTTGAGTAAGATGGAACCCCTTACAGTCGATCCGACAACTCCAGTCGAAAACCAAACAGGTTTCACTTGCATTCCCATTAACGGAGGTGATCGGACTTTTGACTCGGGTAAGAACATCTCACAGCGGGCCCTCTGCTGTCATGTTGAAAAGTAACGAAGCTCAGCGATTCCTGTCGTATAGTAACTGGGGCTGGCGACGCGAAACCCTATTTCTTTGTTGGTTAAGTCAAACATTTTCAACCCCCACCCCACCACCCAAATCAGTCCAAACTAGCCCTAGCAACTGCCGAGCACGCCTTCCTAGGACGAGGTATGGAGGGAC
Organism: Lanistes nyassanus; assembly: GCA_004794575.1. Classification (NCBI taxonomy): domain Eukaryota; kingdom Metazoa; phylum Mollusca; class Gastropoda; order Architaenioglossa; family Ampullariidae; genus Lanistes; species Lanistes nyassanus. Next base: position 340,746 of record SMGT01000002.1, on the reverse strand, counting down.
GGAGGGACGGAGGGACAGCTCTCGCACAATGTTATCTTCAAACTTTTGCAACTGCGCCATAGATTCTCCAACGAGGTTATTTTCTCATGACATGACAATCATCATCATCTGGAGGGTAATGCTTGAGACAACGTGCTACCACACTGGGACTGCTGTCCCAACACAGGCCCCAGTCCCTCCCAGTCACATTATACTGACACCGGGTCAAGCAGTCCTACTGCTGTTCCCTGTAGTGTCAGGCATCTGGCAGGGCAGCTACTAGATTGCCATTTATTTTTTGGTCTTAGGTATGACTTGCCCGGGTTGCGAACCACTGACCTCCCGCCTCGGAAGCAGATGGCCTTACTGTTAGACCATCGAGGCGGTCTTTGGGGTCAGGCGAGGTCACGACGAGTCGGACAAGCTGTTGTTGACGGGGGATGGCTGTGGTCGTAGCTGACGCGGGAGTTGTGGGCTGGGGGTGGGGCGGCGATCAGCTGAGTGAGGCCGACCAACGTGTATCCCAGAGTTCAACACGAGGGCGCGCTTTGGAAAGTCTGCCCTGGGACCGGGTCAAGAGTACTGCTGATCGCAGAAACGCCGTGTAAGGTTACTTTTCGCTATGCAGTGTTCTGATGCTTTGATCAGTCTACCTGGATGTGCACGTCTTTTCGACCCTGTCCCATCTCTTAGTCACCCAGTAGATCTCCTTGCTTTATGTCTAATGTATGTACGCGCGCGCACGTGAGCGTGTGCCATCGCTACTCTTGGTGCATGAGCACGACTTCCACACCGATGTCTCAGAAAAGGAGACCAAGATCAACGGGTGTAACTGCTTTTTATTTTAGTCTGCCGTCTTACACACAGTCCTCTTGCAGTGTGTTGTCTGTTGTAATGGAGTGGTAAATAAATGTCTTCAGACACTTGACTAGTGGCATAACGTTGATTTGCACACGGTGAACCCTGCCCTAGCCCCACCCTCGCTCGACTCCAACCAAGTCGACTAATTTTTTTTTAAAGCGGTTAATAAGCGGCTCCCCACCCCCTCAGCCTGTTAACCCAGGAGGAGGGCGAAAACACACAGACTGCTGTGCTGTAGTCGAGTTTCGGCTGCTCTAGTGAGTCCGATTTTAGCCCGTTGGTGCGAGTGCGTGCGTGCGTAGGCTGCGGGAAACAGAGACGACTGTGACGTCACAGGCGGGCCAGCCAGTGGCAAGAGCGAGTGGGTGTGCGGCAGGTCGGCCGGCATATTTCAACACAATACTGCCTGGCGAGCGAGCAGACGATAGAGTAACTGACATCGCGGAAACTTGGGGGCCCTGTCGCACTCAGACAGCTCGGGCCGTTTGCTTCAAGCTACTGGAAAGTTTCTCCCGGCAGACAACGCCTCTTGTTTTCTAGAGGTTGCAGCACGTGAATTCACCACTACCAGTTCGAGTTCCACGTTATTTTCACACGGCGTTCTCGTTTTGGATTACGGGGCGCGTCCCAAGTGTTCTGTGGTACATCGTATTAACGAACTCGGCGTGGCTGCTCTTATGAAGGCGTGGCCAGCCACATCCATGGTTCAAAACTTCGGCTTGAAAGACTTACTTGAGATCGTACAACAGTAACTCGAGTCGTGTGTTTTTTTGGTCCAGCGTGAGATTTCTGGAAGAACTCGCAGGAAACAACTGCTATAAATGCTGCGCTTGGCACCGGCTCCTTTTATGTCCGAGAGGGTAGGGAGTGACTTTATGTTATATAACTGGGTCTGTGCTCTCCCCTACCCGCCTCCTCAGCAAGGATTAGTTTGGGTAAGTTCCTGTGTTGATATATATATATATATTTTATTTGTAGTGGGAGTTTTTCACTTGTTACTTTTGTGGCAACATGAGATCTGGGTGATGCTTATTGCGAACGGAGGATGCTATACTTAAAGTGTATTCCAAATTTATTCGCGCTTTTTCACTCCGGCTGTCTTTTCTCTTCCCTTCTCTTTTCACTTCACTCAATCACGCACAAACACACCCTTTCTCTCTCTCACACACACACACGCGCGCGCGCGCGAAAGAGAAACTACCCACGGAAGACAGTACTGGCAGCGCAAGTTCGCTGTTTAATTTTTAAAAATATCTGTGGGTTTTTTCCTCCTACACGCCAGCTAAATTGAAGTCCGCGCGGGTTTGTGTTGTAGACGACAGCGGTCGAGGCCGCACAATGTGTGACGTATCTTAGTGACCCAGAATTGCGTACTCGGAGTTTGGCAATTGACGTTTGCGTAAACGGGGTGTGGAAACGTATGGAAACTAGACAATAAACAGCCCTCCCAGTGCCAGTTCTCAGAACAATCGTGATATAAAGATAGTAATGGTAACCAATTCTCCACGGGAATAGATGCAATTGTCCACGTATCAGTAACTGCCCTAAACTACCAGGGGCGCACATTACGAAACTGTTGTCATTATTCACAAGGATGCCGTGTCCGACGAAATTTAGAAAAATGGGATTTGGAAGGGGTGGGTAGTGGGCGACTAAGCTGGTGGGTGCGAGCCCATAATCTTCGTCTAAGCACAGTCATGTACATGGAGGCAGCAGGTTGTAAACCAATGTTACTTGTATAACTTATGGAATAAAACCTGAACTCTCTCGGTCACACCACAAAAAAACCCAACACAACTTTTTTGACCCCGTTAGTCAAAAACTTGTATCCGTGAAACAAATTGTACGTACATCTACATTTTGACTAGCGTATTCTTTGTTGGGAGGGGGGAGGAGGTCGTAACTAGTCCATTGATTTAGATGAAGCCGAAAGGTACTGTAATTCAAGGAAATTCGACTTTAAAATAAAGGGACTACTTGACGTTTGCGAACAAAGTGAAGCGTTGCTTTTGCTGGTATAATTCTTTATCAGAATCTCAGTTCTGCCTGTGCACAGCCAGAGACATAACGGAGTGTTCTTGATGCACAGGTAGATCCGGGCCTAACTGAGGACTCCATGCCCGTGCAAAGTCAGCACCATTACAGTCGCCACAACAGCCACCACACCCGCCACCACCACAACGCCCCCGTCAGCGCGGGGCCCAGTGACGGCGAGAGTGCGGGGACCGACACCCCCCGCTCGTTGTCCCCCCAGTCGACCTCTGATCTCCTGGACTCATCGTTTGGCTCAACAGGACTGCCTGTGCGGCCGTCGTTCGTTGCACCGTCCATGGTGGAGAAAGACGCTGGTGTCGGGGCGGCTGCCTTGAGCCGTAGCCTTCAACGCGTGCAGCAACAACAACAGCAGCAGCAACAGACGAGCTCGGAGGCGGCGCGCCTGAACCTGATCAAACTCAGCCAAATTCGCTCGGCCTTCACCAACAATCACCACCACCACCATCACAGCGCGCACAACCACAGCAAGCATGAAGGCAGGCAGCAGGCGCTGGGCCACAGGAAGCGACTCAAGACGGAGCCAGTGGACAAGGAGTTGGAGGCCGGCATGCACGTGGACGACGGCGGGCCGGTCAGCGACAACAACAACCGCAGCGATGCAGCCGACGCCAACGTTAACGGCAGCATGCGGCAGGTGAAGGAGGAACCGATGGACACATACTCCCCCGCCCACTCCCCTGCAGAACCTACGAAGGTGAGTGGGAGCCCACTGGGCAGTTGTACACTGTTGTCTTTGTTTTATTTTTCTCTTTCGTCTGTCTTTGTTGTTTGTTTCGCGTAACAAACGATTGGATGCTGGCGAGGAGGAAGCGAGGAGATCGGATTGAAATGCGCAGAACCAGGCCAAGTGTTTATTTAATAATATGTAGAAATGTTTCGCACTCGCTAGCGTTTGGGTGGCTGTCAACGAGGAACAATACATACTGGGGTACGTCAAACAAGAAAGCAATAAATCTGGGAAAACTACCCTGATGTTGTGTGTTAATAGGTCTTAATGCAGAAATTTAGAAGGTCGAGAGTTAATTGAACAAAAAAAGACGCAGAAATGGGAGTCGGCGAGCAACAGGATGTAGAGTTTTCAATTAAACAAAAGTGCTTTGAGGACAGGGAAGTTAGGCGTGGTGGGATGGGCCTCGGACAAGCAGAAACGGATTGGTCCGAGTTAGGAAATGATTATATGTATACTGCTCAAAAGAATGAAAAGACCCGTGCAAGCTGCATGCACTACATGTTGCCAAAACACAAACTGGTAGGCAGAGTGAAGCTGAAGTATACCCCATTCATTAATATAACGACCAACAACAGATTTAACGGGCTATTTTCATTACAACAGAAAAATTTCCTGCCATGCAGAACACAGGGCGCAAAAGTCATAGCAGGCGCAGCACAGAATTATCAGTGTCAAAAACGTGTGTGCCCTCCATTGGCTTGCATGCAAGAAAGACGCCGTTCAGGCACGGAGTGAGTCAGTGTCGCCAGTGATTTGGGGGATGGCTGGTGGGTCAACGGGCGGTGGGTGGTTTCCCGCAGGTGACGGCCCAGGACGTTCCACAGGTGCTCCACTGGGATTGGATTTTGTGTTTTGGCAAATTACACTCGTCTGTCATTTCCCTGCCAGAGTGCAACTGGGCTGTTAGTTCTTTTGAGCAGTGTATAAAAATATATACACGGGGGGGGGGGGTGCTCCCATTATCTGAAGAAAACTTTGGAATATCTATAACCATTTTAAATGTTGGTAGGGTGGGAGCAGGAAGACAAGAAGCGAGAGTTAACTTTGTCCTCTTTTGACGGCTAGGAAGACCATGGTGCGGGGCCCGTTACCTTTATTGAACCTGACTGCAGTAATCTATCTACAAGCAGCAAAAGTGAGTTAATCTATATACAGACGCAGTCGACGCTATGAGGTCTGATGTTCCAACTCGCGTTCCTGGATCTACAAAGTGCGACTTCCAGCTCACCAGACAGTGCAGTGCTTTGTGTCTCTGGCTAGTGACCGAGGCATATTTGTCGGTGGCCGCACGTGCACTAACTCGAAGGCTCGCGGGTAACTGTCGTCCTGAACCTTCAGACCTACTGGCTGAGCGGTTTGTTTTTCATTGAGAGAAGTTTGAGCGGGTTGTATTGTTCCACCAGCGAGGAACGCCAGCGTCGTCGGCTGACGGGCAGGGTCGGTTTCGCACCTTGGGGCGCTCTGGGAGACTCCCCAGTGGGTCTTACGTCACTGCGGGGAGGGAGGGGAGCTCAGCCAGCCTATTGTCACAGCTCTACGGAGTTTCTGTCAAGGGTTTTCTAGCCTGCTGTCACGTAAGCACACCCAATCTGACAGCACGCAGGGCATCCCATCCCACGCTTCTCTCCACCCCTCCCACTCGCCTGTTGCCTAGAGAATCGGATTGGAAACTTACCTGAGTGACTGCTGCAGGTGTGACTGTTATATGTTGCTGAGCTGCTGCATGGTTTATGTGTGTGTGAGAGAGAGAGAGGAAAAAGTTGCCAGCTGTGTCACGGACAGTCTTAATGAAAACCGACAGTGCTAATTTTAGCCCCAGTCTGTGGGTGTGGTGCTGACGCCCATCGCCTCTGTGCTGTTTTTATTTTATTTTTACTCCTTTGCCAGCAGCTCAGAGAGGTCTGGATGTTATGAAGGCGATGGTCACCACCTCTGTGTTTCCAAGTCAGAGCTCCCCACCTCCTTCCCACTGTGTACCTATACTTAAAAAAAACAAACTCTCGGTTAAGGGCCAAGTTACGGAGGAGCTTGCTCTGTTATTGTAGCCGGGTGGTGGTTACGTAACGCCCTGGCGCCCACCCGACCGGCCCCTGAACTCCCTGTTAGTCGGCACGGCGTGGATAGTGGCATCATGCACCTTACTGGTCGTCTGTTACTCAAGAGTGGGAAACAAAGGGCAGGACTCACTGTCCGAGGCCACGGAACCCTTTGACGTAATCTAGGTGCGACCAGACTTCCCCAGTGAAGGGTAGGGCCACTTAGAGACATAGGGGGGTCAGGGTCGCTCTAGAACAAGGGGGGACCCAGCCTCTCAGCGGGAGGCGAGGGCGAAAGGTCAGCGACAATGTGCGAGGAGCGTGCTTAAAAAGAGGAGAAGAAATGTAGAAGTGCAGTTCAGTCAGAGTGGATTGGAGAATTCATTCAGATGGAGCGCTTCGAGGTAGTCACTCGAGGAAGGATGTAGTCTTGAGTTGCTGTACTCTCACAGTGAGGTGGGAGAGAAATACAAGTTTACATGTAGCTGTGAGGACGTCTTGTGTTGCTGTGTCCAGAGTGGAGGGATGATAGAGCCAGTTCCACAATTGAGAAAGTAACAGACCCGCTACCGCTCGACCCTGTTACATTATCATGAACCCAAAAGGCAGGCTATTAAACATGAACAATCGGGCTATGCAGTCTGAAAAACCAGGCTATGCCATCTGCAGCGCATGCCCAGAGAGTCGACAGTCCTCGTTCATGCACTAACGGTCAGCAGGATTGTTGAAGTTGATGTCTTCCTTTAAAACTGCTGTGACAGGGGAAGTGGTGGCGGTGGGGATGAAAAGGGAGGAAGAAAGGCAATGACTCGGAAACGGACAGGCGTTTCACACCAAGTTTCTGGCACCTGGGACACTGACAATCCTCTTTTGCAGCCCACATGGTCAGAACCGGGCCTCGTATGCATGTAAACCGCACTAAATTTATACTCGAATACGGAATTTTTTTTATGTCTGTGAAAACTTGGAATAAGCTATTTACTCCTGGGACGACGGAATAATTTAATTAGTACCGAATAACGAGGTAAAAATAGTCTAGTCGGTTATCGTGCATGGGAAAATCAAGGAGCTTAGTCTAGAATATCCGCCTTGACAGGAATAAGTCAGCTATTTGGTTTTCTCGCACACGGGGCGCTCTCGACACAGGATTGGCTGTCTGCGCAGGATGCACACATTTTAAAAGAAAGCTACACACTGTAGCGCATCCAAGATAAACGCCGCTTTAAGTAGAAAAGTAGAACGCATTTCTGGAGTTTCCCTGCTCAGATGCCAAGGTAAAGCTGTTGCCATTCTGGAATGAAGGGTAGGACTGGGACCTCACAGATCACAAGGGCAGAGAAGGATCTTTCTTTCTTTGTGATTTTGTCTTGGATTATGGTAGCAGCATGTTTTGCGAGGTTTCTTGTTTACGTATGATGGAAATCGCGCAGATGCGTTCGCAGATAAGAAAGCGGGATGTGGATGTACTAGGGCGGGGTGTGGAGTACTAGGGCGGGGTGTGGGTGTGTAGGAAGCGTTGGCAGTGAGGTCCTAGCCTTTCTGACGTCTCTGAGACAAGAAAACAAAACATGGCTGTTGCACAGTTCCCATTCGAATGTTCCTCTTAAAATACGTAAACGAAATGTGCTTGGCTGCGTTATGAAGGAAGTCTTCATTCCTGAGATATTTTCCCGCATTTTATACTGCCACATACATCTTGGGATACATGTCTGGGATGTTTTCGGGACAAAGGACTGTTTAGAAATCTTGGATTTGAGAAAATTTCCGTGTTGGATGTATGAGAGGGGCTTGCGCGCGCACACGAGATCCCGAGTTGAAAAGAAAACAAGTTTCGGCTAGTTAAAGTGACCGACCTGAAAAACGCTGATGAGTTCTGTAACCAGGCGTTGCTGCGAAGCATCACGTAGTGCATGATGGGATGGGGCCGAAGGTGTGGATCGTGATGGAGCTGTGACTACTGGCTTCAGCTCAGGGGCTGGCTGGCTAATCCTACACTAGAAGCGTGACAACTCGGGGAAGAGCCAAACACTTGCTGGTATTTTAAGCAGCGCTGTTTCTGGATGTTAATACTGAGAATAGCTGCGAGGGAGTGCGAGGGGAGCAGTTGACCAAACAGGAGGGGGCGTGGCAAAAGGGGACGAGGGTTGGCGACCCTCGTGGTTCTCACGTACCCTCCCTCCCCCAAGTCTCTCTCTGTGATGTCGAATACACTTCCTTGTAGGCCTAGCCAACATGTTGGCCCTCCAGAGAGAGAGAGACAGAGCACATTTGCACAGACAGGGCTTGGCTGTCCGCAAGAAAACCGTGTACAAACAGGACGGCACCGAGTGCGTGTGTCGGTGGCAGTTTTGGTGGTGGTACAACAATTACACCGAGTCCCCTCGGGCCGCGCGCTCTGCCACTGCACTGGCTGCGGATGCTGGCGAGGAAGCAAAAGGGAGGGAGTGGTTGCTGCGAGCGCGTGCATCGGATGTCGAGGAGGAGGAGGGGGGGATTGCTGGTCAGGAAGACGACACGGGCATGGGTGCATCCGTGTTTGATCTCGCAGAAAGCGAGCGAACGAGAAAGACAGCCGAAACGTAAATCTTCTTGGCATTTCCTTTTTATTTTTCGTATATGTAGCGCTTTGAAATCAAGTTTTGTGTACGTTTTTTTTCTCGCACGCGCGAGCGATCGTTCTGCAATGCCACGGCATCTGCATTCTGTCGTTAGCGCTGCCTGCACGGGTCGGCTGTGTGCGGATGGCGGGTCTGCACCCAACTGCTCCAGGATTTCCTGTCGGAATCTGGCGGCGCAGGTGATTCGAGCGTAAATATCACTGCGTGATCGGGCTCAGATTAGATGCAGTGAAGATTACCCGCATTAACCTTTGCTGCGCGGAGTGAAGCAGGGGTTATCAGGGGGAGTGTGGGGCTCTTTTTTTACGTGACAGGTTGACGACACGTACAGCGCAGGCTTTATTGCAGTGTGTTATGCAAAATGGGCGCCAGCAGACACCAAACCTTTCAGAGCCACTTCTTTCCAACTGTACTATTATTTGTTTGGGCTCTGCAAATTGGGTACAGAGATTAAGAACTCGGTGGAAGGTTAGCAGGGAGTCCGAAAACATTGGAGAGGGTGAGAACGGAGGGGTGTGGAGGCGTGGGTTGTTCACGCATGTGGTTGTGGTTCCACGTCACTGGTCGTTTTTATTCGGGGTGGGGTTGGCGGTCGCTTGTGCGGAACGGATCGAAAGATCTATGGGAGCACTAGTCGGTAAAGCCTGCCACCACAAAACCGATTTGCTAGCGACAGCCTCCCCCTGACACACACGGTATTTTTTTTTTTTCTGTCTTTGGCGTGGAGACATTGCGAGGACCACACTGGGAGTGACCGGGCCGCTACAGGCGAGTGACTGACCACGTTTCCAATCTGATTTTGCCGAGCGTCGCTTTCCTGTCTAGTTCGGGCTTGTTGTTGCTGTCCCCACCCACTTACGGATGACCGTTACAGGTTCTGGTAATATTCACATCCTCCTGTAGGCGACTGTCCGCTCATAGCAACAGGTGCTGTGCTTGCCGCCCCATATTGTGTGGGGAGAAATTACTCTCACGCAGTGTCTTGGCATTGGTGGACTCCTACATCGCTAAAAGGGGTTTAGCCACATGATTAAACTTACATCATCATCATCATCATCATCATCATCATCATCATCATCATCATCATTTTGTTTTTAGAAATGTTACCTAGGAATTTAGCAACCTCTGCTAAAAGTGGAAAGCGACAAAATTTTTGTTTTCAAATTTTCTTGGTATCGTGAAAGGGCCGATACGGGAAAGAATTAGTGTAAATCACTTGTCAGCAGACCCGGGCAGGCAAGATAGACTGAAAACAAGGTGAGCAACAATACACAACTGTAACACCTTCATTACTTTTTGTTTGTACAGCATGGTCATGCGACTACTGACAAAACAGGTCAGATGTATACATTGTGATCTTGTGTGAAAGATTGCAAGTGCATTTTACACACGAAAAGCGCGTGGTTCGTCTGTTCATGTTCCCAAGTTTGCTGGCAGTGCAAGGTGTATGCGACGTGCTGGTCGGTTACGCGCTTAACGTGCACCAGAACGTCACTTTGAAAAGCACTTTGCAAAGTGCTGTTGGCTACTGAATTCAATATAAACGTCGGTTACCCTCCTCTTGAAGAGCAGCCGATAGAAACATTGCAACGTGATCCGTCGTTTGACCTGTCAGTAGTCACCTGCACCTGCTTGGCTCCCTTCCGACTGCTTGACTCCCGACTGCTTGGCTCGCTTCCGACACAACAAGAAATGCACATCGGATATATGCACGCACTAGGCACGCGCGCTTGTGCACCCTTCCAAGCTCGGAGAAACGAGCATATTATGTTCCATAGGATGACGTCAGCACGAGGAGGCGTCACGCCTGTAGCGGTGCTCTGTTATCTGTGACCGAGCGACTGGTCGGCGCATGTACGACACGGGAAAGGCGTGCCACCCTGGTGAAGTTGAGCCAGTGCTGTTGTCACCTTCACGGCAGGAAGCAGCGCCAAAGTAGAAGTATTGCTGCAGCCTGCAGCTTGCTTTCAGCCTTGTCGCCCTGAGGTCCTGAGATCGCATGGTCAGCCGCGCACACAGTGTGACTCGAAGGAGGAAGGTTGCTGATCTGCTGGTGTCCACCAAATGGTGCCGACCATTGTGTTCCCAAGTCTTCAGACTAAGGACTCTAAGACGCTACCCGAAAGTGTTCGTTGATGTCACGTGATTCTCGCGTGAACGCACACTTTGTTGCAGTGAGAGCAGGTCATGTCCTTTGCGGACAAGCAGATCATCCGCAAACTGCGAACGTGGTTACAAGCTTTGTCCTTTATAGTCTCCGTCCTGCGTCTGATAAAACTTGCAGCGCGGGTCGCTGCAGTAGCGTCTTCTTGACGCAACAAACTGCAGTAACGCATGACTGGCGCCTTGGCCATTGGCCACACTGGGATGGCGCAAAGGGCCTTACGTGTTGCTGGTGCAAGTGACCACGAGAACAGAATGCCGGGAACTGGACCGAGACGGTGGGGCGCGTGATAGGAAGGTCGTCTTTTGGTTCGGAGCAAGTTAGTTTAGCTCAGACGTAAAGCTGATCGGAAACTGCATCCCAAATGCCCCCCTCCTGCCCCCATAGCCTTTTAGATCACGGGACTGAGATGAGATGAAGCTGATGGGGCGGAACTTAATTTTCCTTCAAGACAAGGTTTTTAGTTTTTAACGTCGGTACAAGAGAAGCGAAGTATATCGCAACATGCAACGGACAACTGCCCGTACAGATTGCTTACAGCGGGACTTGATGCCTGGGTCTTGCAGAGGCGATTAAGCAATAATGGAAGACGATAGGCCGCGGTAAAAGATGAAGGTTGCCCCGTGATCTATTTTTAGGTCGTAGGGGAGTGGGGTGTATGAGCCCCCCCCCCACACACACACACTTTTCTTTGGGACACCATCATGAGAGCGGTGCCCATCTCCCCCTCACTGCCTGTCTGTCCCTAATACGTGGTTACACTGGGTGAAGTGTGATGGGGCGCTCGGGTATCGAACCCTTGCCTTCAGGTTGAGAGGCTCGCGCTGTCCGCTAGGCCATCCGCGTGCCCAGCCGCAGTACAGCTGTTGATTATTTCGATTCGGGCCGTCGGTGTGAAGTATGGAAGGACGTCAGTCTCCTGTTGTCAGGTGACAAGCGCTGCTGGCGACCTGCGCACCGCACGCGTCCTTAGAAACTTTTATTGATTAACCCTTTTTTCTCCGCTGTCTACTGCCATGGGCCCCATGCAAACCATTGTTGGTCGCCTCTCGAAGGTGGGGAGTTGGTTGCTGGCAAACTGAGCGAACCACTCCCACGTTATAAAACGTTGAAAAGTACGTATCCACGTAGAGACGCGGCACCTGACAGCGGGCGCCGCACACATCCTTAGCAAGGCTGCCTTGATCTATATGAGGGAAGAATAGAGCCAGCAGAGAGGTCCACTCGTATCATTGACTGGACTTTCTTGCTTTTTAAATCTTGTCATTGCCGCTGTATATGAGGCTGGCCGGTTATTGAGTTCGTCGTAAGAAGGGAGACTATTGACAAAGGAGTGTGTGTGGTGGCCAGCGGAGGGTGGGGTGGGGCTTGGGATGCACATCTGACCCAGCAGGACTAAGGTGAAGGTGGCTGAGCGAACGAGCGGCAGTTCAGCGGCCATCCAAGACTGTGTCACAGCGGTCAGGAACGGAGGTCCCTCAGCCGGGGAGCGGAATGTCATGCGAGGGATATGAAGGTGCTGTTAAAAAAAAAGCAGTTTCAAGAGCTGGATACGTTTTAGAGCTACGGTGAGGTCACGTGATTATGGGGGAGCGTAGTAAACTGGACAGGGTGGAGCGGGTGTGGGGAAATAAATGGGAGTTAAGAGATGTGGGAAGACTCCAACAAGAAAATGGAAGATGTGGGAAGGGTTTGCTGTGAAGGTGTGCAGCAAGGCTGAGGTGAGAAGAAGACAGCAGGTGAGTCACAGCGTGTCGTCCGCTGGTGAGGGAGGCATGAGTGATGACGCGGGCTACACCCCCTCCCTTTTTAAAGCCTCGTGAGAGCAGGGGACGGGGGATGGTGGCAGAACAGGAAGGCGGGAGTGGCTGGGGAGGGGGTTGGTGTAGAGACCGGAGTGACGGGGAGGCCAGCCCATCGTCAGCTTGCACGTTTGTCACTTGCTGTTATTGCTGTGCTAGTCTAGGCAAATCGCTGCATGACCTGTCCTGTTCTCTGTCGGCATCCTCGCTCGCCCCATCCCACAGACCAGCTGCCGTAGCCTGCGTTCTTGACAGCTCGCGTTCGCTAATCCATGAGTCTGCTTGTCGGGTTCCTTGGTTTGGTTTGTGTTGTTTAACGTTAAGTTGCAAACGAGGTGCATATCAGGACTTTGCTGCTTGAGACTACGTGGTGCCGGACTGGATCTGTTGTCACAACAAAGGCTTCAGTCCCACCGAGTCACATTATACTGATACAGGGCCAGCCAATCCTAGTACTGTTCTCTGTAGTGCCAGGGATCTTGCAGGGCAGCTGCTGGACTGATATTAAGTCTTGGGTTTGACTTGACAGGGGCACTCTCCCCGAGTGTATTTTCTTAGCCTGTAAGTACAGAGACCTTGAATGAAATGATGTGACGTCAGACTCAGGAGGGATGTAGCCAGATGACGTCAGACAGGATGTAGCAAGAGCACACTTATTTGCGTCAGTGACGTAGGATCGAAAGCCTGGTACAGTGGCAATCCACCCAGAAGGCCTGAGAATAGCAGATACCTTGATTAAAATGACATAGTGGTGTCGGCAAGTGACGTCGAGGGTAGTCTAGTGACGTAACGTGGTATTCGCGGACAACTGTAAATGTGTTCCGCCGAACAGGTGGTGTTGTCTTGTCCCTTGTGTTAACCGGAGCTAAATTGGGCATGCTGACCAGAAGGGAAGAGATTGTGGTTGTTGGAAGAACTCCGCACAGCTACTTGAATCCTTGCCCCGTATGCAAGAAGACTGAATACCTGACTTATTCCTGTCATGGCGGATATTCTAGAATTAAGTTGCTTGAATCCCACGCACGAAAACCGACTATACTATTTTACCTCGTTTTTCAGTAATACGTTATTCTGTCGTCCCAGGAGCGAATAGCTTATTCCAATTTCGCCGGAACAGCGTTTTCAGAGACATGGATAAGGGGCCTGTACAAGGCAGACGAACAGCATGCCCCCTGGCGAAATTCTTTTTCCCAATTGAGTTCTGCCCCAGCCGGGCTGCGAGTCGAGTCTGCATTTCGCGCACGGATGCCAGACCACCTTTCATCTCGTTTAGCACAAAGACAGAAGCTCGAAATTGTACATGAAAACAGAAGCCCTATACCAAATACCAAAGCCTAACCCTAATCCTCCCCTCTCAAAAAATCATAAGCTAATTTGGGTTTCGAACCTGCAACGTTTTAACCGTGAAACCCACTGTCTTTACCACTCAGCTATCGATAACCACACATTGGCCTCTTCGCTGTAACTTTAAGAAGTGACTCTGTATAGAGGTCATGCCCTGACCTATACTTATCTGTTGTGGTTAGCAACACACTTGCATTAGGAGCACACCTGGTACGCCGCACATGCGCGTCCGGGCTGGAACAGAGCTCGAGTGGGAAAAGTAATTCCGCTGTATGCTGGCGAAATGTTTTTTCGCGCGCGTTACAGGCACACATGCGCAGACCTGCCAAGGCGCTGCACATGCGCATCTTGGATGCTAACCACAACAACAGATGAGTCAAGACCTCTACACTTCTTATAGTTACAGTGAAGGCGCCAGTGTGTGGTTATCGATAGCTGAGTGACAAAAAAATCTTTAAAACTTATCTTTTCAGCAAGTACCTTGACTGACGTCGCGACTGCCTGTCTGCGTTAACTTACAACTTTCTCTGTTCATCCTCTCTTATGATACTTTTCTACCCACCTGTGGATGACGGACGATCTGTATCCTAACCTGTTGGTCAGTGTTGCGTTCATCTCTCCCTCTGTGTGTCTTTGTGTGTGTCGTTGTTTTCACTTTAGAGTGTCTGTGTGGCGTGTGCATGAAATGTGTTCTCGCGTGTTAAAAATCTACATTATTATAATAATGAAGACATGGCCTTTCATGGTTATGTTGCAGATTCGAAACCCAATTTTTTTTGGGGGGAAGGGGGGGAGGAGATGAGGGATTAGGGTAGGGTTAGGGTTTGGTGTTAGGCAGGATTCTGTTTTCATGTACAAGTTCAAGCCTGTGTTTTTGCGCTAAACGGGATGAAAGGTGGTCTGCGCATGCGAGCCCGGAACTCGCGTGGGAAAAAAACATTCGCTGCACGCTGTGGGCATATGCGTCACAGGGGAGATCAGCCATGGTGAGGATACAGACGAATGCACTGCTTGTGCAAGATCTTTGAAGATGGATGTCAACGTTCACATACTATGCATCGCTCCTCCATGATACGAATTACCACCTGTGCTTGAGAACATTGTCACACGAGCTCCAACCTTCATTCCTCACTAACAGGTCGACCGTAAATTAGATGTTTATTTTTCTCTCTTTTGGTCAGGTGTTGGAAAGTAACCCCCCACCCCCAACCGCCCAAGTATCGTAAGGTAAATGTGAACCGTACGATTGTTTGCCGAAGTAGAAGACGACGTTTCGTGGACTTTAAGTCTTCATTCACACGTAACGACCGCTGGGGAGGGCGACACGTTAACGTGTTTAGCGTTCCGTTTAATTTAATTGTTTAAAATGGCGCATTAAAACGTAATAGGCGCTGCGGGCGATGAACGAAGTATCAGTGGTCGCTGGCTGTCTGTAATGGAAACTGCGCAGGTTGCCTCGGGCTCGTACATAAAGCTTTTCCTGTGTGCGTGTGTGCAGGTGGTGCAGACAGAACCCGTTGACCTGTCCATGAGCCGACGAGCCCTCGGAAGTGACGTCATACATGCCCACGAGGGTCTGGACCTGCGAGTGGGGAAGAAAGGTGAGAGTGGAAGTGACGTGACTACTGCAGCATACATCACCATCACATCCATATTTTAAAAAAAATCGGTGATTCTTTAACGACACATGTCTGCTTCACTTGCCATGTTGAAGGGTAATGTTTTGCGTTGTCATCCAGTGTAATGTGAAATTGTGAAATTTCGCACGTTATCCGCGTTATCTCTGAAGGCACGCGATGGAGATCTTGTGGTCACTGAGCTGTGCTGTGTAATCGTTCCTGTTTCCTTTCTGCAAAATACTTGTAAATGTCGTGGTGCAAGCTTATGGCGAAGGAGTTACGCACCAGTGGGCCGGGCTGCCCGCATGACATTCTGGTCACCGTTTGTAGTCAAGACTGATGTGTATGTGTTGTTCTCTCCCCGACGTCACGACGGCTGCTTTTGTCTGCAGAACCTGACGACAGCCCCTTGGCCACACCAGAGACAGTGAGCAAGATCGGGTCTGCTGCGCTGCTGTCCTTGCGGCGCATCAAGGAGGCCTCCGAGTGAGTAACCTTTGACCTGTGGTCACCTGCCGCTTGGCGTAAGCAGGCCGTGATAGGAAACCTATCTGGTGACCCTGTGCTCGGCTGACGTTAGCCCGCGAACCTATCTTGTGACCTCGAGTAAACGGGACAAAGCTACATGTTAGTCGCCAAAGGTAGCCAGGGCTTTGACCTCGGGGAGGGAGGGACGGGGTGTGTTACGTGAAATGTATTGACGGGAAGGTGGGCGGGCGATGGGATGGAAGGTGCACTAGCTAAAAGAAAAAATGAGCACTACAGATCACTTAGGCATCAGATACCATGCGATTCTTGTGGAGGAGTCGGACGCCTGTGCGAGATAGGCACGTACAGATTTCCTTCAGAGGCCCGCGCAGTCGTCAGCGCCACCTACATGTGCGCCGTTTGACTCTTACAACCGATCCATCATCAGCCGTTCCCAGAGTCTGCGAGCCACATGTCCCTGCCACCTACGTACGTCACTAAAGGTCACAGGAGTCAGAGGTGACGCACATGCGCGGTAGCACAGTAGGGGACTGCTGATTAGCTGGGATTGTGGTGCTGCTATGTAAAGCACGTGGACAGTATTACCGTAGAGCATGAGGGCAGTAAATCCTATTATGTAAAGCACGTGGGCAGTATCGGTCACATTGGGGCATTACAATATGTTTTTGCATAAAGGCAGATATAGAAGCGCCTCAACTATTGATCTTTCACGCCAACACAAATTTATACCATTTTGTACTGAGGCTTGTTAATAAACTACGTCATCCCTGGAAATGACGTTCCTATTTCTTGATCATACAGCTCTGTTGATTGTTTTATGTGCGCGCATTCACCTGGCTTTCGCTTGAAATTAAATTCCGGCATGTTACCCCAGCGAAGTCCTCAAGTCTTGTAAGTCGGACTGAAGCCTGAAGACCTTGTGGAATGTCCATTGTGGACATTGCGCCAGTGTGACGTGACGTTTTGACCTCAGCAATATCGCCCAAGTGGGATGGAGATTTCACTTCTATATCCGATTTTTAAAAATATTTTTGATAATGAATTTCAGCTGTTTGGAAAACAATTTCTACTCTGGTGTCTGTGAGAATGTCGAGTATTTTGCCTACTGTCAGCGACAGGCCAGTGTTAACGGCGTGGAAATTGCTGTGCTGCAGGCAGTTTAGCCGGTACCACGAGTGTTCAAGCCCACCAAAGAGTCACCCCCACTCCCATCACCAAGCGTCTACACCACCACAACAGCAGCAACAACATGACTCCTACTCCGTGACGGGGCTGGCGCCCAAGTGTGCAGACCCTTACGACAACCAGAAGCAGCGGCGGCGGGTGCATCGGTGTGACTTCGACGGGTGCAACAAGGTATACACCAAGAGCTCTCACCTGAAGGCCCACCGGCGCACACATACAGGTAAGGATACTGCGCGCGTGCACGTCTGCACAGCGGATTCTGGTTGACCGAAGCATATTGGTTACTGTAACGTCCACAAAGAGTAGCTGTCACAAATATAACAGTTGTACCTAGAGTTATATGAATATTGCATTTGCGCCAGCGGCCTGGCTCAACACTCCTATACTTTGTGTGGAAAAGTCGGTTTCGGAGAATGAAGGGGAGCAAACCCGTCTGTAAGTCTTGATTTCACAAGTACTGATGAGATTTTGTTCCCAATTGTACAGGAGAGAAGCCCTATGTTTGCAACTGGGATGGGTGCACGTGGCGATTTGCCAGGTCTGACGAGCTGACACGCCATTACCGTAAACACACAGGAGACAAACCTTTTAAGTGTCAGGTGTGCGACCGTGCCTTCAGCAGGTCTGACCACTTGTCACTGCACATGAAACGTCACTGAGGTAAGATGCAGGCCACAATCCACAAAGACAGGAAGCCTTATTGTTTACATACTGTATAAGTTGACTAGTTTTCCTTCCAAATTGCATTACACACACATTAACCGTGTAATATCCTTTCAACAACGTGTTACTCCTGTTAACACAATCACTGCAGTAAAGTCAAAACTTCATACAAAACCACACTGCATTAGCGCTAACAACAGAAAGTCCAAGCAAGTCATTTGTATCCTAGTGACGTGTTCTGTGTCTTGCAGGCAAGAAGTTGGCAGTACAGAGGATATCTTCTTCTCAGGCTTCTGTGAAGGCAGCAGGGGGGGGGCCCTGTCCCGGACATCTCTCTGGAGTTTAAACAGGAGCCCTGCAAAGTCCCTGCAAAGTCCTGCAAAGCTTGGTGTCACTTTTGGGCAGAACATGCTGGTAACATTAATGAGAGTCCTGCAGGTATGGTGCTTTGGGGCAGATTGTCCCTCCAGGGTTCGAGTCTCGCAGGACTTGTGCAACGCCCCAGGCTTGGTGTCGCTTGTCTTGCTGTGAGAGCACCTGCATGCTGAATACGTGGAGCTGTGTTGTGATGGGAGATCGACGGCAGTTTTGCGCAGACCTTAAAAGATGCTGAAACCCCAGTTTTGAGTGTTCCAGACTCCAAGTCAAGCAGCAAGCACGCTGATGAGGAAGGCTCAAGAATTGAGTGACCGATAATGACTGCTAATGATAATAGTGTCTGCTAAGGCAGCAAATAAAAGTGTTTCTTTACTAGTGGTGGCAGCGTCTGTGATCCTCATGTCAATACAATTGTGAACTGTGCCTGTTTTGTTTAAGAAATTTCCCCACCCCGCATATTGGGACATACTCTATACCTCCCCACCCTTAACAAGAATGTTTGATTCATATTTGTTTGACACACTGCTGTGACAGAAGATTATTACTGCCTTACTTCAACTGCTTGGGCTGCTGGTGGGGATGATGGAAAGGCTTTTGTTTCTACCCCCTTCCCATTTTAAAATTACAAAAAATTTTGTAAAAAGTGTGGTAGAGGAGGTGCACTTTTAGTGTTTCCTGCTCCTTGTTAGGATGTTTTGTGAAGCGTATTTATTTGTCTAAACCTTTTCTGTGTACATTCCTTTCTCTCAAGTTGCCTTGACAAGCTTGTAAATTGGCATGTGTACCGCGAGCGGTGGGAACAGAGAAAATGGAAACGAGCTGTGATGTACTGCTTAATGACTGCTGTATAGCTGCAAGCAATAAAACGGTGTGGAAAGCAGCAGCAGCACTCCTGTTATTGTTCTCTTGGTCTGTCTTAGTCTTTCACATAAAGATGTGTTGAATATCACTCATAATGTCCACACACATTGGCACTTTGGGTCATGTGGCTTGAATGGGTCCTGTCTACTCTTTCTCATCTTCTGTCTTCTGTATCATGATCTGCACACATTTTTGTCCCATGATCATGATGAAACATTCAGACCAATTTTTTTTCATTATCATTCAAAAACAATTTTTCTCTGCCTCCCACATAAATATACAAGCTCCCCAGCCAGAACCTGCATGTACATGTGCACACACACACACACACACATGCACCAGCAGTACTCCTGCATCAAGTATTCCTGTATGAGTAGCCTTTTTGCTAAAACAAATGGGACTTGATGTAAGTAGTTTCAAGATCTGCTCACCTCACTCAGAATCACCCAGTTTGGACTCTGTGAATGAACATGGAGCCGCACAACATCAATTCGTCCTATTACTGGAGGTATGATGCCCTGTGCCAAACCCTCGCTGTCAAACAAGCCAACTGTGATAAAACCCTCCGATGGCTGACTTATGCTCTGCTTCAGCTCCACCAGTGGCAGTCCAACCACATTATTTTCAGGGTAATTTTCTGGGTGAACTTCAACAGTAGTATCATGAAAGATGTCTGTTGGATGATCTGGGTTGCCACTTCTGAATAGGAACCTGAAAAATGAAATTTGCTACAAATTTCTAGACAATGCCAAACAACATCCATGGGTTATTACTCAAAAGTGTTATGCTCCCGCACCAAATCTTTCTTATTTCCTATCATCATCTCAGTTTTACAATCCACAGAATCAGTACATTTCTCATTTGCTGTTACCCTCATGGCCACATCAGCTGAGAGTTAATAATGAAAGGTAGTCTTTAAGCAGGAAGCAAACAATAAAATATGGAAAGAAAAAAATAAAAGGAATAAACAACAAGCTGTATGATCACAGTATTTTTCAAAACAGAGAGATGCGGAAATGACTTGTTGCTCTGAGATTGAACGTTCATGTGCAGACAGTTCTGCACGCAGCAGCACATGAAGCCAAGAAGGTAGATGTACTCAAATGAAGTATGTGAACGGTTGCAAGCATCTGTGCAAATACGTGAGAAGGAACATTACCTTTCTATAAAAATTGGAGGATTATACTTGAAGTCAACCACGTCGTCAGCGCCCGGGGCTAGCCCCCAGAAAAATGTTTCGCCTGTGTAGGCTTTGAGAAGGGTGTACTTCTGGAAAGTTTTTAGAGTTGTTGCTAGCTGTGCTGGAGGGTTCATGTGTGCCCGGGCAAGGCCATTTTTGCCAAAATCTCTGTCCTGGGAGGAAAAAAAAAACGACTTCAGAATGTAATGATTACTTTTCAGGTAAGGTTATAGATCAAGATCTATCAACTTTACACAGTGCAAGATCCCATTCATGGTAAGCTCAGGCACTTTACACCAAACAGGACGACGATGAACAGAATGAACTGAACATGATGTATAAAATAACTGGGAGAAAGATTTAGATTTCATTAACATGAGCTCCATACAATCCCATATGCCATTGACTAACGCCATCATTTTCACGTCAGACTGTAACTGCTGTGCAGATGCGGCATGAACTTGTTTCTAAAAATTGAAGCCACCTTCTTTCCCTCTTGGATTGACTGGAAATATATGTACAAATTAGCTGCTAGTACAGATTATCACAACTTTCACAAGTCTCCTGGACTACAATACCTTCAACTTCTGCACTTTTCCCTTCAGAGAAGACTTCACTCCAATGTGCTGGAAGAGTGATGGTTTGTATCTTGGTTTCACTGCCTGCTTCATTCTGTTGCAATGTTTCTGTGGAGGACAAACTGAACATGTAAACCTTTTCGGAAGAACTCTGACACAATCTCTGAGAAAAAAATGTAACACATTAACATTACAGCAAACAGAAATCACGTAACACTACCTTCAGGAAATACATGTATTCACATGCCTTGCAAGAACCTCAAAAGATCAAACTTATACAATGTCTGCAAACGTTTATGTTCTTCTGCCAACAAACAGAATAGCTTCTAAGTAAATGCAGACAAAAGTGACAATTCACACCAGCCCTTTGGTATATTCACAATGGAGACTGACTTCCCTCTCCCTCATCGTTAGGAAAGTAAAATTTAGCTCATTTTCCTTTTAAACTCAGTGATGACACCATGCAACAATTTAACAGACAAACAATTTGGCAAGTACAGCTTTAAATGGGGCTGAAATAATTTAAAAGGATCATTTTCTTTTTAAACTCAGTGATGACAGCATGCAGTAATTTAACAGACAAATAATTTGGCAAGTACAGCTTTAAATGGGGCTGAAATAATTAAAAAGGTTCACTAAAATATATCTACTGGATCAAGAAACTCACATTGTCCTTCTCTGGATTGCAGACTTTCACCCACAGCAGATGGTCAAGCAACCAGTCGATTGGTTTATCCGCATAAAACATGAGAAAGAACTCCACAACAAATGGGAGGTCTGCCGACTTGAACATCTTACCTGCCATTGAATTAAAAGAATGAAAATCTCGACATCTTGTGTTGAAGCCAAGAGATGCGGGCAGTTCACCAGCATGCTTCATGTGGGTGGGTGAGTGTTTGTTGCTTAACATCCTGCCGCAAACTAGGTGCATATCAGGATGGTATTGCTTAGACAAGTTAATGTGGTGCCACACGTGGGACTGCTGTTGCCACACGGGCTTCAGTCCCACTCTGTCACATTAAACTGAAACTGGGCTAACCAGTCCTAGTACTGTTCCCTATAGTGTCAGGCGTCTGGCAGGGCAGCTAGTAGATTGCCAATTTTTAAGTCTAAGCATGACTCGGCAGGGGTGATAACCACTGGCCTTCCGCCTTGGAAGCAGACCATTGGGGTGGTCAACCAAAGGGGAAATCAGTGTAGAGAGAATTAGCTAGTTGAAACCATTAGTTCCCTCCCTTGGACCACATTTGAAATTGATGCATGTAAGGCTATTACTTTTTAAAAAAATTGTTAGATGATGTGTGAATGAAGCAAGCATTGTTTGAAGTTTTGTTCTTATTTTCACAGATTCACATAAAATCATATGACTATGAGTAAAGACCAGAGGGCACTTCATGGTACGTGTACTTGACTATGGTAAATGCTCTCTCAGTTTCTCTTCTTAATATCACAGCCTTCAATCTATTCTAACGATCTCTTGTTTTCTTTTGTCCACAAAATCTGCAGAAAAAGGGAAGCAGAAAACTGGCGTGAACTTCACCACAGCAAACTGAAACTTTCAAACTGAAACTGTCAAACTGAAACATAGAGTAACTTCCCATTACCTTGTCATTTTTAGCAACTAACATTCACAAATAATATCTGAGATTTATTGTAGCATTAAGAAATCGGCAACTGCTTACCAATGAAACCCAAAGTGGAGAACTCCAAAAGCAACCAATCGTCGGACTTCTGCAAATGGGCAAAAGATTTCATGATGGAGAAGTACCCTGGTTTCGCCATCACGTCATCCTCCAACTGCACCGACAATGATGATCAGAACATAAAAATAGTACCACTCTCGCTTTAGCATACATATAATGCACTTAAATGCTACATATGCTCTGTAGCACACTTCTAGGGATTTGGGGTAAGTTGACTTGAACATACATGTGTACACATGTACTTGTCCACATACCACTGTGTGCAAGCACTCATGCACATAATAGCACTTTAAATTCTGTGTCTCTGTCACATAAAACAGAACAACAGGATTTTCCATCCTAGGTCTAATTAGTGGGTGAAATATCAAATCACAACTGATATTTCCATGTCAGTACTCTAAGCTGGAGTACAAACTGTCTGTACTGCATGTAAAGTGCCTTCACAGTCCATTTGCTGTCATAAAAATTACATCCACAAACACTACCATTAAAGAAACATGTAATTTATCCTTCACATCACACCACATATTTGTTTGGGCATTTTATTCTGTCAAGGAGTGACCTGGAATGCATGGTCATCACCAACACAGAAGGTTTCAGCTCAGCCATCTGTCTTTACAGGTGGCACCTATTGACAGTGGGGTCAGATCTCTATCTTTACAGGTGGCACCTATTTACAGAGATGGTCTGTTGGGTTTTATCAGGGATTTCCAGTTCCATCCCCCTCCCTTCCCCTAGCATCATTTATTACCCTTTCCACCCTTTTCTGTCCTAACCTTTAGCCTCTATTGCTGACTTTGTTAAATTAAAGATCTTCCCACCCCTTTTTCCTAGAAAAAGAAACTATGTATGCTATTAATATTTATATGTTGCACCTTATCTTTCCATCATACTATTGCTTGCTTGTATCGCTGAAGATGCTGAGATAATATATTCCCACCATTAATTTAAGGGCACTTCCAGACAATGTATTCCTTATCACTGTTTCATGTGATTGTGAGTCTGCATATGCTGCTCACAAACAACCACTCATGACAAAAGCTGTAACACAAACCACTGGTGTTTAGAAAGTTTGATATGTGAACACAGTGGCAGAGAGGACTCTTCTTCACTGAATGTAGCAGTAATTTGGACACTCATTTTATTAAAGGGACATTTAAAAAGTGTTAAGATGCTTTTTTAGTAAAAAAAATATTTTATTGCTGTAAATCCCTTAGTTTTCCAACAGACCAAGTGTAACTTGTGGGTTTTCATGGGCTAGTTACACAGTTCCTATCACATCAGTCCTGAGTCAATGCAAATTTGTAACTCTCATAAGTACAACCTATATCTCCCCCCTCCCCCAGAAATCCCTTGTTCAATACAATGTAGTCTACAGAAAAACATCACTGGATGTTGTAGTTCTGTGCAAAGCTGACAGCCAGACATATCAATTCCACTTCATTGTAACACTGTAATAAGGAAGAAAGTAAACTCTCCTGCACCTTTTATGATCAACAGTTAATGCATGCACTTTTTGCCCAAAATGCTAGGCTAAAAATTAAAGCAGAAGCTTTAAAAAAAATCATGCTAAGACTGAAGCAAACACTTGTTAGAAAACAGATCCCTGGGCATCCTGAACAACAAATATTCATGATTTGAATTTTGACAAGGTCATCTAATGCTACAGAGTACAAGTTACATTCACAATCACTTTATAGAGTAACACACACAATCAGGTTATACAGAAACACATACGATCATCTTATAGAGTAACATACTAAATCAGTGAATCAGTATAGATCACCAAGGCATTTGCAAAAGTTTTGGAATAAATATAAAAACATACGAGAACTCCTAGGACTAAAATAACATCTATGTGCCAAAAGGTATCTCCATTGTTGACTTAAAATTATAATTTTGAAAGTCAGAAAGCAAAATATTTATGTAACATCAAATAAGAAACATCAATGAAGTTATCCATTTATTTAATGTCTTTAAACAATGCTCAGAAATTCTATGCAATAACTGCAAGCTCCCCCTCCCAACCACCACCACCAAAATAAAAAATGCCCCTGAAAATAAAAGCAATAATTTAACATAATTTGTCTGAAAGAAAGCAGTTGTATACAGAAAAATAACCACTTAATGAAAAGAGGCTAGTAAGTAAAATTAATTTTAAAACAGGACAGCAAACAATCCCAGTTATCTAATGTCTTTAAAAAATTCTAAGAAATTTTAATTTCTATACAGTAACTGCAAACACGAGCCAAAAACAAAACCTTGAACAAAAGCATCAAAACAAGACAAAAGAAATCTGAAAACTGACAGCCTCATATGTGATCATTTAGCATAATTTGTCAGAAAGCAAAAAAAAAAAAACAAAAAAAAAAAAACAACAAACAAAAAAGCTTCACAGAAAATAATCACTAAATGAAAAAAAAGCTAGCAAGATAAAGGGAAAAAAGTTCAAATTTGCCATAAGGGAGGTGCAGGTTGGCAACAAGCCCTCAGAAGACCTCATTCAGCGCTCACACATACCGCCTGTGTCTCACAACCATTCCACTGCACGGTGGCTACCAACACAACACGGAAAATCAAGATGCACAGTCTGGCACTTGGAGACAGGGCACAGGTCATATGAACCACATGACACAGTGAAAAACAAATCATAAAAATATAGAAGGGGCATAGATTAGGCTGCCCAATTAACATAAATGTTAGAAACAATTAGATCTGGTCACCTACAAAGTGCAAATGTTAAGGATCATACAGATTTGGTTTTGTAAATATCTGACACTCTATTAGCCAGTCTCCAGTTGCAATCAATAATAAATGTCTTGCTCCAAAGAAATGTAACAAGTTTTCTTTATCATTCCTAGACACTATATTTAACTACAGCAGGAACTTCTTTCCACCATCAAATTTCCTCGGCAAAAGTTGTTCAAATCCTAATTTGAGTAACAGTCACAAACTAACCAAAACCAAGTATTATTAAACAAATGGCTCTTGCATAAACACAAGGAGATATTTACATGAACGCATAAACATAAACACAGATATATGTAGATGCACGAGGTGAAGTTGATGTTGTGTGACCAAGATCTTATTTTGGAAATACTTGTAATGGTTTATGAAGAAAGTGTCCATGAGTTAATCAGGCAGATCTGCATTGTAATACTGAAAGGGTCAATCCACAACATTCGGATGCTTGTTATAATGTCTGGATGTAGTTTTGCAAAGAGCTAAAACTTCCAAATCAGCTTTACATACTAAATACTTGGGCATGCTTCAATTGCTTCGTGTTTAGCATCCTGCTTTTCCCCATTTCGTGTGGCTCCAGCATCCAAAAGTGCCAAACAATTTTAAAGAAAGCTCAGAAGACTACCAGAGGACATCTACATAACAGAAGCACTGAATCTGACAAGATTTTAATGACTCAAACTGTATTGCTGTTTGGCATCTGCTGAAACATTTTGATCCTTAGTAATTTGTCTGCCTTTTGATGTCGTGGGAGTCTTTTCTTATCCCAGCAATTTTTAAACATTTTAATTCACAAATTCCTTTTTGATTCAATTTGTAGTCACGTCTACTACACTCTGAACCTTTAAGAGGTGGCAGTATGCATCCGATCCAGAGTCCTCATTGTGCCCAAATATTTCTTACATTTTGCTTACATCCCTCAAGTTAGAAATCAGACAGCAGATCAACTTTGTAATTAATAACTTATTACTTTCAGTCCAAGGTCAGAATTGAAACAGTCAACTTTATGAACAATTTCTACACTGGAAAAAACATGCCAGAAACGGGGACCATAAATAAATAAAGAAAAATAAAGAAGGACCTTACCTGAACATAATAGACTCCTCGACTTCTTGCATACAACATAAGGAATGAATAATCCAGATTCTGTTTCGACCGCCACCTAGTGTGAAGAAGTTTTAAAAAATTTATTATGAGCCGTGCAGTTTGCTGCTAGGTGACAAAAGTAATCAATAATTTAAAAACTATAGGTCAAAATCAAATTAAAAGTAGCTGCAAAATTTTAAAAACATAACACTTTTTCAAAATTATCTCAAAACTTGCTCGGGGTAACCCTTTCTCAAAAGAACCCTAAACGTAAAGCATGCCCAAGACATCCATTTCTCAAACTCACTTGCAGGTAAGAGTCAAGAGACAGAAAAAGGATAACAACATATCTCCAAAATTACCTCCCATGACTATGGACTGGCCTCCTTTATTCTTTAAACTTAGTATCCTGCTATCTGCCTAATGCCATAACATCATTAGCTGTGTATATGATTTTACATTTGCAGTTTTTATATGTTTTTCTTCCATATTCTGATCTTATTAATGCCAATATACAAACATTCAGAACCTCAAAAAGCAAGGAGTGTCGAATTTGGACCAGAAAATCAAGTGTTCTGCTAACATGTACCCTCTGTTATCGGTAAGAAAGATTTTCATCAGCTCACTTGACACGTTGCTGCGTGTCGCCAAATGTCTCCCGCAGACTGCTCAAGTTTGGGTAAAAGCCTGGAGGGGGCACAACCACCTCCAGCAGACCTGATGCCACAGCTTCTGGGAAACTGTGTCCAGTATAAAGCGTGAAGTCAAGTACGAGCATGTGAAAATTTAGCAGAAACATCTGCTTGAAGTTCTAGACTAAACAAATTCAAGAAAGATCTCTTGAACTGACAAAAACATTTTGCAGTGCTTAGTATAAGTTTCAGTCAGTGTTATTTATAAATGCAGCGTAAGATTTCTTACCCTTTCTGAATCTGCTCTATGACAAAAACAGCAAATTCTTCATTCCATGGCTGCACAGAGAAAAGAAGAGATTTCTGAATAAAAAATAAATGGTCCACTTTGTTTCTTTCAGATTCACTGAAATTACTTGTCTACAGAAATCTCAGAATAATAAGACCTCAACATAAGTGAATGAAATAAAATTAGAATTATTTCATCATTATTTAAAATGTTCTCCCCTCTTGATGAAATATTTATCTTAACAATGGAATCAATTAATAACTGATAACAAGGGAAACAGAGCCAACCCATATGACAACCAAAAAAGACATTTATCTGTGTAGGAACACCACACACAAAAACATGGACTTCATTTTTCTAAATACCTGCTTGTGTTGCATGTTTTGTAAGTGCTGATGAAGGGGTAGTCCCCTATCTTGTCATATATTTTGTCTCAGCTTCCCTTGTTATCATTTATCATAACTCCAACTTGCAGTTACTTGTTTAAATTTTGTTTAAAAAAGTAAGCAGTGGCTAGGAAGAAATATATCTGTACCTCTGCCACAAAAAGAATAAGAAGGCAGTCATTTTGCTCCTCTGGTGACATGCCTTTAATCAGTGAGTCAATAGTTTGTGCCACATAACTGACTGACTCTCGACGAACTGTTGGGATGCCGATTACAACAGACACTGTAAAACATGAATCAGGTTTTTTGGTAATTCTTGCAGTCTTGAATATCTTGTTCCAGAACTTTTATTCTTAACTATGATCAAAACTGGTCAGCCTTTCTCCTTTCTATAAAACAGAAAAGTTGTTTCATAAACAAACAGACAGACAAACCATAGTCATAGATTTTATTAGTTGGACAATGTATAGTCATTGATTACAGGATGAAAGTAACTTTGCTGTAACTGATCTGCACTATGCCATGATCCTTGAAAAGACATAGGTATGGACCTAAATTTGTAACACAGACAGGAAAAACACAAATGCTGAACAAAGAACAATCTGAGAATAGGTGATTGTAGAACACAAGTAAGAGGGCATTAGCATATTCACTAATTTAAAGTCCACAACATGGTAGCAAAACTCTGGAATATGAAACTAGGTTTAGCATGCTAAAGCTGTGTTATAACTTCCTCGTTATGGTATGCCCTTCATTTGAGTAATTCAGCATTAACAACAAGACCATCATTATGAAGGCCACATTGAATTTGTACACTGGTACAACATCTGTAGTGCTGGAGGAAGAAGATACGCAAACAGAGGGAACAGAGTTTACTGGCCTTCGCTCAGCTTCACACCCACTTAAGGCACTCAATGCAAGTGGTCTGTGGAACATTATATTCAAACAACTCGACATATGCTGGCAACAATTTCACTAAATCCTCACTTGAAATGCACAGCAATTGACATAGCAGCAATACATTTGCCAGTGCTACCAATATGGAGGGTCAATGGTGAAAGACAAACAGGAAAAAAACCAAGTCTCTTCCCCCCCCCCCCCCCCCCACTAATAGCAATGACAGGAAATTGAGGAATGTTTACCCTAGATGACAGGAGTATGATCTCTCACCACCAGTCCCAATCCCCCTCCCCCATTTGCAGCCAACACATCCAGACAGAGAAACTAAACTTTCTAACAATGGCAGTGTATGTAGCTAGAGTAAGCAGACATTTTTGTCATGTACACAGATCAAGAACTTTGCTAGCAGGTACACCCTGAGACAAAAAGTCTGTTTGCAACTATTTGCAGGACAAAAAATACTTCCTTTCTTGCATACAGCGAAACAGACTTTGGTCCAACATAACTACATACACCATATTCTGTCACAAAATCAAATTCTAACATGAGTCACAAGTCTGGTAATTGAAATTGCATCTCTAACAACTAGCAAGAGCCCCTAATGTTTTCGTGAGGGTGCTCCAGTGTTCTTGTGTCCAGCATGTTTACAGAATGCACATGCATGCATGCACACATGCATACTCACTCTCACATTCATGACCACCAGCACAGACTTACCCCCATGGCGTCCTTGTGAAATACTGTGGGATGGAACAAGACTGTGGGGCCGCCCCACCAGGTGGGGTAGATAGGTGAAGATCCCAGGCAGGTGTATACCCGCACTTGGCTGGGTACTACTGTAGTTGGGAAAATAACATCCAAACCCTGGTACCATCTGCTCCAACTGGGAACTGAAATTGCCATGAACATCAGGTGACCTGTACATGTATTATGGTGAGTCTTTGCAATGTCTTACAGAAGTTCAAATAATTTATCATTATTTTGTAGCTTTCATTTTCATCACATTAACACTGCAGATTTTTTAAAGTGCTATGAAAATGTGCCATTCACCATTTGTTATGAAGCTTCACTGCTGGCTTGCTCGAATGTTTACACTCCTGCTAACAGGAGTCCTGGTCAAACTCTGTTCACATGGCTCCATTCCGAGTTTCCGACTATCATGATCCTATCTAGTCTAATTTGGTAACGAAAAATCAACACAATATTTTTCCTTGCCCTTTAAAATTTGTGTTAGTAGGTTGCACTGCATCTCCATTTCATGCACAAATGTACCAATAAAGTTTTTAAATTGAACGGGCTTCACGTGCACTTTCCTGCAGTGAAAAGCCATGAACACTGATGCAACCCAGCTCGAGATCTGAGCTGCTTCGTTCGCGGTGATGCGGCCATGGAGGTTAACAGGAAGGTTAAAAGTAAAGTGTTCCATCGTACTATTACTGAAAATTTAGCACATTAAAAAATCAACAGCGCTAAGATGTTTTATTTTCTAAGGGTTCTCTGCAGTCTTTTTCAGAGGTTATGGGAGATGAGAGGTGAGAGGTGTGAGGAAAACCTGTGACACAGAAGCCATGGTTCTAGCTGTCAGCCAGTCTGGAGAACATCTCCATGTGACGTGGCGGGCCGTACCTTAACTTACTGGACTCGGCTTCTCAGAATTACTGGACAAACTTTTATGGTGATCTCGTAAAATGTAGATTTAATTGAGCAATCGTCACCAAAACCTTTACTGCAACAGGTCAATGGTTTCTACACCAGAGGCTGACGACGCTATGAAATAATGTGAATAACTAGAGAACTCTACCGAGGGAAAAGATTCTCATAGTCTGACACGTTCGCTCAGTCTCACACAGGCAAAACACTACTAGCTCAAGAGCCCCCACCCTCTTAAAAGACACAACTGCAGCGAATCGTTATTCAACATATATTTCAAACACTAACTGACTCGACAACATCAAATAAATCTACAGATTATTTACAAAGAATCACCTTGCTCGTGTCTAGCGTAAGAGGCTGCCTGATTACGTCATACCACGTGGTATCAGACAAAGAAGATAATCAAACTCCAGAGGGGGAATCAAATTGCAAAACGGCCTATGATCCCGCTCAATACACACATACAGTAAGTGACCGACAATAGAGCTCCTACTCTTGTCACTACTGAAACCACTACTTCTGCGATACACAACTCTGAAGCTATAAAAACTGAATCAATAAGTGACCAACGACAGAGCACCTACTCTTGTCACTACTGATACAACAACTTTTGCGATACACAGCTCTAAAGCTATCAATAAGTGACCAACAAGAGAGCACCTGCTCTTGTCACTACTGAACCAACTATTTCTGCGATACACAATTCCAAAGCTACTCCACGACCAACAATGAAGCTATGACACGGCCACGATCAGCACTACACTCTTACCTCCCCTTGGCGTATTGCCCGGCCACTAGCTATGACGTCTCCTGTCTCGGGCAGGATAAAACCACCTATCTTAATTCAACCCGAGTCCCAGACTCTAAGATAAGTTTATGGTAAGAGGCGCAACAGCAGTAGTCACTTGCGAGTCTTTGTCTTGTAGACTTGTCGGCGAAATACAGCCCAGTTTAATCGCGTGATTGCTAGCTGAAGCTCTTTCGTCCTAGCTAAGATAGCGAGGGGTAGAGGTCCGTGGATCTACACCTGTCCGCTTCTCTTGGTCTTCCTACATTAACTCTCTCTCCATGTCCTGTCCTCTCTGTGTATCCGTCTA
Source organism: Lanistes nyassanus (assembly GCA_004794575.1). Lineage (NCBI taxonomy): Eukaryota > Metazoa > Mollusca > Gastropoda > Architaenioglossa > Ampullariidae > Lanistes > Lanistes nyassanus. The sequence continues at coordinate 309,716 of SMGT01000002.1, read as the reverse complement.
ATCGCGTTTTTGTCTCCTCAAGTAGTAGGCGTTCTGATGCATTAACCTCGAGTAAACCGGTTCTGGTCAGACTAGGTGGAGCAGGGCAGCTGCCGTGACCAATGGCGTGTCGCTCTCCTACCTAGATATGAAGAGAAGGGGAGGAGCTAGCAGGCTAAACTAAGAGTGACAGGTGATAACCTAGGAGTGACATGTGACACTCCAGCGGGCGCTTTGATCTTTTTGACGATCGCCCGCAGAACCAAGAGGCCCTGGTTTTATATTTTATACAACTATGGTGGTTGCCCTGTGCCCCTGTGACTTCTGTCGTTCCCTGCTCTCTTTTCTCCCTCTTCACATGCACTTTTTAAATACTCACTTGGAGCCGTTGTCTGCCAGAGTCCTGAGAAGGAAGTTGAGCTGGGTTCGTAGGTTGAACAAGTCATCCTCTCGCTGGCGGTTCAAGGCCTCAGCATACTGCAGGCGATCTCGGAGGTCGGCAAACCGCTTCTCGAGACCCTCCTCGTAATCACGGTGACCTGTCAAGATGATTTTTCTTGCTTGATAAGAACTGAAGGGGACAGACTGATTGAGCACGTGCAAAAGGCTACCTAAATGACACATGCATTCAGATCCACGCACTAAGCAACATCTGACATAATTATGCCCAGCCTCTTATCTTTTGTCCCCATATCAGCACGTTCGTACGCAAACTGCTGCTGATCTAAAAGCTACACCCCAAAGAGTGCCAGAGTTCAGGAAATTAAACCAATGGCCATGGCGTCTCCTCGCCTTCTTCACATTTTACAAAGCACGGAAATGATGAGGTAATGAATCCAGTATGGCACAGCCCAGGTCTCTTGGGTCCTGTGTATATATGTAGGACCATTGCAGACCTCAGCAACATGACCACCAAGACAGAAGTAGGCTGTTTGCAAAGTTATATCACATCCGTTTCCTAATCATCTAATGTCTGTAACTGGTGTTCCTGCAATTTCAGTTGTATGTAAACACCAGGGTATTCTCAGAACATGTCACGTAGCGTAACTTTGCAAGATATGCTAAAACAGGTCTGAAGCCTCCCCTCCACCACCAACTTATTACATATCACATATTACCACAAGAATTTAGTTTGTCTTCACAAGTTGAAACAAACAACAGCCCAAGCCTACCTCTCCACTCTTTCCGTAACGTTGCTGCACTAAATATGATGTATACAATCCTGCATCCACACAAGCTGAAACATTTTGCAACTGACCTTCGCCTCCTCCCCACCCCCGCCTCAGCAGTCAAACAGGGCATTTCTTTTTGTTGCAAACTAGCAAACGTGCATCATTTACATTGTTACAGGCGTAATTGGAAACAGGGTTCTTTCCCGGACTATAGTCTGTAATTCCCGGTGGTGCTGCCCAGGCTCACAAGCAGGACTTAACTTTTACAAATACTCACATCCTCTTTACGACCCCCCCCCCCCCACGCCAACACATACCGCAAGAGACAACTTGAATGTCCTTCCTACTTTAAACCAGAAAAATTAAGGGGAGTATAGGAGCCCTCCACCCCCCCCCCACCTCCGGTTGGGGTATTACAAACTGATAGTGCACACGCACATAACCATAGAAGGGCTGGGAAAGAGGTTTGGGGGTAAGAAAACGAGTGATAGCCGAGCTACATGCTCCCGGATTTGACTCTCGGATCAGTTCTATCGCTCGCTCAGAAAGGCCAACAGCAAAATGCGTCAAGGGACAATGGGGAAAATTGACCACCGCTGCCACCCCAATCCCCCCAGCCACCTGTCTCTGGTACGAAATCTCATCTGTCACGGAAAGGTTATGCAACCCCTTGCCTCTCATCAAGTTCAGTTGAGGCTGATTCTCTTTTAGTTTTGTTTACAGCGGTGCTCTAGTACGTACAGACGTCTGCTTCTCTCTCGCTCTCTCTGGCGGTGGAGTTGGATGTGCTGGGTTCAGGCTACACAACAGAAACCGCCGTCACACGCCAGACGAAACGCGGCGGGGATTTTGTTGTTGTTGTTGTGGGGTTTTTGTGTGTGTGTCACTCGACCTGTTGAAGACTACGAGGGCTGTTCACCAGATACCTGAAAAGTAACTTTACCTGCCCCCACTCCCAACACACGCTTCACTGATCGCTCCAATCTGTAAACTGTAAAACTGTTTCCTCTGTCTACGGGGGTTATGGGGTTGGGGGAAGGCATATCTGGACGTGTCAAATGGTTCGTCTAAGTCAAAATGAAAACAGCGCCAAAGAACAAGCGCAGCCATCTTCAACAAAACATTGCAATAAACGCACTGAGCTAGATATATTTATATTTATATGAGTGTCCAAACCCTCCAAACTAGAGTCAGTTCTGCTCACAGACTTTCTTTACTGTCCCCACAAATAGAAGTTGTTTGGGTTGGGGAGAAAAGATGGGACATCCCTTCACAGAGATCAGAGGAAGTGTTTGCTGGTGGCAGTTGCATTAGTTCTTAATTGCTAATGTCACCGACTGATAAAGGTTTTCCCACAGACCAGATCACAATAAATACTTAGTTTCATCTGTCTGTTTTTATTTCGTCTTAGTACATAAACAGCGTCTCACCCAGTCTTAAGGTGAAACCCCCCAAAATTCATAGGGATGGTGGTGATCAGGATGGGTGTGTGCGTGCGCGCGCGGCTCATGCTCAAAACGAGCGGATGACAAGGCATGACAGCACGCGCAAAACCCTGAAAACAATGCTGTTGTCGCATGTACAGCCTAACATGCCGAACATGTTTAGAAAAACCAAGAATTCCGAAATATTTCGCAATTAGTTCTTTTTTAATCAACAAGCCAACAAGTACAATTGTCTTACACCTGACGGTCTTTGTAGTGTCTCAAATCAATAAGTATCTGAACTGATTTTTTTGTAAAGCCCATTGAAAATACAACAGGAAAAACATGTTGTGGGTTTTGGCTTTAAGGAATTTAAGAAATTTAACTAGGCCTCTGTAGCAGTTTTTTAAAACTGCCTTTTCCCATCTCATGCACGCAGGGACATAACGTTATAACACTAATTTGTAGACTACTAAAACACACACACACACACACACAAACACACAAGTACTCGAGCACGCGCCCACACAGATACACCTTATTACAGGTCAAACTTTAATAAAAGCAACAAATACAGGCAAGAGCCAGGCACACTACTTTGATGTAATGGTCACACGGCTGCAGTTCTCATGGACGAGTCAGCGTGTCAGATAAGATCGAACAACACTTCGATGAACGTTCAGTTTAGAGTGTCCAGTAAAGTATAACTGATCTTGAGGCAGGGTGAACAGCACTTTGCGACCCACCGAACGTTGTGAGAAGGGTCGGGCACTCACCTCGTTCATTGTACAGCGCTAGCCAGATGATGGGAAGGAATACGGCAACAGTAGTCAAGGCGAGAACATTCCTCAGTTTCAAGCGCATTCGCACGGGAAGCGAGCAGACTCCGAGTAGTAGGGCAGAGAGTACCGCAGAGTGTTTTGGTGTCCCTTCGCACCTCTGAAATAATAAAAAAAAAAGCCAAGGGTGAGACCAAAAATTCTTTATATACTAAGTAATATCTTTCTTGGGACTTCGTTCACTCCTATAAAGTGTACCCTATTTACAAGAGTTGACTTTAAAACAAAACGAAAACGACTGTGGTTTGCTTCCATTTTCGAAGCCGCGAGATGCTATGGCAATTCACAAAATACCCTCCTCAGATAGAAAATTGGTATCCATGACGGTATATGGGACACAGCCACACAAAAGCACATCGACAGGTTTCTGTACGCTGAAATCGGCAAACCGCCGGAGGTCATCTGCCTGTGGTAGTTCAAGTAATAATTCTACAATTATCCACCCCATGTCTCAGGCAATTCCCGACTATAAACTACAGCAACTGCTTCAGCCATTACCAGCAATTTGTGATGGCAGGGCATAGTTTGTTTCTCTTTCTTTGTCTGTCAAACGAAGTCTAGATTCACTAATCCGCGTCTCTTTTAAAGCAGTCATCGCCTATTTGTATATTTACGCCTACGCGACACAACTATTCTTTCATTATCTAGCCTATTCTGGTTCCCACAAAGCTGATAAAAATCCGGTGCTGCTTCTGGAAGATGGTAGAAGACAGGAAGTTATAGCGGCATGAAGCATTGTCAATGACAAGTCCCAACACTGGAGCTTTCACAAGGTAGCATGATCTACGTGTCGAGTGTAATGTTTGCGGCCACTGGTAGTTGTCTCTTCGTCACAGGCACCGACGACCGTATTTGCGTGCTGGACCGTCACACTTGATGACGGCCTACGCACCTCCGCCACGCTGGCACGCCGAAGAGTCGTTATCGCATAGCAGACGGCAATGCGCGGAAGCCATGCGCGATGCTTCTGTGCCCGGTTCTACCCCCCCCCCCCCCCCCCCCCCC